>JARHVA010001792.1:2020000-2502500 GCA_037957365.1 Torreya grandis
TTATTGCATCAAAAGGTGTTACAATATAAATCTTGATAGAGTTTAGTCATACCAAAGAGAGGGATCCATTTCAAGGCTTAGAATTAGGTACTTATAGAAAAGGGAAAGAGAGAGAGAGAGATATATTTTTTTATTGAAAGAGGTCCAACCACTTTTGATGGATTAGCACTATTTTGAGGACATCGAGTTATGATCTTATCAAGAAAGAAGGTCTTCATAAAAAAATTGAATGCTAATTGATATTTATCGAACCACCAGGTCACTTCTTGGGATTCTATGCTATCTTTACTTTATCTGCTTACGAGGACCTTCTTCATACCTTGGAAATGATAGAGCCATGCTTGGTCTGACTTGGGCAACTATAAATATTTGTTTGTCTTGAAAATGACAATGACAAAGGACCATAAGCTTCCCATTAATCAAATATATGCCCCTAAAAAATATATGATCAAAGTCTTATCATAGATTGAAAACCAATGTCATTTATTGGTTTTCCTATAGCTTTCATGTCAATAAAATGAGACTTACCAAGTGTCTAATCTCATTTTGATAATGGTCACCAACCATTTTGTCTGTAATAAGTCTAAGAAGACCTATTTCACATATTTGGATATTTTAATGCTGATGTCAATCTTGAAAATGTCATTCTGGTTCAACATGGATCATGTCTAGTCTCAAATTCTTTACATTTACTCACCTGGGTCAAAAATTGCCCCATCATCCTTTATCAAAAATCCTAGCTCTATTTTATTTGATTGGTTGTCAAAAAATGACTCAGATCATTGACCTGTTGACTTTTTTCTCACGTCATTGATCTTCCTCTATCTAGATGAATGTTAATTGTTGATCTTGTACTAGTTGAATGCATTATTGGCACTTTTCATGCATGTATTTTTTTCTCAAGATTCATTGACTTCTTTGACCTCCTCCCTCCATTAATCTGAATATGCATTTAAATTCATGTCATTGATTTTCCTAGACCCACTATCATGTCAGTCTTTGATCACCATTAGATCTTTTATCTACTCTCAAGATCATGCCACTTGGCACTTGCATATTCATTCTAGAGATCCTTTGCAATTTTTTAAACCTAAACAGTCATTTCATGAGGCTTTACTTTGATGTCCATGTGCCTGTATTTGACATCTACGTGAACATATTTGACATCCGCGTGGCCATCACTCATATATTTAAAAACTAATAGTCATTTATTGTGACTTAAATTTGACATCTATGCACCCATAAACTGACGTCCATAGGAATGTCAAATAAGTTCACATGACCATCAATATTTGGATCATAATGGATGATTACTGAGCTTAAACTTTTATGTATGCACACCCATCAATGATGTTTGCACACCCATCACTACATATTTTTAATTTCAATAGTTACTTTATGTGGCCCAAATTTGACACTTTCATGAACGTCTCCATCTGTTTCTCATGCATTTTTCCCACAACAAACAATTCTTTCAAAATATGTGTCTCAAACCTTTTCTCGCAAACCTTTTGTCTTTGGATTTTATGTCCTTGGGAAATAATTTGTGAGCTTTTCTCTTGAAATAATTCTTTCTGTAAAAACTTTATATCAAATAATTTGTTAGAAAGAATCAAGTTTTCAAGGTTCTTGTTTCGGACCTTCTGTCCAAAAGAATCAATAGTTAGCCTTTTTTGTATCAAACATTTTATCTAAAAGAATTTGGTCTTCGGGGAAATTATTGCATAACAATTTTCTTGAAAGAAATACTTATGCCTTGGACATTTTTTCTGAAAGAAAAATACCTTCGATATTTTTATTTTTAGACAAAATATCTAAAAAAAATCCCCACACTTAACCAAATAAAATCCTGAAATAATTAATACTTAGTCAAATAAAATTTGAAATACTTTAGCTGAAAGAACTTGTACTTAGCTTTATAATCTGAATTTGGACTTGTGTGAGAAATTGTTGTTGATCTTTGAATGCTTGAATGAACTTTTGAGGCTTGTGCAACCTATCATTAATGTCAAATTGCTTTAATCACCAAGAAACCTGCTCAAGAACCTTCTCTTTGCTCTACAAACTTGTCCCTCAAATATTGACAAAATACACTTTAAGTTAACTTAAAGTTTTTCAAAATATTTGCATGTTGCAAGTGTTCCCTAGACCACTCATGCCATCTAAAAATTTGTTCAAGCCTTGATCCATACTTGATCTTCAAGACATTGCACTCTATTCAGGCAAGTTTGCTATGTAGGTTGAAAATTGGCTAACAGTACCATCTCTGAAGATAGCACAGACAATAAAATTGAGAACAAAGGTCTCAAAATTAAGCTCTAAGGTCACTCCAGAGCCAATTGAGAAGATAGTGCAAAATAAGAAATTGAGAACAGGGAAAAGCTCTATAGTTACTCAAAAGCTACATGTTGATCAAGAACCCATAATCATCTTAGAGGAATAAAGACAAAGTCAAAAAATGGCTCCACCAAATATCATAAGGAGATACTCTTGAATAAAAATAAGAACTCCACAAGAAGAATTCATCCTGTAGTTTTTCCAAGAAAAAAAGAAGAAAATTAATTCTACAGGAGGATGATTACCTAAAAAGGGATGCAAAGGAAACACTTGAGAGTTTGAATCAAGAACCCCCTATGGATAGTTCATGTGTGGAAATAAATCCTATAATTAAATGACTTGAAGGATAAATTAGGCATGAAGAGGTTGAAGAGAAACTTGGAGGAGGAATTGAAGAATTGGTAGATATGGCAGAAATATTTGAAGATGCTTCAACATAATATCCTCCACCTCCATCACCCAAAGCACTCCTTGACAAAGGTAAATCTATAATGGTAGATGAAAATCCTTAGTCCTTCAATCAAGATGATGCAGAAGAGTTTTATCAAGCCCTTTTCTCTCTAAATCTGAAGCCACCATGAAGCAACAAGCAGAATAAATTGCCTTCATTGAAATCTAGTAACAAGGTAAGGATAATACCATTTCTTCTTTAAAAAATAATTGGAAGAAGTAAATAATCAATCTATGGAAAAATATAATGAGATAGGGGTACTTAGATAAAATATAGTTGAGCTAAAAATATTAGTAGATCAAGAGGTCTAAGCACATCCAAGGCAACAAGTAAACAGTGGAGTCCAAACACTATTGTTTTACCATAATGTCGTGACCATATGGGATGAAACCTACATATAATTTAGAAAGCTCAAGGTAGAGAATATGAGGCTTAAATAAGAAAATAAGATATTTAAATAAGGAAATGATGAGGTATGGGCCTATGGCAACAAACTCAACAATCCAAAGGCACACCCTTTAAATAGCTTATGAGCTAGGTGAAAAGCATTTGGCCTCTAGAAGACCTTCCTCTACCTAAAAACTTTTCCTTTAAGAACAATTTTGTAGATGGTAATTTTTTATAATATCTTGTGACCAGAACTATGAAATAATAGATGAGAAAGAGTTTTTGGAAGTTTTTGTGAATAATACTCTAGACCGTCAAGACCTTTTATGTGAATTTTATTTATGTTATGGAAGGACTTGGGAATGAGATCCCCTATGGTGTTATGAACAACACTTCTAACCCATGAGACATGAATGCACCATCAAAATAAAGTTTCCATTGTTTCTCTTCAGGAGGTATTTCTACTATGATCATGATATACTTATCTGGAAACCAGAATGTGAGTGGTTGAGTGTCAAGAAGAAGAGATTTAGTGACTTGGTATGTAATTATTTATCCCTTAATGGCCTTATAATTATCATATTCAATCTTGAACTCACTTAGAAGCATAATCCACTTATCCATATGGCCCTGTAAATGTGTTTTTGAAAGTAGATACTTGAGCGGATCTACTTTGGTATGTTGGAAATATTGTCATTGATGTCAAAGGTTTAGCATTATTGGTGATGAAGGCCCCATTGCATTTAATGTTGTTTGTAATAAATATATCTTGGATAATATGAGTTAATATTTATTTAATATTAATGAATATATTTTTGGTTACATATGAGACAAAAAAAGGGCCAATGGAGAAGTCGAAGAGCCACAGGGTAAAGACAAAAGAAGGATGGGATGCATTTTCCCATGAAGAGTCATCTTGGGGAATACCAAGAGTCACCAAGTGAATACAAAAGAGTAAGGGCACAATTTCTCATGAAGGGACACTTTAAGGAATATGAAAAGTCACCAAGATGAGGACAAAAGTGGGAAGGACGTTTTTGGTCATGAAGGGTCACCACATGACTTTTCAAAGGCTGGAATATGAAGGGTCATCCAAGATTAGCACCATTTTCCATGAGGATTGAAGGGTCACATAGGGTGAAGGCCAAAGGTCATTTGGAAAGCTATAAATAAAGGCTTGAGAAGCCATTTGTAATATGGTTGAGAGAGGTTGATTTGATATTGTAATATCTAGCTTAGAAGAGCAATTGTGATAGACGAATAGTATTTGTTATTTCTAGCTTAGAAGAGCAAAGGTGAGAGAGAGGAAAGAGATGTTGTATTAAACTATCATTTATTGTGATAGCAACATTGAGAGATAGGTGTGTGGTATACACAAAGGGGTTGGTGCTCCTGTGGGCTGGTGCTCACGAATTATTGATGGGTTGGTGCTCGGCAAAGGGGCTGGTGCTCCTGTGGGTTGGTGCTCACGAATGGTTTCTAGGTTGGTGCTCAGCAAAGGGGTTTGAAGCTCTTGTGGGTTGGTGCTCATGAATTGTAGCTGGGTTGGTACTTGGCAAAGGGGTATGGTGCTCCTGTGAGTTGTTTCTCACAAATACACTTGAGATTGTTCTCCGTGGTTTTTCCCACATTAGGTTTCCACATTATATCTGGTGTCTCTCTCTATCTTGTGTGATGTTTATTGTTTGAGTTTTATTGCATATCTTGAATGTTTGATTAAGTGGAATTTGATAAAGGAAAAGTTTTACAAGATATATAATATACTGATTCACCCACCCTCTTAGTATATTTTGTGCTTAACAATTGGTATCAGAGCAAGTTCCTTCAGAAAGGGTTTAATAGCTTGAAGGTAGATCAAAGAAAAGCATAAGATGGCCAAGCAGCTAAAGAAGGAGAATCAAGAATTGAAATATATGGTTGAGGCTCTTAAGGAAAAGGTGTGTATCTTGGATTCTAAGTTGGCTATAGAAGTAAAAGAAAATAAGATATTTATTCAGGATCTGAAGAATCAGTTAGAGGTTGCAAATTCAATTTTAACATCAAAATAAGAAGAGTGTAATCATTTGAAGGATGAGTTAGGTTCTTTAAAGGATAATCATGAGAAGCTTATACTCAAGGTTGAAAAAGATCATGAAATATTAGTCCAAGGAAAGAAGGATGCAAGTTTTGCAAGCAAATCAAAGAAGCCAATCAGGCAGCCCAATGCTTTCAAGTTTTCAAATTATTTTCATGGCCATTGTTTTGTTTGTCATCATGTTGGTCATAGGGAAGGAGATTGTATGAGGAGAAGCAATGATTCAAAGGGAGATCTCCGTCACATTCAAGAAAAAGGTATGAGAAATATTGTTTGCTTTTGTTGTCATGAGGTTGTCCATATTGCTAGATTATGTCAAAATAAAGTAAAGATATATTCAAGGTATGTCAAAGGATATAGAGACCCTATAAAATATGAGAAAAGATAAATTTAGGTTTGGATACCTAAAATAGTAAGGTTGATCAGGTTGAGTTTAAGAGTGAAAATTAATTACTTGCTATAGTAGATAAAGAATCAAAAAGGAAGGATTGTGTAGAATCTCTTGTTACATTTGAGCATGAGCTTTGTCAAGATAAGATAGTTGCAAAAGTTGAGAAGATGAATAAAATCATAAGTGATAAAGTTAGTAAGTTAGAAATGTTAGACAAGCTTAAACATATTCTAAAATAAAAACACAAGAAGATCAAGGAATAAACAGAGGAGATGTGGGAATCTCTTGAGATTTGTTTCTAGGACCCTTCTGTGTGGGGGTGTCTCTTATAGGCTTCAAGGAGATACTTTTAAGAAAATTGAAGCATGGTGGATGCTATTGGGTCTTGGCTATTTTGCATGACAAGAAGGTGAGTTGAAAAATTAATTTGTATATCTTTTGAGTGAATAGATTTTTGAAGAAAATTTTGCACCGGTGTTAAGGTTAAGGCTATTAGAATAATTCTTGCATATGCAGTGTTTAAAAGTTTTAAAGTGTTTCAAATGATTATGGTCACAAGAAATTAGAATGTTGAAAAAGAGCTAATAGTTTTAGAAAGAAGGAAAAGGATACTCATGCAGATTCAATCAAGAAGGTTCAGAGTTTCAAAGCTCCATTTATCAGGAAGAAGGTTCAGACATGTTCATGGCAGAAGAAACAACCTGAAGATTCTATGTTGGTGCAAACAGCTTTGCATGTAAGAAATAAAGATCAGCCATGGTTCGTTGATAGTGGATGTTCGAAGCATATGACAGGAGATAAGAGTAAAGAAGATCAATGGTGGCATAGTGAAATTTGAAGATAAAACCACTGCCAGGATAGCCGGAAAAGGTATTTTAAGTTTGGTATTAGTAGAACCAAAGCTAAGAATATTTTGTAATCATAATTTATTGAGTGTAAGTCAAATATGTGTTCAAGGATACACCTTAAAGTTTCATGCAGAAGGTTGTGAGATTAGAATAAAATATTCAAATGAGTTGATTGTAGATTCTCAAAGGACAGGTAAATATTTATATGCATTATCAGATATCTTCTCAAAGATCAGCGAGAGGAGTTGGGAGTAATTTCTATTACTTCCTACCATTGATGTTCAGCATCAGTTGAGGGTGAGCTAAGTGTTAGCTCCAAGTAGGCCCTTTTCCATTGATGTCAAAGGGGGAGAATAATAGGTACAAGTACAAGTACAGGTGTAGAAAATAGGTACAGGGAATAGGTATAGGTTGCTACAGTAAGGGGGAGTTACTGTATGTTTTCAGATGACAGTATGTGCAGGTGATAGGATGTGGCATTTTCAGGATTGAGGTTGCCATCAATGACAAAGGGGGAGATTGTTGGAAATATTGTCATTGATGTCAAAGGTTTAGCATTATTGGTGATAAAGGCCCCATTGCATTTAATATTGTTTGTAATAAATATATCTTGGCTAATATGAGTTAATATTTTCTTAATATTAATGAATATATTTTTGGTTGCATATGAGACAAAAAAAGGGCCCATGGATAAGTCAAAGAGCCATGGGGTAAAGACAAAAGAAGGATGGGACGCATTTTTCCATGAAGAGTCATCTTGGGGAATACCAAGAGTCACCAAGTGAAGACAAAAGAGTAAGGGCACAATTTCTCATGAAGGGACACTTTGAGGAATACGAAAAGTCACCAAGATGAGGACAAAAGTGGGAAGGACGTTTTTGGTCATGAAGGGTCACCACATGACTTTTCAAAGGTTTGAATATGAAGGGTCATCTAAGATTAGCACCATTTTCCATGAGGATTGAAGGGTCACAAAGGGGGAAGGCCAAAGGTCATTTGGAAAGCTATAAATAAAGGCTTGAGAAGCCATTTGTAATATGGTTGAGAGAGGTTGATTTGATATTGTAATATCTAGCTTAGAAGAGCAATTGTGAGAGATGAATAGTATTTATTTTATCTAGATTAGAAGAGCAAAGGTGAGAGAGAGGAAAGAGATGTTGTATTGAACTATCATTTGTTGAGATAGCAACATTGAGAGATAGGTGTGTGGCATACACAAAGGGGTTGGCACTCCTGTGGGTTGGTTTTCATGAACTGTTGCTGGGTTGGTGCTCGACAAAGGGGTTGGTGCTCCTGTGGGTTGGTGCTCACGAATAGTTGTTGGCTTGATGCTCGGCAAAGGGGTTTGAAACTCATGTGGGTTGGTGCTCATGAATTGTAGCTAGGTTGGTACTCGGCAAAGGGGTATGGTGCTCCTGTGGGTTGTTTCTCATGAATATACTTGAGATTGTTCTCCGTGGTTTTTCCCACATTGGGTTTCCACGTTATATCTGGTGTCTCTCTCTATCTTGTGTGATGTTTATTGTTTGAGTTTTATTGCATATCTTGAATGTTTGATTAAGTGGAATTTGATAAAGGGAAAGTTTTATAAGATATATAATATATTGATTCACCCCCCCCTCTCAGTATATTCTGTGATTAACATGGTAATGATAATGGTTTGATTATTTAGCATGTAATGGTGCAACTTTTATGCTATAAATACCATATCTAAACAATATGTCTCAATCAGCATATAATTTTGATCATACGTGATCAATGTGTGGTTTAGGTAATAGATGGCATGTTCCTTCCCATGTTCCTCATACTAGGCCAATAGTGCCCCCAAGTCATTTTAAGTTACATAGAGGTAGATTAACAATGGCTTATCTAACATAGGCGATAAAAAAATAAATGGATTGGCTAGGTATTCTTTCAATTATTTTAAGGCCTTATGGAAATCCACATTCCATGAAAAAGTAGTTCCCTTCTCTAGTAGATGAGTAAATGGATGTCACTTGTCATCTAATTGTGATATGAAGCAACTGATTGATTATATATTTCCCTGCAAACTATAGAGTTGCTTCAAAGCAAAATTTGGTTGGCATTTTAGTAATGGCCTTGACTTTGACTAAATTGAATTCTATGCCTCTATGAGATACAATGAAGCCTAACAATTTATTAGAATTTATGCCAAAGATGCAATTTTTAATATTGTGTTTGACCTTGTATACTCAAATTTGTTCAAATATCTTTCGAAGCACAACTAGATGTTTGACACAGGTCTTGGATTTACCCAGGATGTCATTGACATAGTCCTTGACTATATCGTACATCATATCATGAAAAATTACCACCATGTCCCATTGGTAAATTTTTGCTACATTTTTGAGACTGAAAGGCATGACTTAATAGCAAAACTTTCCCCAAGGAGTGGTAAACATTGTCTTATGTTGGTCTTCTGGTGTGATCTTGATTTGATTGTATCTTGGAAAACTATCCATGAGAGAGAACATCTCATACCTAGTTGTGTGTTCAATAATCATGTTGATATTTGGTAGAGGAAAGCCATCCTATGGATCAGAGTTGTTAATGTCATAAAAATTAGTGCATAATCTGATACCTTCTAGGTTTTTTTTATTGGCATAATATTGTAGATCCACTCTAAGTAATCAATAGGATGAATACATCATGCACCTAAGAGTTTCTCTAGTTTTTGTTTGACTAAGATGATAATATGAAGATGCATTTTCCTCAACTTCTTGATTATCTTGGCATCAAGATGTACAACCAGGGCGGGGTCCAAACCTGGCATGTCAGAATAGGCCCATGCAAAGATATCAATCAACTCCCTCAAGAGAGTATTAAGGATTTCACTCTCATCCTTAGTGAGAGATATGACTAGTTTGATCCACTTTGGATCAATCGGTGTTCCAATGTTGACCTCAGAAATGTCCTTCACAAAGAGTGTAGCAACATCTTCTATGAGAGTTAGCAAAGATGTGAATTGGTTGGCATTATGAAAGTCCTAAAATTAGACTGGTTCATCCAATTCTCCAAAAAATAATGAATCAAAATCACCCAATGGTGGCCAATGCCATGTAATAAATTCTTTGAGATAATTTTAGACAATTTTTTAAAAGTCTCACTATTATTCTTCATTGATTTTAAACCCAAAGATGATTGTGGCATTAGTGGAATTGGTGGCATCTTGAGCTTCATCCAAGGAAGGGTGAATATCCCCATATAATGGCACCTAAAATGATTTTTCACTAAGAGCCTAGATTTTTTCATTACTTTTACCATGGTCCAAAAATGACTCAAAGAAGTTTTCATTTATGGTCCTTAATGTTTGACTTTTTTTTTTTGGCAAATAAAGTTCACCCTCTTTTCGAAATAGGTGGCACGATAAAATTTGATAGAAAAACCTTGTTTATGATATCCAAGAGGAATATGGTGTCTTAGACCCAGAGAGTATTAATAGCATCATCATTTTTGAACTCATCAAGTGGTATTGTGGACTCTTATTGGTCCCAGTCGATGAGTTGTGGATGATGAATGAAAAGTAGGGAATGATGAATGACATGTATAATGGTACATATGACATGAGGATTAAATAAGTTGGTATTGACTAAGTCCTCATACAATGTAATCAAACTCTCTGTTGCTACTAGCATCATCATCACTAGTTATTGGTGTAGGAACATGGATACATTATGCAGGGTCAGCCTCAAGTGGTTCAAATTTGATACCATAAGTTATTTTGTGTTTGGTTATGGAAATTGGCTCAAGAGTACCTTTCTAATTTTCCCCTAGTCATGTTCCTTCATAAGCTTGATTATCCATTATCCGATTGGGTATGGGATATTTTTTGCTTTGGTAATAATCGGCCAAGTCATCATTATAAAACTAGGATTCATCTTCAGCAAGTAGGTCTTGTTCTTGACTAGTGGTTGGTGTGAAAATAATAGGCCTTTGGCTATTAAGTTGTCCTTTTTATCATCATTCCATGAAAATGGCCTTGGCTTTGGGTCTTCCATAAGATTTAGGGGCTTATGGAAGTTTGGCTACATGGAAGGCATTGTGTATGAGGAATTCTCCTAGACCTTTGTCAGAGATGGTAAAATTATTGGATATCTCAAAAGGGGGTGTAGAGGAAGTAGAGGCAAGGCTATCAGGGTTTATATAATTAGAATATGATGATTTAAAATGTATGTATTTACCCTTGTTAGGCTTAGAGTCTACGTCAAAGTGGTAATTATAACTTTCATACTCAGCCTCTAGATGATTATAGAATCGGTATGGTTATAGCTCAGTAGGAATAGTTACCTCCATCCCAAATTGGGGGGACTTTATATATTAGTGAAATGTGGAAGGTATTACCCAAATTTCATGTATCCATGGTTAGTCTAGAAATAAGTTGTATTATAAATATAGATCTAACATATGGAAAAGTGTGTCATGGGTCAAGGGCCCAATAACAACTAGATAATAGCTTATTCCCTTTGATTCTCATTCTTCATTATTATAGGCCTTGATGATAATAGTCTCTAGTTAAACATTGACTGTCATATATCCTAGATGCTTGATTAACCATAGAGACACAATATTGAGGCCTGATACATTGTCTAGGAGGACACATTTAAATTTTTTCTATGCTATGACAACTTCAATATACAATGGGTTATTGTGGAGAGGGCCCAGGGATGATATATCACTTTGGTCAAAGGTCAATTACTGGCTAGAAGCTAGGTGTTTGATGCTTGGAATTTATCTGGTGTAATGTCATTTAGTACATGGGATTAGCTCAAGAGTTATGTAAGAATATTTTTTTGGATGGTAGAAGTGTGCAACAAATCTAAAATCAATATTTGTGTAGGCATATTTTGAATTTTCTCCTTAATATCATATATTTTCTCCTTAGTATTAGTAATTTACTTACTTGTAGCTGGTATGGTGCAGAATAGGCTCATTAGTAATAGGTGGTTGTGGGCCTAGAATGGTGACTTTAGTCCACTGAGTTGTGATTGCTCAATCTAGATTGGGTACATGGATATTATAATTAGAGGAATAAGGAGAAGGGGCTAGGATGATAATCTTTGATTGTTGTTGTGCTTGGTTGTGGTCATAAATCAAAGGAGGATTGCCAGCTTACAGAGGTTGATAGTCATTGTTAGGCAATGATCATGGTTGATTGATAGTTGGTCTAGGATTGATAGTGATGTTAGATATATGACCACCCATAATAGAACATACAACTTCATTGTAGTCATATATGATGGCATGATAGGCCTCTTGGTTAGATGGGTCATTTTGACTTTGGTTCTGACCATTTTGTTGTTGTTGCTATCATTTTTTTTGTTACTATTGTTATTTTTATTTTATTTATTATTGTTATTATTTTGGAGGTGGCCTTTGTGGTTATTGATTTTGATTTTTAGTGTTATGTTGTGGAAAATGATGCTAGTAAATACCCAATTTTTCATTAGAAGTAGAATTCATGTTACCCAACTCAATCTCTCCATTTTCCAATGTGATTTGAATGAGGTACCTTAACTACACACATCAGCATATGGAATGCTCTTTGACTTGATGATAGTCACAAAATTCATTCTCTTTATACCAATCAGGGAAAGGAACCCCTTTAGGGAATGGCTCCAGCATGGGCCAACTAATCATATTGGTAGCAACTAATTTTTAGAATACCAACTCAATTGGTTCTCCAAGATCACTAAAGATTCTATCATTAGGTCTTCTTCTTGGAGGAGGCATTTACAAAGGAAGATGTGGGAGTGCTTTTATAAGTGGAATTGGATGCATTTATGGAGCTAGTTATGCTTATAGAATTGTCTATGCATATAGAGCTAGTTGAGTAGATGTTGTTTCCACCATTTGGACATGGCATGACTTGGTAACTCCATTACTGATAACATTACTGTTATAGTTATAGGCCTTGGTTTTTCAAAAAAATTAGCCTAAGGTGGAACATGATTGTGCATCTGAATTGGGCTTTGGGTTTGGTTTTGGCCTTGATTTTGATTTTGGCTCTAGATATGAATCTGATTAGGAAAAGACAATTTGATTATCCCCTTATTGATAAGGGCCTTCTTAATTTGTATACCCTTTTCAATTATTTCCTTAAATATGTAATCACATTGAAGCTCTAGGTGATAATATATCTCACTATTTAAGTTGTTGGTAAATACAGTTGCCAATTATTTATCAGGTAAATTATGCGTGAAATAACTAGCAAGTGCTCTCCACCATTGCAAGTAGCTTGAAAATCTCTCACCAATCCTTTGTCTGGCTTGACCCAAATCAACCAAAATAAGCTCATGTTAGAGATTATAGGAAAAAAGTTTTACAAATTTTTATGAAATTTCATCAAACTCAGATACATAATTCTTTGGCATTTTGAGAAGCCACTCCAAGGCTTGTCCAGCTAAACTTTTGGGTAAAAGGAGAAGTAAATATCACTATAGGCCACTAGCTAGAAAGCAACAAATAACTCCTTCAAATGCCCCTTAGGGTCACCTTTCCCCTTGTATTTATCAAAATTTGGTGGATCATAACCTAGAGGAAATGGTATTTGAAGGTATTCCATGTTGAATGGATATGAACATACCTCATCCATTTTAAACTTTTTTATCTACTTCTCAGTCTAAATAACTAAAATTACGTCCTTAATTTATTGTAAATCTTAGGATAAAAATGTGTATGGTATAAATTTTTTTGGTTGTGGTTGGGCGGTCAAAGGTGGATTGCCATGATCAGGGTATAATGGAGGAATGTTGTATTACGTAATATTGGCTTCATTGATAGATTGACCTAGAATACGTATTCTTTAGTTAGGATTGTATTGTTGATATGGTTTGTGCTATTGGTAAATAATATGTCTAGAATTAAAAATATGACTTTGGTTTAAAGGGAACTGTGGTTGGGATGGGGGTATTTGGATTTGTGGAATGTAATATGTGTGTTGATTTTGAATAAGAACATGTTGTTGACTAGTAAAACAATGTTATATAAAAATTATTCATTATTGGTTAAATATTTTTTGTTGAAGGTGTTATGTGTTAGGCCCTTATTGAATGTGAGCTATTTTTTTGGCAAGAGGTAATGATTGTCGAGCAGGGTTAAGCCCATGTTGTTGTTTTGATGTTTGTTCCCACTTTGGTATTTGTTGACTATTTGGCACTTGATACTGACTAACTATCAGTTATTGTTGAGTAAATAAGATACATTATTGATTAGACAACATTTTCAATGGATTTACCACTTGTTTTGGTGGCACATTAGTTTGTATCTATTGCTTTGGAATGTTGGTTGACACCTATTGGGGTGGAATAGTGTTCACCCCTGTTGAGGTAGAGGATTGGTTTGCATTTGGTTACTTGTTGCTTGTAGTGTAGTTTAGGAAGTGGCTAGTGCAAGAGTAGTCATTGTTTGCATTTGTGAACTAGACATTTCTGCCCCCTGCTATTGAGAACCACTTAAGGTGTTTGTAGGTGTTAGGATCTTAGAGTAAAATTGATTACTTTTGTATAAGCAACTAAACACAGAATTGAAACTAGAAGTAATAAGTAACTAGAAATCAGAAATAGCAAATAATAGGAGATACAAGAAACAACCAATCTGTATTAAACTCTTTCAGAAGGAAATACAATGAAGAAATATCTCTCTCCTCACACCTCATAGATGTACAGTAAGTCTCCCTCAAGAGTTCTCTCTCTCTCTTAATCAATTACAATCAACTCAATTACTGAATTGTACATGCTATGAGGATCTAACCCTATTATATAGAATACTACAACACTAGGGTTCATGAGCCATGCATTCGCCACCCTTAGATCCACCTCTTAAATTAAAGGCTCAAATCTGTTCTCCTAAAAATAATAATTCTAGAAACGCACAGAAGTCAGTGTCGGTCTGAAGATGACCAATGTCGATCAACCCCTAACCGATGTCAATTGGTTCTAATCGATGCCGGTTACTGTGTAAGACCAGCAACCTCCACATTAGCTCATTAGTGAAGCTTTTAGCTCCACAACTCAATAATCTCCCACTTGGAGATAAACAGCTGCACATGTACCTGTACAGCAACATCCTCTAAACATCTCTGGCTTGTTTCTCCCTCTTCAAGTTCAATCTTGAAGACCAACAAAAGTTGAATGAAGATTCAACTTCTCTTTTGTTACCGGCTTTGTTAACATATCATCAGGGTTCTTATCCGTATGGATCTTTTCCAGCTTCAACTGTCCATCCTCCAATACATGTCTAATGAAGTGGTACCTAAGCTGTATATGTTTGGTTCTTGAATGAAAGGCTGAATTCTTTGCCAAATGAATTGCACTTTGACTATCACTGTACAATCTACAACTCTCTTACTCAACTCTTCCATGAACCAAGTCATCCAAATCATTTCCTTGCTAGCCTCTATGACTACAATGTATTCTGCCTCTATAGTAGACAAGGCAACAACCTTCTGCAACTTTGAAATCCAGCTAACCGCCATTCCACCAACAGTGAACACATATCCTATGGTGCTTCTCCTACCATCCAAGTCACCTGCCATATCTGAATCTACATATCCATGTAGAGAAGTGTTTAACCCTCCATAGCATAAATGCCTACTGCTGGTCCCTCTCAGATATCTGAGAATCCACTGAACTGCTTTCCAGTGTTCCTTTCTTGGATTGGCCATAAACTTGCTGACAACTCCCACTGCTTAGGTAATATCTGGTCTAGTACATACCATTGCATACATCAAGCTCCCAACTGTTGAAGCATATGGATCTCTACTCATGTACTCAACCTCATCATGTGATTTAAGACACTATTCTTTGCTCAACTTGAAGTGTCCAGCCATAGGTGTGCTTACCGATTTTGCATCCTACATATTAAACCTCTCCAACACCTTATTCACATAATCCTCTTGAGACAAAATCAAACTCTGATTTTTCCTGTCTCTCTTAATACTCATGCCAAGGATTTTCTTTGTTGCTCCTAAATCCTTCATGGCAAATGTGTGAGCTAATTTTACCTTAAGCTCAGTAATTTCCTGCATGTGTGAACCTTTGACCTCAAAACCTTCCGGTTGATCCATATATATCTCTTCATCCAAATCTCCATGAAGAAATTTTTGTCTTAACATCAAGCTGCTCAAGATGCAAATCCTCAATAGCAACTAAAGACAATACAGTCTGAATAGAAGTCATCTTTACTACAGGAGAAAAAATTTCACCAAAATCAATACCTGGTTTCTATACAAATCCCTTTACTACCAACCTGGCCTTATGTCTCATTTGTCCATTCTCTCTTTCCTTTAACATGTATACCCATTTTTTTTAGTGCTTTCTTTTTGGTTGGAAACTCAACCAAATCCCACGTATGGTTCTCTTCTAAGGAATCAATTTCCTCATTCATGCCATGCTCCCACTGTTTCCTAGATTCTACTTGCATTGCCTCATCCAAACTTTCTAGTTCTCCACCATCAGTGAGCAACAAGTAGTATAAAGAAGGGGAATAACGAATTGGAGGTTTACTTACCCTTTCAGACCTCCTTATGAGCATTTGAGACTCATTTACAGCTTGTTGTCCACCCAAATTTTCTTCTGACAGTGACCAATCCCGATCATCTCTGATCGATGCCGATCTGCACCTGATCGATGTCAATTCCT
Source organism: Torreya grandis (assembly GCA_037957365.1). NCBI lineage: Eukaryota > Viridiplantae > Streptophyta > Pinopsida > Cupressales > Taxaceae > Torreya > Torreya grandis. The sequence continues at coordinate 2,036,148 of JARHVA010001792.1, forward strand.
CCTGATCAACACTAATTTCTACCTGACCAACGTCGATTTCCACCTGACTGACGTCTGTCTCCACTTGACTGACGTTGGTCTCTGTGTGTCTGTGAGTGATGATTTTTACCTGTGAGCTCATTTTGGATCATAACCTCTTCCAAATCAAGATTGCCCTGCTCAAAATTATTCAGCGTCTTGAGCTGATCACTATACATCACCTTCTCATTGAAAACTACATCACGGCTTCTAATAATTTTGTTAGTTTCTAAATTCCACAATTAGAATCCGAAATCTCTAAAACTATAACCAATGAAAGTGCACCGCATAGATTTAGCATCCAACTTCTTTTTATTTTCTTTATCAATGTGCACAAAAGCTTCAGAACCAAAAACTCTGAGAAATGAAAGCTCTACCTTTTTACCTATCTAAGCCTCTTATGGAATTCCACCATCCAGTGCAGTAGAAGGTCCTCTATTAATCAGGTAAACTACAGTATCTACAGCTTCTACCCAAAACTATAAGGGTAAACCATCATGCAACCTCATACTTTGTGCACGCTCCATTATTGTTCTATTCATCCTTTTAGCAACTCCATTTTGCTGAGGTGTCCTTGGAACAATCCTTTCCCTGCGTATTACACTCATAGAATAGTAACTGTTGAATTTATTGCTACAGTACTCACTACCATTGTCAGATCTAAGGCACTTCAATCTCAAACCTGTTTCATTCTCAACCAAAGCTTTCCATTTCTTAAATGTGTCAAAAACATCATATTTCCTCTTTATGCAATAAACCCATACCTTTCTTGTAGCATCATCAATGAAAGAAACATAATACTGTGATCCTCCAATAGAATCTACCTGAGCTGGTCCCCACACGTCTGTGTGAACAAGCTCCAACTTGTGCTTCTTCTTCGTTGACCTAGTTTTGAGAAACCTCACTTTCTTCTGTTTCCCAAAAATACAATGCTCACAAAAATCTAGATCTATGCTTCTCAAATCTGAAAGCTTACCTTTTGACTTAAGAACATTCATTCCCTTCTCACTCATGTGACCAAGCCTACAGTGCCACAACTTTGCATCTACATCTGAAGTAGATAAAATAGAAGGAGAATAATTAGTAATACAAGTAGATAGATAAAGTGTACCTACTCTCTTACATTTTGCTAATACAAGTGCACCCTTTGAAACTTTCCAAGATTCAGCTGTGAGAGTTACTGTGCAACCCTCATCACCCAACTTTCCTACAGAAATCAGATTCCTCTTCAGGATGGGTACATGCATGACATCCTTCAACACCCATGTGTTGCCATTCTACAATTTCAGCTGCACTTTTCCTTTGCCAACAATTTTACAAGGCTCATCATCCCCTAAATAAACTTTTCCAAAATCTCCATGGACATAATCATTGAAAAATTCTCTATTTGGGGTTGCATGGAAAGAGGCACCAGAATCTAAAACCCATTATTCTACTTTATTATCCAAAGAAAATATAAGAGCATCCTGTGCAACAATACCTGCAACTTTTGCTTCTTTATTACCTTCATGCTGATTTTCTTTGTTATCCTTCAACCAACAATCTTTCTTTGCATGCCCTTTCTTTTCACAATTCCAACAAGTTATTCTTCCATTTCTGGACTTGGATCTACTTCCCATCTTTGACCTTGATTTCCCTTCCTTGCCCTTCTCTCTTTGCCTTCCCCTGCTTTCAACACTTAAAGCATTACCTGATGTTTCCCCTGTGCTTTTCTTGCAAATTTCTTCATTCAAGATTACACTAACAACATCATCAACTTTCAAGATATTTGAAGTAGATGTAGTATTACTAACTATCATTACCAAACTATGCCAACTTTCAGGTAAAGAGCATAAGATTAAGAGAGCCTTAATTTCATCATCAAAAACTATTTTGACTGAATTTAACTGATTTACTATTGTATGGAAATCATTAAGATGACTAGATATAGATCCACCTTCCTGCATTTGCAAATTAAATAATTATTTCATAAGATATACCTTATTCAAAGTTGAGGATTTTTCATATAAATTTGCCAAAGTATCCATTAACTCTACCGTTGTCTTTGCCTGTGATAAGTTGGAAAACACAGAAGTTGTCAGGCTCAACCTTATAGATCCAAGAGCCTTTCTATCAATAACATTCCATTCTTCATCTTCCATATCTGTGGGCTTCCTTGAACCCCACCTAATGGTAAATACAGATCTTTCTGATACAGATAATCTTCAATCTGCATCCTCCATAATTGATAATTCTTGCCATTGAATTTCTCCATTCTTAGTTTACTTTCTTCTACCATTGCTTTGCTCCCACTCAATCAAAAACCCCTGTGAGTGAATTCTGTAATCAACAAACACTAACACGCTCTGATACCAGTTTTTAGGATCTTAGAGTACAATTGATTACTTTTGTATAAGCAACTAAACACAAAATTGAAACCAGAAGTAATAAGTAACTAGAAATCAAAAACATCAAATAATAGGAGATACAAGAAACAACCAATCTATATTAAACTCTTTCAAAAGGAAATACAATGAAGAAATCTCTCTCTCCTTACACCTCGCAGATGTACAGTAATTCTCCCTCAAGAGTACTCTCTCTCTCTCAATCAATTACAATCAACTCAATTACTGAATTGTACATGCTATGAGGATCTAACCCTACTATATAGAATACTACAACACTAGGGTTCATGAGCCATGCATTCGCCACCCTTAGATCCACCTCTTAAATCAAAGGCTCAAATCTATTCTCCTAAAAATAATAATTCTAGAAACGCACAGAATTCGGTGTCGATCTGAAGATGATCGATGCCAGTCGACCCCTAATCGATGCCGATCGACCCCTAATCGATGTCGGTTGGTTCTGACCGATGCCAGTTACTATGCAAGCCCAGAAACCTCCACATTAGCTCATTAGTGAAGATTTTAGATCCACAACTCAATAGTAGGGTAAACTTGTTTGGAGTTTCTCTATTATACATGTGACCCAACTTGGTTTGGATTGGGGTACACTTGCATGTTATCTACCATGTTTTGAAAAGGGTCTTGTGTATGAGCCATAATTTCTTCCCCATTAGCTAGGGTATTAAATATGTCCCAAACTTGATTATTTTGTATGAATGGGTCCATGGTTGTATTTATATAGCTTGATGAGTCAGTTTACACCCTACTTGATGGAGTTAAATCTATAAGTGGCATACTAGAAATGGTCATGGCATTTAGGTTCCTAGACAAGTTAAGGTATGTTTGGTATGCTTGTTGTATTTTTGCTATTTGATCATCAACTAAACCCTTTCCTTTTGAAATTTCAACAAGATTTTGGTTGTGTATTGTTATGAGGGCCTAGTTATGGCTAGATGATGCTTATTCAAATGGTCTAACTACAGGCACATTACTAGGATCTCTAACCAAACTAGGTAAAATTTCATGTGGAAAGTTAGCCAAGAATTTATCACGTACCTCTACTACTTTTAACAAGGATTTTTTCTCTATTCTCCAAGAGATGGAAATCAAAAAAGTAAGGATCATAAATGGTCTGAGTTGGAGAATTCACATAGTAAGGCTATTGTTATTGGACCTATTCCATGTTAGGTGGTATGATAGAAAGGTATTATGTAGTTTGGTCTTAGTCTTACCCTAGATAAGAAGGTGTGTTGGAAATATAATGTGCTAATGGTTCTTGGCCCTGCTTTGTATAGTGGGTATCATATGTGGGATATGGATCCATCTCATACACTATGTCATCTCCATAAGGCTCATGAACAAAATTATTTTTTACAACAATGTTTTCATTATCTGAATTATACATGATTCTAGAATGTATATAGCGAGGCATAGTTTAATCAATGGTAAGTTTATCACAAACATATTGGTCTATCGATGCAAATGTTTGAAACTTGGCCAAAAAAATTAACTTAAAAAATTTGGTCGTGGTCTAAAACTATCACATAAAACACACCTAGCTCTTGTAAAGAGGTCTAAAAGTGAAATGTGAACATGGTCTTGGCAAAGGTATACACTAAGTCTATGGTAAATTTGTAATGAAAACATGAAATTAGTCTTTGACAAAGGTCCTCAACTATCTAAAGGTGAAACAAACTTGGTCTATGTCTAAGAATGAAATTGTGCTAAGTCCTTGGCAAAAGTCACAAAGATAGTCTTAGAAATTAATTTAATCTAGCCATGAAACTTGAAATGAACTTAAATCTAAGGCAATTGGTTTGAAACAAAGAGTGCACCTAGTCAAGGTAAATTTGGAAACTAGTTCAAAAGTGAACTTGGTTTAAAAAGGAATTTATAATAAAAAAATGAAGGTTAGAAATTTTTCTAGGCAAATGTCTCTAAACCAATTAGAAAGCCAACTCAAGTATCATAAATAAAGTGCAAAAAGTAAAGCATTCAAACGCAAGTAGTAGGCAAGAATCAAATGTAAACTAATCATCCTTAGATCTATACTTTAAAATGGGTTTCAAACTTGGTTTGAGAAGGCAACTTAACTCTTGGTAAAAGGGTCGTAAGTCTATGTGAATGGCATAACCACGCTAGATTTGAAATTGGCTCCACACTTTCAGGATTATTGAAACTTGGTCAATAATAAATCCAATTTATCTAGGTAAAAATGGCTAATGTAACAACACTACTAAGAAAGAAAGGGCACAAATGGTTCTGGTCACCTTTGAATAAGGCAAATAGTTTAGAATAATTTTTGGCAACGTAACACTTCTTTGTGTAAAGTGGAGTGTGTAACATGTGTTTGTTTGACATTCTGATTCATTTGATTTGTCAAAGTGATTTTATACTAGGGTTCATTTTAAGAGGCCCTATTGGAAAACCTATAAGAAATAATAGGTGAATGTAGGTAAATTTCATTCGTTGGTATGGCAAATCATCTGTGGGTGATGGCAAGTTTTTATGTCGATGGTTTTCCCCATACATCCCTTGAGCTGAAAAAAATTTAAATGACTAAATTGAATGATGGAGATGAATGTCTGAGCTGAATGACATAACCAAATAGCATATCTGAACAACACAGATGAATAACAAAGCTAAATAACAAAACCAAACCATGAATGACACAGCCAAACAACACAAATGAAAGACACAATCGAATAACCTAGCCGAATGATACAACTAAATTATCTAGCTAAATGGCAGAGATGAATGACATAGCCAAATGACCTAGCCAAATGACATAGTCAAATGATACAAATGAATGATAGAGCTGAATGACATAGATGAATGGCAAATTCAAATGACACAACCAAATGACACAGTCAAATAACCTAACCAAATGCTTATGCTAAATAGCAGAGCCAAACAAGCACAGTCGAATGGTGGAACTGAATGACTAGACTAAGGTTTGTTATTTGATGTTGTCATTCATTTTCTTTGTTTGTTGTTGTCATTTAGTTTTGTGTTCCTCCAATTTTGGTTTTTATTTTTGTCTAGGTTGGTATCACAGGGGATCTACTATATATATCTAGTGAATTTGGGTGTAATCTTATATATTACTATAAAGGGTTGGCGAATCGACTCCAAAAAAAATATCCTTAAAATTTTAAAGATCTGGTCCCATCTGCCGACCCTAAAAATTTGCCAAAACCAAAATCCTAAAAATGGAATATTCATGAATTAATGAATATTCACCACCAAAAAACCCTATTTTAGACTCAAATAATATAATTAAAAGAAGAATTAGCACATAAGTGCATACTTCTTGCTAAAAATTGATACAATGTGTAGATAATATCCACCAAAGCTTCCATCGATATACCAGTCTTGAAAGGAATTAATTGTTAATCCAAAAATAAAGATCTCATGTAGTTATTTTTTTAATACTCCTTCTATCTCTCAAAAATTGATGTGGCAAGGAACTTAGAGTGCTAAAACAAATCGATATTGACAGTATAATCTATAGCAAGTAGGGTTAATTAATCTAAATTTTGACTTGGCTTATCTAGATGGTCCACAAGTGCTTAGAAACACTTGGGCATAATAAATATCCATCAATGGATTAAAACCACCTAGCTTGTTATGCAAGGGTCTTTTCCCTTGCACAATGACTTTAGTCATGTACTACTTAGTGAATTTTTATGTCTAGACTGTTGCTTGACCAGAGTCCTCTTCCATCTAGCTAGTCTAACCACTCAGCCACTGTCCAATCCATTTAGCATGCTCAAATTATATACCCCAAAAAATAAGTGGGGTTGGAACAATGTTGGGAGATGAAATCCTAGGTCAAATTCCACCTAAATAACCTGTGAGGAGATGATGAACTCCTTCTCACAAGTTAAAAAGGAAAAAAATGAAGAATTAGGTAATTTCTAAGGCACCCAAGTCCCTAAGAAAAAGGGGAGAGCATACGTGATATTTGTTCAAGTTTTACTCAATAAAACAAGTAAAATAATATGTTTTTGGTCACCTAATTTGTCTGAAGGGGACAAAGCGGGGGCATACATGCAAGGCTTTACTAAAATTAAACTAAGTGATTTTGCAAATGAAGATCAAAAAGCAAAGTGATCTTAGGAGCTCAATGTCTAATGAGATTACTCTTTTTGAACACTTATGGAAATGTGATTGAAAATTGGCCTTTATTGAAACTTTGAAAGTTGTTTGTAAGGTTTTAAAACACGAAAATAAATGTGAAAGGGCCTTGTTAATGCTAAAAAAAATTCTCTTTCACTTAATTATCTACACAAAAAGTGTTAGAGGATTGATTTGTGTTTGATTAGTTCATGAAAACAACCTAAAAATTAATAAATTAGCTCCAAAACCCATGAAAAGATAATCTCTAGAATGATTTAATAGTTACACAATTAGTGTAAACTTTGAAATTATAGGTTAATGAAAACATAGAAAAAAAAGAAAGCACAGAAAGCCTATAGGAATGATTTCACAATTACTTGGATGATTTTGCAACTCACCTCACTGATTTTGCTACCTAGCCAAATGATTTCATAGTTTTTAAACAAATTCATAGTTGTGAATTCATACATTTTTGCACTTGTGTCTATCGATTTCATAATGTTAGGCATCGATTTCATACTCTAAGACATTGATTTCACAAATTTATAGAACCCTGCACATAAAAACGTAACATAACAATTTTGTTACTCTCGTAAACAATTTTGTAGTTATAACCTTCAAATTTTCAAATATGTACAAAGGTAAAAAAACCTTAAAACCTGTAGGATGATTTTGTAGTTTACCCTAACAAATTCATAGATCTGTAGAGGAGGTCCAAAACAATAATGAATTTACCCTTTTTTGGGTTGATTTCATAGTTTCCCACAATGTTTTCATTATTTTTGGCTCTAAATCCATAGTTTTATAGTGGTTGAATTTTTAGTTCCATAGGCAAATAAAAAACATGATAAACTTAGGCAAAAAAGGTAAGAACAAGATCATTAATGAGTTTTTCTTTGCTCCTAAGAGGCCCAAAAATGCTCCTATGATGTATGTGGGGTGTGTGGTCCCACCGACCATGCCATTATGTATGAAATAGGAATTCAGGGGAAAAGATGCATTAGTCACTTGTTAGTAGAATAAAACATCAAAAACAAGCTTAAGACAAAGCATTCCCAAGCCTAGATACTTGGGAGAGCAAGATAACAAAACAAAACACAACACAACTAGAAGAACAAGAGACAAATCCCTTTGACCTTCCTTATAGATCTGGATCACTTGTTGAAATGGTAGTTGGTTTGTGCTCAACTTGTGTCTAAACGAAGTCTTCATCGACACTCTTTCTTTACGAGCAGCACCTCCCTATTGTTCACTTTGGTTTTGCATTTGGCAAGTCTTGGCAATGAAGCTCTCTCTTCATCAATTTGGCATTATAAGTTTGGCTTAAAAGAGCTTGTTGGAAGTAAGTGTGAGACCTTGTATTTATAGGTTTAAAACTAACCCCAACCTAGGTATGATTAGGTTTAGGCTAACCTTAGGTTAGAATTAGGAATCTAAATGTAATAAATAATGTCCTCATTTATGCATTTATGGAGGCATGGCTCAACATTTCTCATTTTCAAGGCATTTAAGTTGATATTTTATAATTCTTGACTTTGAGGATGATGACATCAACATGACCTCATGTTTTTTATATTTATTGAATTTTGATTTTTGGAAATGACAAATTCACTAATTCAACATGGATTATTTAAGTAAAATTTTAATTTGATTTGCTTGTTTAATTAATTCTACTTAGGCTTTTGGTCATTTTAAGCATTTGATCAAGTGACTCGTTTAATTGGTCAAAAATGTAAGTTTTCTACGCCACAACCTAATTAGGCATGAATCCACAAGAGGTTATCATTATGTATAGGGTAATACCCTAAATAGGGATGCTTTGACATAATTCTATGTCAGGATCTTGCTCCTCAATTAGAGCACATATGATTACTTCTTGTATTAGCAACTAAACACGGAATTATACCAGAATCAATAAGTAACTAGAAATATGAAACAACACAAGATTTGAGAGACAATATACAATTGTATTAAATACTTATAAGAAAATACAATAAAGAAGATGCCACTTCTTCTTCCACCTCAAAGGCTCGCCACACCTCAAGACCTTCTTCCCTCTCTCTCTCGGTCCCAACAATCAACTCAAATATAGAATTGATGTTCACCTCTCCAACCAGTCAGTAACACGCTACCAGTACACCAAGTACACAACCGTACTCCAAGTAGATCTCCTGCTCTCTGCTGCTACCTGCAAATCACTAGACCTTACTCACAATGTAGATCTCCAATAGAAACCATGCTCACCTGCTGACTAAGATCATACAAACATGAAGAACCCCTCTGATTCTCCAAACCAGTACCCACTCTTGGTACTGTGGCACTAGGAGGAACACACCATTGCTCACCTCTCTCAGAAGGAGCTTATATGCTCTCTTACTCTCTAGCTACAAGTTTATAATACAGCCCATGAGTCTATTATATAGATCTCATGCTTACAATAATTAGACTATCTTAATTACAATAATTAGATGCGCAACTCAAGACTACAGCTAGCCTTTAACATGTAAACTAACAGTCCAAAAATAGACTCTCTGGAATCAACATGCAAACTGCATGTTCACGTACAGGCTGCCGACGCCAGCTCCTCCATGACCGATGTCGACCGACTAGTAACCGACACCGGTTGCTTCCTCACTGCCATCTGACTGACGTCAGTTGATCAGACCGATGCTAGTTTCCCTGCAACTCATTCTGCAACTCTCCGCAACCTCTGTAACTTCTCCTGTTTGCATCTTGGTGAAGCTTTTAGCTCCAAAACCTAACATTCTAGGCATTTACATCTAATGTGCAGATGAATTTGGGATGTTCAATTATTTCTATGCTTAATTTGCATAGTTTAATAGAAACTAGTCTAAAATCCATTTAGACTTGAAAGTGGTCGAAAAGGAGTGTCTACACTAAGAAATATAAGAAATGAGCCAGCTTGGGTTTAGTATTATCTTTCCAAATTCAGTCAAGCCATACAATCCAAGTCTTGGGGGAGGAATTGAGACTCCAGTGCCTATTAAGCTTTCCAAAAGAGGAAGAGAAAGGACTCGTCACTTGATAAAGGAGACCTATAGAGTAATTTTTGAAGTGGGTATCATATTTCCATCTCCAATCCTTCCACCATGAGTGTGGTAATTGCACACCTAATTTATGCAACATAAAATCTGACAATAATTCTGGAATTTGGAGAATAAAAGGTAAGTCTACATTATTTAAATTGAATTTTACTTTCAAATCAGGTCAAGGATCCTAGTCCTTGGCATATGCCAAATCCCTTATGGTGTGAATTCATTTTCTTGATAGCCTCAAAACTTCTATACCAAGAAATTATGCCAACAAAAGACTAGTATTGGTCATAATGGGAGACCACCAAATATTATGATCATTTCAAGGGAGACCATTACAAAAACCATCACCAACCCATCTCAAATGGGACTTCACAACCTCAAAATTCTTCCACATGTTTTTTCCACAAAAGAGCCTTCAATTTTGACTAGAGAAAAAGTAATAAGCAGGGGTATGGGAGCTAATATTTTTACAACTAGATTTACCATAAGGAGATCCAGAATATATACAATGTCATAGAATAATTTTCCAAGATTCATTACCTTCAATGGCTATGACTACTCTCTTATCACACAAGGCAAAACTTTGTCTATAAATAATTGTAATTCCCATACCTATTTTATTTAGAGGAAGGCAACAGATGTCCTAGGCAACTCTATGAAACCCCTTCATTTTCTTGGCATTAGACTAAATAAAATCTCTGATAATTTTAGCCAGATTGTTATAAGAGGATTTTGAGGGAGCCCTACAAGAAGAGTAATAGATATGAGTAGTGGACAAGATGTTATTGCACACTTGGAATTTCCTTGCCAAAGAAAGAGGTTTGGTAACCGAATATTCCACCTTATTTTCAATACATATTCCCACAACTCCATAAGAGAAACATCAAAGGCAAATAGAATTCCTAAATTTTGAATTATTTTCCTCTTATGATCCATTTCCACTTATAGTGGAGAAGCCAGTCTAGCATCGGCATCATGCTCTATCTGAAACATTGAGTTTTGCTCCATTATAAATTAGAACCAGGCACTAGGCAAAAAGTGTCAAGACACTACATGGCTCTTGAGAAATTTTTTTCCTTCTCTTCAAGAGTAATAAAAGTATCATCAGGAAAATGGCCATTAATGATTTGAGAGGATTAATCGGGAATAAAAATACCCCAAACGAGACCCCACTCAACCTTATGAACTAGAAGATAGCCAATAGTTTCTACTTAGAGAACATATAAATATGGGGTAAGAAGGAAACCTTGGTGGATGGAGTGATGGAGGAAAATACTATCATATTTGAGACCATTAATAGTGAGACAGGTAGAGACATCCTCCAATAAGGTTTAGACCGTAGAAATTAAAAAATGTCCAAAACCAAGACCCTATAACATGGATATGATGAAAGGCCACTCAATCATGTCATAAGCCTTTTCAAAATCCAGCTTAATAAAATAGTTCGCTGATGAGAAGCCCTAGCCCATTTTGTACCCTCCTAGATAGCAATAAGATTATCATGAGTATACCCAATTTTAATAAATCATGTATGCTCTGGTCTAATAATTGTAGGAAAAATGAAATGAATACAGTTAGCAAGAGATTTAGAAAGGATCTTATAAGACATATTTAACAAATTGATAGGTCACCAACTAGTGATGAGCTCCAAGTCACTAGCTTTACGTATGAATTTAATATTACCTTGATTAATAATGGCACCCAAATATTTGTTTTGTAAGGATTATTTATAAAAGTGAAGTAAGTCAGGCCCAACAAATTCTTAGGTGGATTTATAAAATTCAAAAAAAAAATTGTCAAGGTGGGAGCTTTATCATTACTCATGTAGTGAAGATCCTTTATGAGTTCTTAAAAACTCAAAAAAGCCTTTGATATGCAGGTTTCAACTTATAGGGAAGCACATCAAGGCATTCATGTAGGCCCTAATTTCTTGTAATTATTTTCTCCTAAGCTTGAAACACTAGTTTACAGTCATCCCAAAAAGTAGAGAGATGTCAAGAAGAGAAGTGAGTCTCACTTGGGCTGACTTGATAGTCTTGATTTGATCATGAGCTTGTTTAGTTCTGAGGGATTTGAAAAATTCCTCTATAGCCTTATCTCCAGCTTTGAGCCAATTAAGGCGAACATGAATTTTGTGCCCCTCTAGTAGCATGACCATCTTCCACCTTACTTTGGTGTTTGAGAGAGGAGGCCATATTTTTCATATGGAGACATAGGCATTGTGTTCTAGAAGGGAAAAAACTCTAAAATTATTTAAGCACAGTCTTATCACCTTGCTTTCTAACATGATCAATTTACTTCCCATAGTGGCATAAAAAGGTTGTGGTGTGCAGAATAGCCTCATTCCACCAATCAATCATGTTGTCAGCATAAGAAGACCTGGGTGCCAGTTTTTAAATTTGGACAATGAGACGGATGGTGCCCTCGTGGTTCAAGAGTGAGGTGTTAAGGATGAAATTATTATGTGGAACTTTGAATTGGTTTGTGGTCCATTCCACTTTAAAAGATATGGGATCGTGGTTTGAGAGAATGTATTCATAATGTATGGTAATAAGTTGGCCATTGGTGTTTACAAATGAAAATATATTTTGCTATGAAATCATATAACGGTCCAACCATTTTAGGACTTAATTGGTGCCATTATGGTAGCTAGACCATGTAAACCAAGACGTGGCATTTAATGAGTGTGGGAGGAGGAGAGGGTTGATAAGGCCCTATCTGTTCTTAAAATAATACCATGCTTCATGTTCTCCCATGGGTAAGGCACCAACTTTATCCTGGGGGCTTTCAACCATATTAAAATCCCCACACACAAGCCATGTGGCAAGGGGTAAATTGTCGGCCATAAATTGTTATAGAGAAAATCTGTCAAGGCCATCATTTAGAGTGTAAATATGGAGAACTAGTGAATGGCCATTTATATCTAGAAATAGCCAAATAGTTTAGTGTGACATGTCTTCTCTTAGAGTGGTAATTAAGGAGGAAAACTACAAATTTTATTTAATAAATTGAAATGTTAGAATAATTATTTTTTATTATCTTTATAATTAATATTTTTTTCTCTTCTCAAATCGTATTTAAGGTTGGAAGCGTTAAATTAATTACATTGATTTTTTTCTTATATACCTAGATTTATTTAATATTCCTTAACAATCTATTATGATTATAAAATAAAATAAAATATGTCTATAGGTTATGGTATACTGGTAATTAGTTGTTTTCATGCATGAAGTATTTAAATTTTAGTCCTCTTGATGTATTCCTTGCCCAAAAAAAATTAAATCCATCGTTAGTATAGTGTCACGTTTGAAATATCCCCAAATATCATTAACAAAATTGATACCCACATAATAACTAATATTTATATTTTATCGTGTGCGCCTTCATGACAATGTGAACAAATACATTATTAAACATATCGAATATACGTTCGACAAACTAGAGTTTTAGCAATACGTATATATATGGAACCCTAAAGCATCTCAATAATTATTGAATTTCAAACTTGATAGGGTTCCTCCATGCTATGAAATGCAAGTTAGCACACCTAGAGACTGATGAAAGATCCTAAATTCTGTTAACCATTGATAGGAAAGGTGGTCGGGTGGTCGGGAAGGTCAAGTATCTGAATTTGGCTAGTTTAGTAGAATTTTACTTATGTTCAACCCTATTTGTGTTTAAAGGAGGTTCTTATGAAGACATAGAAGGGGCTGCAATGGGTTCATAAGAGTGAACCATTGTTGTTAATTTGTTTATGAAATAATTTGAAAAATATTTAACTTTTTATTTTTTATTTTTTTTTGAGGATCTTACTTTTTGAGGTGGATAAGTATGTAGATGATATTAATATTAAGTAAATTTATAGAAAAGAAGATTTCAAAAAAAAATCGATCGATTTAATGTTATACTAGAAAATATTCAATTCATTATGAAAGAAGAAGAAGACGAGAAACTACCTTTCCTAAATATAATGATTTCAAAAAATCTATATGATACTTTAACCCATAAAATTTATTAAAAAAAAAATCATTCAAACTTTTATTTTCATAGAACTCTCACCACTACCCACATCACATAACAAATTGTTTTAATAAATTGGTGACAAGTTATTATAATTTTTAATCTAAATATTTTAAACTTGAAAATTCTCACACTTTAGAAGTTAAAAATATATATATAAATAGATAGATATAAAGATAGGAACATTGAGAAGGCATTCCAAATAACAAATAACAAGGGAATAAAATAAGGATAAGAAAATATTGACAAAGGAGGACCGAAGATTTCTATACTTTAGATAAAAGAAGTGTTTATTAAATTAACTATAAATGTGAAGGAGGATGTATTTAAATTAATGTTAAACTTTAAAATACCTTTTACATAACTCTACATTCAACAAAAGACCTTATAGATCTTCGACTCCACAAAAGAGGTTTATATGTTCCCATGTTCATGCGATAAACTATATGTTAAGAAAATTTTGAAAGTTTCTGCAAACTAGATTTAATGAGTTACACACAAAAGACATTATGAGCTCTCGCCTCAATAACTTTGCTTTTGTGGAACAATCACATAACACACAGTACTACATTTGTTTTGGAGAAAGTAATTGTGATTTCAAAATAAGATCATTGTTGACAAAAGAAAAGTGAAAAAAAATATCGAGATTAATAAAAGGAAAAATAATCTTGATATGGATAATCGATTTAAGAAAGGAAAATTATGGTAATGGATATTAAGTCATATTATAAAAAATAATGATGAGTTGGAGGTAGGTAATTAATTGAATAATTGAAAAAATATATTTTAATTCGTGATTTAGTTAAGGATAGATACTCTTTAATCCTTGACATTAAGTCAAAGAATGTATATCTAATCCATGTAAAAATAAAATTTTCAATCAAAAAATAAAATTAATAATTAGTAGCATCACCTAAAACTAATTCACTTGATCTAATTAAATTATTTCTTTCTTTTTTCAAATTTTAAGATTTGTTATTATATGATGAATCAAATAAATAATATTTATTAATTAATTGCAAAGTATTTAATAAGTTAACTATTGTATAATTAGTTTATTAATTACTTTTTTAGATACAAATTTTTTTTAATCATTTAATTATTCTTCTTTACATTTATATAAGTTTTATTTTTATTTTTTAGGTCAATATGTTTTGTAGTTTTTTAGAAAATATTATTAATAAAGAATCGATTATTTATTTTTATTTTAGAGTTAATTGATTTTTATTTAGAAATAATTAATTAATAATAATTGAAAAAAATAATTTATGAGTGACTTAGTTATTGATAATTTAATTTAAAATTAATTAATATCATTAATTAAATTAATTCACTTAATCTAACAAAGTTTTTTTTTTTTTTTTTTTAATTTCAAGTTTTAAGATTTTTTATTATATAATTAATCAAATAAATAATATTTATTGATTGATTATTAATAGATTAACGATTCTATTATTAATCTATTAATTACTTTGTTAATTATACATTTAATTTACCTTTTTAATCATTTAATAATATTTATTAATTAATTATTAATAAATTAACTATTCTATTATTAATTTATTAGTTATACATTTAACTTATCTTTTTAATTATTCATTTATATATTTAATAAATAATTTATTATTTATTTTTATCTTAAAATTAATTAATTTTTTTTTTAATAAATATATTTAATATATTCAAATTTATTTCAGTATACATAATAAATTCGATCAAAACTTGTTTATTTTTGAAATGCTTCAAAATGACTTTCCATCAAAACTTATTTTATCATAGATGATGAATTGAAAAACCATCAAAACTTATTTTATCATAGATGATGAATTGAAAAACCAATTACTCTTAACTTTAATCCACTTAACTCGATATAGTATTAATTTACATGACAAAATCATTTTGAGAAAGTGATTGTACGTCGTATCTTTGGTCTAGTTTTTTTTGTTCAACTCATTGACAAACTCGTGTTAATTTCTTATCATTTATATATATTTTTATCTTTGCCCGCTCATTAATAAGCTCATTTTTTTTTCTTTCTCAACCTAGTAGACAAAAGGTTTTGCCATTACAAGTAAATGAAATGATTGCAATCCCTACTTTCGATAGTCAACTGTCATTTTATCATTTCAAAACTTTATCATACTTAGATAATTCAGATTGAGGTCACCTCTTGTCTACCCATAATCAATCCCAAGCAAAATGCAGAGACAATTGTCAAACATGGCAGCATGTGTTATCACTTGCTTCCATAGTATCATACCATTTATATAACTCATCATGTCAAATCAAGAGAATATAAGATCATTCCTAACTGAAATGACCATGCCACCCATGTCTTATCAACTCAATCCAACGTCAGGTGGACTCTGAGATTCTCAAAGCGTGTCTTATGGTACACAAATCTCTGTGGATGTCCATCTTTAATCTCCCCTCGATGCTCCAAACTTTGTCACCATGTCTTGCACGTTGATTTATCATTCCTAAAATATCTTCTCCTTTAAATAATTTCTGGTTTAGTATTCCTAAAATATCTTCTCCTCTGATTTTTTTTTTCCGTATTTCTAAATAATTTCTGGTTTTATTATTCCTAAAATATCTTCTCCTCTGATTTTTTTCCCATATTTAGACACCCCTTATGCTCATTTAAGGAGCAGGCCAATCTCATGTTGTTCATATTCTACTTGGGTATTTTGTAGATTTTTCCACATCCTCTTTGGTAAAGCTTAGCTTTTAGCATTTGTAATGGAGACAGATGATATTATAATGGTATTGAACCAGGCATCTGAGCTGCATGCCAAAATAAATCATGCCATAGACAGGGCATCAGAGTATGAACGGGAAATTACCAGTGGAGAAACAGTCCCTGTGATAAATGGAGTCAATGGAAACTGTATGAATGAGGATATAAACCCTCTCTCTGCAGGGGAAGCTGTAGCCATGGAAGCAAGGAGCCTTGCTTCCATTAGAGATGCTTTGGATGTTCTCGAAGACCAACTTTATTGCCTGCAGGTAAGTATAGACAGCAAATTAATGAAGTTTCATGCCTATCTAAAGCAATATAAGATTTTATTCATTTATTTATTTTTAACTAATTAAAGCACTGTTTCTATGTATTTAGATGGTAACATGTTCTTAAAGGAAAAATTGCAACATACCATTTAGATAGTGCATGCATTCGCATTCTTTGATTTCTGCATTGATCTTGATAATAGCATTTACATGCTTCATTGATTCGTTTGGTGCTGAAATTTCAGTATTTCTGAGGACAAGCTGCTGAGACAAAACTAATGGACAATCAAAGAACATATTCCAATTAACTGTCTAAACTTTAACAGACAAACACATGCTAGGTATAAAAACACTATAACTGTTCACAATATCTACATTTTAAAAAACATATCTTGATAAGTTTAACTATTTAATAATTCAACAATATCTATATTTTGTTTTTTAAATGGAGATTTTATTGCTATGTTTTTAAATTATTTCAAGACAATATTGATAAATAATTATTTTATTTATTTATTTATTTGTTTTACGAGACCTTTTTTTAATAATAAAAAAGTATAGAAAATTATTTAGGCTTGGCTTAACATCAAAACTGTCAAGGCATCTAATCAATTAAAAAGAATACTAAAAAATCAAAAACATGAACCATCAATCATAGGTTTAAGTACCTAAGACAAGCATAGTCATGGTGCCATATAGGATGCTATAAGGCAAATAAATTACAAATTAGATCAAAAAAGCAAACTAACTAGACACAACTACGTCTCTACCTTATTCACTTTGTGAGAGCGAAGTATCCTAGAAGAAGAATTAGGAGAAAGACATCCTTTTTTCGTACTTCTTACTACTTTCTAATCTTCTTGTTTACACAATTTAACTGCATCATCACTACAAGAAATACACTTGTCCAAAAAAGAGCGTCTAGAATTATTGTTTCGGCCATCTAAATTCACAATACTCATCCCAACTGACTCTACATCCTCAGATTTCAAAGATGAGGGCACAATATGAGATAGACGAGCTTTAGGATCCTCCTCACAATTGATTTCTGAAGCTAAACTTAAAGGCAAATCAGGGTTATTGTCCAAAAAAAAAATAAGAAGATTTTCACTTGCCTCCACCTCGAGGAATCCACTTTACACTTGAACTCTAACAAGACATGGCTAAATGACCCTTTTTGAAGAAATTTTGACATTTGAAGGGAAGCCTCTCGTATTCTAGGGTTTGAGACCACCATTGTCCATTGACTTTCAACCCAATCATTGTTGGAAGACCCTGAGAGAGATCCAGGGATACAAGAATTCTGGCAAATGTTGTGTGAGTGAAATTTGAGGTAGAAGCATCAATATCTAACATGTCTCCCAAGGTTCCGCCAATAGCTGACAAATAAGCTTCTGTCCAAAACTAAAGAGGAAGAAACAGCATCGAACCTAGATGGGTCTAAGTGAGAGATTTTCAACCAAATGATTAAAATCAGGAAACCAAGATTTCAACAAGCAAAAATGTTGATCCTAACTCCAAGATTTGGCCTAAATAATCTTATCCCAATCCTCAAGACTATCAAAAACCACAATGAAGAAACCTCTAGCACATGGATAGATTTCCAAGATATCCTCCAAAATAGGTCGCCATGAATCAGAGATCCACTGATGGAGCGCTGGTAGTGTAAGCCAAAACCTATCAAATCTACAGACTAAACCCCTGGCTACAACCCATTGTTTGTTTTGAAGCACCTCCTCAGACGCCGCCTTCTCAAAAGAGACAATCAGTGTAGCCTTAGCAATGTCCAGTTTCAAACCCGTTTTCTTCTTTGACTTAAACCCTAGTGAAGCTACCAAATCAAGAAAAAAAAAAAAAAAAACAGCTACATGAGAGGCAATCCCATCAAGAAGGAGTGAAGCAACCCTATCTTGCGTCAAACTGCCTTCCAAGCCCTTGCACTCTCCTTCCTCAACAAATTACTAATCATAAAAGGCAACTGAAACTCCCTGTGTTTCCCAGCTAGATCACCATCGCTGCACAATTGAGCCTTGGCAGAGAGCCCTAGCAACAAAAAAATCATAGATTTCATTTGAAAAAAAAGATATATTACATGAATTTATACTATTGATAAATAATTATTATTGATATAATTTTAAGATGTTTTTTATAAATAAAAATTATTTTAAAATATTTTTTAAATATATAAATGCTTACAATAAAAAGGTGGCGGGAGTCACAACTCTGTTTTTTATGTTATTAGTTTTAATTATTTCAATATATTAGTTTTAATTATTTCAATATAATTTTTATAAATGTTGATTATATTAATATTTGTTTTAAGAGAATCATAAAACAAAGTGACCATTTAACATGATTTGGAATATAAAAAGAAAATGAAGGGTGAATATAATATTTGTTTATTATTTTATTGTTTTAATTAGAAACAGTAAGGCTCCCAGCAAGGAAGTTTCAATTCCATAACTTTATTCTCTGGACTTGAGATGAGGGTATGTGTTTTTTATTTAAGTGAAATTAAGGTTCTAAGTATAACCTTCTAATTCAATGGAAGCACATTTTTTATTTTTTTTCAGAAAGTTATTAGTAAAGTAAAATCACATATAAACTATCATTTGTAAAATACAAAATTAAAAAAAAGGGGTTTTACTTAAGTAAGTAATTAAGATTTTGTTTTGTTACAGATTTTGCAGGATCAGCAGCAAGCTGATAAAGAGGCAGCTTTGTCTGACATGGAGGAAAGTAGGAGAATACTCCTGCAAAGACTAAGAAAGCATAGAGGAAGAGAGTGGCCACTTGTGCAGGAGGCTCTTGCATTTGCAGGTGAGCCAGTGGAAGAAGAAGAAGTAGTTCCGGCCAAATATAACTGTGAACAAGATCCTAATGGCCCTTCCCTCAAGCTCCTTGAATGGATAGAAGAGACAGAGGAAGAACTAGTCTATAACGTTGAAGACTCCCAAACGCACAAAAAGATCCCTGCCATAGAAAAGGACCAAATAGAATCTAACGGATTTTTTAAGTCTGTATGCCATAGATTGAGAAAATCAATGGGTTCTGCTGTTTCTTTGGCAGCTAAAACTGCACTTTTAACAGCTGGTATTGTGACCCTTGTGGCAGTGTCTAAAGTGGGCAAGAACAAGCTAAGGAATGGACATATTCATAAATCCCCTCTTTCACCATCCTCCCCACCAATTGATCAGAAACTTCGTTTAATGGAGAAGAGCTGTCGACCTGGTCATGATGGTGTATTGGAGAAATCTGGTGCCTCCCCCTCGTAGGGTTTCTTTCATGGCCAATATTGACACCTCTGATTTATTACAGGAAGTATACCTAACTGAAAACTATGTAGTTCTAATATTTCTTTTGGCTACAAGATATCTATTTTGTTCTTTCCCATGTTGTAAGATATCTCAACTTTCCATGGAATTTGCATATAGATAATCCAAAAAAAATTATGCAGATGATCTTTTTTAAGGTTTTGATTCAACATGTCATGTAGCCTGTGAGAACAAGAACTCCACCATTAGATTTATTTTAAGTTTAACACTATTCCCAAAAACGTGGCGTTTCCAATATTAATGACAGCTCACTATTCACTTTTAAAGATTTTTACGGAGATGATTAATGGTAGTTAAGGCACATGTGGGCCTTATGGGCTAGATTCATGAAAAGGAATAGAAAATTAAGAATGATAATTTATGTATGATTATTGCTCTATTTACAACCAAAAGCTAGGTATTTTGGTTCAGCTTATGTGTATTTGTTACTACTTGCTTTGAGGGATGGTATTTTTGTTTTCGTTGAAGGCGTTTAGTTTTTCTACGTATCGGTGTCGGTCAATTAAAAAACATTATGCTATCAAAAAATGATAATTTTTTAATGTTAAAGATTTTTTTTATTATTTTCTCCTATTTGTGTTAAGCGCTAATTACATAGTTTGTACTGCGACGAATAGAATCATGGGAAAAACAAAAAATATTTGTCATAACTTCAAGAGAGCAGCACAACCAGCACTCTTGTTATAGTGTTTGGTTACACATAACCAAAAACTGCCAGTAAATTCCTCACCTCCATGATATTAGTATGATATTTGAGTTTTTTTATCGTGTTTTTATTTTTCCCTGTAAAGTGTTTAGACGTTCTCAATAATTTTAGACGTGAAATTGCAATCACTTCTAAATATGAATGTCATTGATGACGCGAAAAAATTAAACATGAAAATATAAATCTATTTTTAATTAATTTAATAATTTCAAAAATAAAATAAATTATATTAAATTGAATTTTAAATTTTTAATATTTATATTATTTTAAGTTTTGTTTTTATGATTTTATATTACTTTCATTTTTTTATAAATATATTATAAGAGTCTTTTTATTTTCCAAACTTATTACTAATCAATATTAGAAATTAGAACTTCTAAATCTTAGAAGTTGGAGTTGATTCCTCGCAAGGCAGAATGGAGTATAATTTCATCAACTAAAATTAGAGGTGTAAATTGATTGCTTAACTATTAACAATTATGAATAATAAGATTGTTTTTTTCTTTATTTTATTTTATATTTTTTTATTTTTTTATCTTAATTAATTTTTATTGTTTACTTTTTAAATTACAAATCTAAAATAAAAATATAAATCTATTTTTAATTAATTTAATAATTTCAAAAATAAAATAAATTATATTAAATTTAATTTTAAATTTTTAATATTTATATTATTTTAAGTTTTGTTGCTATTATTTTATATTACTTTCATTTTCTTATAAATATATTATAAGAGTTTTTATTTTCCAAACTTATTACTAATCAATATTAGAAATTAGAACTTCTAAGTCTTAGAAGTTGGAGTTGATTCCTCACAAGGCAAATGGAGTATAATTTCATCAACTAAAATTAGAGGTGTAAATTGATTGCTTGACTATTAACAATTATGAATAATAAGATTATTTTTTTCTTTATTTCATTTTATATTTTTTTATCTTAATTAATTTTTATTGTTTACTTTTTAAATTACAAATCTAAAATACATATAACATTTTAGTCAGGGGATCTTGTTTCAATTCTTTAAAAGAGTTATATGGAAAATATGTTATTGTGATGTAGAAGCTTTTAGGACCTCAAGTTCTCAATGATTGTGTTATAGAATTTTTATTTTGTTGAAACTAAAAATTTAAGATTGATATGAAATTTATCACATTTTTATGATCTATAATAATAGTAAAATTATATAATTTTTACGTAAAAACAATTCTCTTATTGAAAACAATATATTTTTATTATGACAATATTATATAATGTCCAAATTTTATTAACTCGATAAACAAAGCTTATTATATTAATGCTCAAATATATAATATGCCACAATCAATCTTTTCACCATTCTACACAAGTGTTATTATATTAATAATCAAAAACTCTAATATAAATAAATTAAAAAGTTTTTTTTTTTTTTTTTTTTTTTTTTCAACCTTTAAAATTTAATATATAAATACCTCTTACTTAGATGTTTCTCCATTCTACATAAGTGTTTTGGTTTACCACTCTTCATTCCTAATGGTTCTTCATAAGTAACAACATCCATTTAAAATATAACTTTTTCGAATATAACATGTTTGTCTGAAATAATATTTTTAATAGAGAAAGAAATTAGTTGTATGTGCTTTTCAATCTAAAGTTCTCCTCTACAAATTTAGTTCTATAAATGTATTTTACTTCTTCCATCTTCAAGAGTACAATTCTATCTTTTATTATAAAGCTAGGCACAATCTTATGAAAAGAACTTTCCTTCTAATAAATTGGTTTTCCATTTTTATTTTTTATTTTTGTTTCCACACCTTTTTCGTTTGTAAAAAACACTCAAAATTTATCAATAGTTTTTAGTAATAGTTTTTTAAAACCTTGTTATGAAGGATATACCAAGCATCTCCCGCTATCATCATGCCTCCCTCGAGCCTATAAACCCACAAAAAGATGTTTTTCTTGGATGTGACCTGCAAAAAACTTTGATAAATTGAATATAAGTAGAAAGACTACCAAAAATGATGCGCCCAAATAGTTGGGATATCATCTCAAAATCGCACATCGGAGCAATACAGGTCACCCATAGTGATTTCCCTTACCCTGTGTATAATGTGCTCCTAATCCCAAAAAAAAAATAATGAAACTAAACTTGCCGACACATTTTATTGAGCAAGTGTATTTGCACTGCAGATGTATTATAATATATTATATAATATATCATGTATAATTTTATAATATATAATTAATATTAGATATAATATAATATTAATAATCTTAATAAAATATATAACAAATCAAATATTATAATTTTATATTATATACATAATATAATATAATATAATATATAATACATTATTTATATTATAATATTTATGTATGTTTCTTGTTTTAACTTGTTCAATAATGCATGTGTGCCCCACGGTTCCTTAATAAGCCCCTATCACATTCATGGCTTTGTGGTAGCGATCTTAGCCAAACCATGTGGTTAAGGTACCCACCCTTAGTCATATTATTGCATACCCTGTCATTTGTATATTGTGATGGAATCCAATGGGAAATGCATGTAATTAATAAAATTGGTCGGGATTCCAAAGCTTCTAATTCTTACTTCATGTGCAGTCATTATGTCAAGGCAAATACTCAAGTGCGCAATTTTAATGTCATCTACTATTGTCTATTTCAAAATGTATATATCTTTCACAATATATACTTTCTCAAGTACCCAATACCACACCTCAATAGCCCCCTGCTTTTCCTCACACGTGCAATGCCTAATTATATATTTTCCAAAAAGGGAGGTACTATAGCTACACCATAGCCCTTGTTCTTTTTTGGTTTAGCTTATGTGTATTTGTTGGGCCACAAAATAAGGGAGAGGAGAGGAGCCACTAGGTATGTAACTTGAGTCGATTATGATTTTTGTATTTCACTAATTTCTTTTTAGGTGTTTAAATTATGTGGAAGGTAAATTTTTAAGGTATAATTTAAAAGAGGTGATTTTAAATACAAATAAAATTAAGGTTGATTATTATTTGAAGATTAAGTCATGTATTTAGTGTTTATGTATGAATTATCAATTGATTGGCTAGTTTTTTTATTTTGACTTTTTTGTGATGGTTATTTTTTATTCAAGTTTTAGATGTGAAATCATTAATTTTTTAATAATTAAAGATGCTTTAATTCACAAGTACCTTCCCATCTATTGGTCTATCCACAATGATTGGCTTCTCTCCCCTATGTCTAAATTTTATGTATTTGAGTTGTTTATTTATCAATTTAAAATAATAATAAATATTTTTACGATAGTAAAATGAGGGTTAAGTGGGTCCCTCACCCATGAATTAATTCCAAAAATTAATATAAAATTTCTAAACCAAGTAGAATAAGGCAAAAAATCTCAAATTTGACATATTATTTTACAATAATCATAGCAAAGCCATATACAACATAATTTCTTATGAACACAAACTATCTAAAATTATCTTCTGTAGCCAAGCACTATGACTTCTGTAGCTTCTAAAATAAAAGAAAAAGAAAAAAGTATTTAACCTTAGAAACGCCAACCCAACAATTGATCAAGATGTCACAACAAGGGCTCGCCTACCTCAATTGAAAAACATATTTTCCAATGTCATTTGAGAGCCTTTACTCATGACCTCCAAAGCCTTCATTTATATTTTCTCCAACATATATTTCCTTCTTTACTTCTTTATTTGAGAGGGAAAAAAGGAAAGGAGTTTCAGAAATCCTTTTGAAGATAAAATTAACAAGAGTGTAAAGGTTCTCCTTTTAATCAAAAGCCAAAGTAATAATTTTCTTCAGAGGAAACCATGGAAAATATATAGGTGAACATGCCTTGCTCATAATTTTAGAACTAAGACATAACTCTCGTCATTTTTAGAGCTTGACGGCATGTCCAAAACCTCCTCCTTCAAATAAGAAGAAAAAAATCTAAAGACAAAAAAACTTTCCCTTTGTTACAAAGCTTGCAGCTTTTCTTACATAAACTAGATCCTTTGTTGCAACACATGCAACTTATATTATAATAAATGTTGTCTTTCTTGTAGAAGCAACAACCTTTTCTATAAAAACTAGATACTTTACTGTAGAACATGCAACCTTTGCTACAAAATCTAGATCCTTTGCAATAGAATCTCAAGTCCCCATGTCTTCCATATTACTATTTTTTTCAACTTGCTATTGATTAGAATTTCTTTGGTGATATTTCCAAATGAATTATAAGTTAGGCTTACCATTTTTCTTCTTCTAGATTTAAGAGTTTAGATTTTTTAGCTTTTACCATCCTAAAGAGTCATCTGACAAAAATATGTCTAACTTGTTGACGTTGAAAGCACCCTCAGGGTAGCTCCTCTTCGTCCAAGTTCTAAATCGATGAACCAATAGAAGAGACAATATAAATAACAAGGGAAAGGGGATTTCAGGATTAATTTTAACACACATCCTTGAAAATATCCAATATTCCTCTCCTTTTACTTCTTCCACCTTCACAAACTCCCCCATAACACCAACCATCATTTTCATCATTTCAACATTATCCAATTCAGATGGTGGGTATATGCACGGAGTTGGGGGATAATTTCATAGACATTTACCGTAACATGTATGTGTTATGGATATAACACATATGTGTTTTTTGAAATCTAGGCTCAGGATGCCAAGCCATAACATGTACGTGTTTTAACCGCTATAAAAAAACCATAAAATCGAGCCCCAAAAAATGCAAATCCATCTCATTTTCACTTTACTCTCCTTGTCTCTCCCCTCACATGATCATGTTTTCCCTGTGAAAAGCCCAAAACCTTGCCAAATCTTCGTTGGAAAGCCCAAAACCTCACCAAATCGATGATGCAACCACGGAGAGGAGATAAGTGATAAAAAACTAAACCTAATAACCCTAAATTTTGTTATTTTTTTATTATTTACATTTTTTAATTGGTAAATTATATGTTTTAAATAGCTCGCTCTGGTGCAAGAGGCCAGCATGCTAACCTTCCTCCTTACCCTCCACATAACCCTCATATCCCTCCTATAGATCCAAAAGATCCCCTAGACCATCAGGAGGATATAGATGCACACATAATAGAAAAAAAATTGAAATTGAACAAATAATTAGGAGAATGAGGGACCCCACTTCCACCAACACCCACCGCCCCTATTTGGCCAATACCCTAGAGTCGATATTAGGTCAAGTTGATTCGATAATGAGTCAAATTGATAGATGGGCATCATATAGGGATATATGTAGGGCTTACTATGCTGAAAAATTATCAGCACATGAGGTGAAGATCAAAGAAATAATAAAAGATAAAATTTGTGCCTTATTCATCGACGCAGCCATCAATGCACCAATCCCACTAACTGCTAAACATTTTTCAATCCATTGATGCCAACATAATTTTATTAAAGCCAATTTATGGAGCTGATGGTGGATGGTGTTTGATTATCCACCATGTAACAATCACAAGGTCCTATTGTATTTGTTGAGGAAACTCTATTGTGACTTTGTCCTCAATGAGATTTCAAACTATTTTGACTATGGTGACTTTCAGGGCTGAGAGAAAGGCTCTGTCCAAGATCGACTAGGTACACATCATGCACCTAATCACCCTACAAGGATCCCCATCCAAAAACAACTTCATCTCGAGATTCTCTCTGCGGTGAAGGAGGTCATGGAAATCGACACTCTGCATGCACTTAGGGTGCTTATTGATACACTTATTCAACATACGAGTAGGCTTTCAAAGACTGATAATGGAGATACTCCACCTAGTGTGCGTTCTTGACCCCACCCCTGCATATCTTATGATGATAACCTTCAGATGATGACAATGGTGCTTCAAAGGTCTTGGATGATATACTCTTGAGTGATGAGTTTTTGGCATGCACATTTGGTGTGCACATGTCGACCTCTACACGCATGCAGGTATCTTTTATATAAATTTCATGTTAAATTTAAATTATATTTGTATATTTAAAAGCTAACAATTAATTGACACAAAAATTGAATAATATATATGTAATTTTTATGTTCCAAGAGGAGACAATGCCTTCATTGCCATGGTCCACAACTGCATTAATTGATCTTACTCGGCCTATGTTTACATTTATGGAGCTAGCTATTGGGCCATCCACTATTGCATTTGTTTGTATTAGTATGACACCATTTATGTATATAGAGGTAAAATGCTGAGTTAATTTTATACTCTATGTATATTTATCTTATACTTAGATTAAATTTATCTATCAAAGATCTTAAAATTCAAGCAAATTGCTATTAAAAACACTCTTGGTTTAATAAAGGAGAAAAAATTGACATATATCTTCAATAATTTCTAGAAAACTAAGCAACGTTGTTTGTTGAGTTGATGACTATAAGTAACACTCCACCACTATGAGCCGAGACAAACATAGGCATTGTTGTTGCAATGTCATCTACACAGGTATTCATAGAGGTACATATTAACTTATAATTTTGAATTGTAAAAATAGATTTATTTTAATAATTTTACTATATGTATTTAGACAAATATAACTTATGTGAATGTATTGTGTATGCAAGGTTGTCAGATGACATCTAAGAGTCCAATTCAGATGATTACTACATCACCTCCTCATGTTTCTTCCTGATTTCACATGCCTGTTTGTGCATTTGAACCTGTCAATGACCTAATTGAACATCAGAAGCAGATTGAGCATGACCATGAACTTGCAGTAAGTGCACGTTTAATTGATTTTTTGTATTCTCATCTAAAATTAATTTATTAACTTGATTTCATGTATAGCATGTTAATTTTCTAATAATATTTGTATTTGAATAGATTTAGCTACAACCGAGCTATGAGCATAGTACTCTCAGTCATATCTTGGAGCAATCTAAGGCATTCAAGAGATCTCCATCTACAAGTAGGACATCCCAGGGAGAGTCTTCTTCAAGGAAGGCAAAGAGATGGAGGCTATTTGATGATTATGATGTCTTAAATGATTTGCTTTTATGTATGCCTATATGGCAATGTACGCATTTTTGACATTATATTCGTATATGACATTCACCCAACATTAAATACTATGTTGTTAGATGATGTAATTTTTTGTATGCCTATATAGAAATGTATATATTATTGGCATTCTATGCCTATATGGCATTCACCTAACATTCTATTGTGTTCTTATTTTATATGGCATTCACTTGACATTTTATGCCTAACTGTCAAGCATGCAAGACACTCAACATATTCCATGAAAATGAATCAATTAATTATAATGTTATTAACTCAAAGATAAGAGTGAAACCTATCAAAATAAAACTTGTCGATAGGCTAAAAAACCTTGAGTCTTTTGAAATGTACTTCAGCGCACTTTGCAATGATATCATGAAATAGTTATCTTGCCTTGCAAATTGAGAGATTTTTTTGGTATTGTCATTGACTCAATGCCAAACTGAAACCTATTGAAGAGCTAACCTCTTAAATAGTCAAAAGAGGATTAATCTGAAAGGAATTAATATCAATTCACTGAATATAACATGTTTTTCAACTTTTACCACCACTTTGTTTCCATTGCCGCAATAAGATCAGTTGGAATGCTTACTATGAAATAAAGTCTTATAGAAGCAATGAACACCCAAATGCTAAATCAAAAATGACCACAAACTAGCCTAAGAATGTGAAAACAAGATCTAATTTAAAAGAAAATGAAAGACAAGCTGAAACAATGAATGAGAACAATTAAAACATCTAAAAATTAACAAAATATTTATGACTTGATTCATATCATACTTTAAAAATAAAATATGATAAACCACTATTTTAAAAAATTTAAAAGTACAATTGATATACATACTAGAATAAATATATAAAATACACAAAAATAGTCATGAAGATCCAATATATATATATATATCATAATGAATTATTGAAGTCACATAAAATAATTTTTTACATTAAAAATAATTATTCTAAACAAGGCCAAAAATGTTGATCCCAACTTCTAAAACATGAATGTCTATCATAATACAAATCTAACATGAAATATTGATTAGTTAGTGGCAAATATAACATTATCCCTAAAACACATAATTACAGATATCGTGCTATGACCAAATGGTTAATATCAAAATTATTGATAAGAGTAATCAACTGAATGAACAATAATTATACGAGAATTGAGCTTTAATACTCATCCACCGAATCAAATTCCATTTTATCTTCTTACAATCAAACCTTACCTTGAAATGTTCTCAAAGATTTTAAAAAGAAAAAGTTGCATAACTCATACGAGAATTGTAGATCTCCATATACATGTGTGACCTCCCTTTTACAATGAAAGTTGCTTAACTCATAAGAGAATTGTAGATCTCCATATACATGTGTGACCCCCCTTTTGCAATGAAACATCCGAGTCTTTTTATGCCTCTGTGTTTTCAAAGGTAGTTTGAAACTAACAATAACTAACATTATTAAGTGACTTTATAACTTAAATTCTAAACAATGTCAGTTGGGCTGATATTTTCGGGGCATTTAATTAAAAAAATCATCTATTATCCAAATAGACTAAGTGGAGAAAAAGGCTCGGAAAGAAAACAAATTAGTGGAAAATAAACACATCATAATCTTCATGAGTGGGGACCTACCCTCGACTGTCTTAAACTAAGAAATATCAGGGTAAGTAATTCATTTTCTCTTTTAATGATAATTGTGACATTTGTATTGTTCTGCAAAATAGCTTATACTTCCAACCATTTCAAAACAGGGAACATACAATAAAAAATCCTCTCAAAACTAGCCACTGAAAGTACCTTTATACAATTGTAGTTTCAAAGTATTAATGCTTGAAAAGTGCATTTATACAACTGTAGTTTCAAAGTATTAATGCTTGAAAAGATAACTTGCTATAAATAGAAACAAACTAGGTTTTGTTTTTAAGGTTCTAATGGCATTTGCAACTCACTTCCAAAAAAAACGTTGCACTGAAGTGTCCTTTTCGTACATGATAGAATATCACCCAAACATTAACAAGAACTTAGTGCACTAAAAAATGAAATACAAGAATTTTGAACTTTCAATATTATTTCTGCCTTTCCCGAAAATCGGAACAACATACAAGATTGCAAGCAAAGAAACCAATTAACTTTTTTCTCTATTTTGTTGCAAATGCAGCAGTTACAAGTTCATGGTGTTGAAATGTAAAATCAAAATAACAAAATACCCTTGCTTTGTGAGTAAACTCAATGGACTCCTCTTCATTTGGATTTCTCTCTCTTTGGGCTAGGCCTCTAGCTCCCTTTCTTCCAAATCTTTTCCTTCCTTTCCTCTATCAAGTTAATTTCCACATGTATTTTGTTTCAAACAATGCACCAAGGTTGGGAAACAAATTTTATCACAAACATATGGTTGTCTAAGATCGCATCTAATTCTCTTTTGTTGTTCTTATTGCTATTCTCTTTGACACATGGATGGCGATTTGTTATTGGGTTGGAAAGTGGATGGGTTGACACTTCCCATAGTTAGGACGCTCGTTGTGCTTCCTTTTTTCATGGCAGCACAAATTTGGTTTTCCCCTGTTGGAGTCCTCTTCACCTTTAGCAGCTCTATGGCTCCCTTGATTTTTCTCCTCCACCTTGTTAATGGATCTTACTATATCAGTCATTGCGGGTTCAAGGAGGGCAGTTTTGAGGGTTTGTTGTCACCCTATTCATGGTGCTTTCTTGCCTAACCTGCTTATGGACATTGTATCTCTCTTTCCCTCTCCTTTTCTCTTGATTATTGCTTCTCTCCTTTCCTCTAAATCCTAATGTCTTAGTTCTTTGAGATCTCAATGGGTGTGGGCCCCAGTAAAAACCCACATTTACCAATCAGAGAAAAATATGCCCTTCAATCAAACCTGCAAATTTTTGGATGATACTATGTTAGCATTTATACCTAGTGTGGTGGAGACTCAAGCTGAAAGCGATTTTGGATGAGTATGAGAGAGCAGTGGATCAACAAATAAGTGAGGCAAAGTTGTTTATATACTTCACTCATGTCTCTGAGCAACTCCAATGAAAGATCCTCAAGATAATGAATTTTCAGAAAGGCTCCTTCCGTACAAAATATCTTGGTTTTCATTTGGCAAAAGATTGAAAACAAGTTGGGTAAAGCTACTAGCAAAATTTTAATAGATGATAGAATTATGGAGAAATAGGTGGCTGATCATAGTAAAAAAAATCATGCTAATAAAAACAGTAGTAGCAGCATTGCAAATTTATCTCTTCACTGCTACATCAACCCCTAAAACAATTACCTCTGCCATGGAAAAAATAATAAGAGATTACTTATGGAAAGGAAGAAATAAGAATAACAAAATTCATTTCTTCTCATGGCAGAAAGTTTGTAGACCTTACCAAAGTGGTGGATTAGGGATTGAAGATTGGAGATAAACAAATGAAGCACATTTGAGATAAATGCTAAGGAGGGAGTATCGCAACAATCTTACGACCGAAAATTTCAAATCTTCCAAAGGTTCTGCAACATGAAACATAATAATTAATGGCAAGCAATTAATTTTGTCAGACTTCTTTCGGGAAATTCGAGATGGAAAATAAGCAGATTTTTGTTAAGACAGATGGACCTAGTATGACTCATTGATACAGGAGCCCAAATATTGATTTAGTTTTGAACTTTTTAAATTGAGTTAGTTTTGAACTTTTTAAAGAAGCAAGTTGAGATAGAGTGGAGAACTTAGTAAAAGTAAAAAACAACTTAAGTGTATGAGTGAAACGTTGGAAACCCATGCAGCAATGCCCACAACTGGGAGAAGTAGATATAAGAAGGAAATTTCGCAATCAATAACAAAATGATTTCTCAAAAAGCAAGGATTGATGTCCCAAGATGTGGAGATAATGGTACAGTGAAATACTCGTTGATTTGGATAGCTCTACGGCCTAATGATGGAGGACGGAAGAAGGTATGGGTTAAAGGTCAATGGCCAAAGATAAATTCCTTTATCTAGTTATTGTTTCAAAATGGAATATCGATGCAAACAAATCTACAGATGTATGGATTCCACGGCAAATCGTGTTGCCCTTTATGCACAAACATGGGAAGAAATGATTGACCACCTATTCCTTGGCTACACCTTTACAAAACAGATCCGATATTTATGGGGGCAATCTTTTGGGTGCTGTAGACCGAGCTGGTGTAGTTAATGTCGTCAAACTTACGTCAAATTGGAATCAAAATATGTTTCAACTCCCAATCTTGATATGCATACGGATTTAGTCTATAGGGCATATTTTATGGAATATTTATAACGTGAGAAAGTCAAGAATTTTCATCTCTCAATCTTTCCCTCCAGAAACTAGATGGACTAGAGCAAAACCTGCTATCATAGCGTGTCCAAATTTTAAATAAAGAATGCAACGAAGAGCCAACAGAACCGAAACTACTAAACTAATGGGGCTTTACAATTCCTCTAAGAAATGTGTTGTTAGAAAGCACCCCTCTCAAGGAACGTGGTCACCTTCCAAAAAACGGTTTTCTGAAATTGTGATGCGACAGCTGAAGGAAGCCCAGCTCCAACAGGATGTGGACGAGTTTTCAGAAGTCATAAACAGGATTAAAAAAAAAGGATATACAAACTATTTAGAGTATGGTTCCAACAACTAAACAGATGCAGAGGATATTTTCGGTGGGTTGAAAATTGCAGTAAAGGATGGAATGCAAAATAGAACGATTGAAAGTGACTCCAAGATCGTGATATATGCTTTGAAAACAGGTAGGTGTCGCCTTCATGGAATTAAAAAGACTACACAAGAATAAAATCTACACGGTACATGCATATTGTGAAGTCGGGGCAATGCAGCCACTGTTCAGCTTGCCAACATAGAAGTAAACACCAAAAACTATGAACTGAGATTACTCTTTAGGTGAAAAGATAAAAGAACCACCTAATCGGAAAGAAGCATGAAAAGGATTTATAGCCACCATACCCGATCCTAGAAATGTGCAAGGCAGGGAGAAAGAAGAAGCTGAAAGTTAAAATTTAAAACGCTTCAAATACAAAATAAAATAAAAAATGGAAGTTTCATGAAGATTTGTAGTTGTTGAATTGGCAACTATGACGCAATCAAAATCTATGTTGAGTCTTGATACAAATGCAGTTTTGATGGTAGTATTGTAAAATAGCCCAAAAAGCTTTACACTGCTATCAATAGCTTTACACGATAGTTGCATCTGTATGAAGACATCGATCATTCATGTACCTACTCTTTTTTGATAATATATTTAATTTTATCAAAAGAAAACACGATACATAAGTAGTTTGCTTAGGATAAAGGATTTGAGTTGTAGAGCCTGTAATAAGAGACCTTTTAACAATTTAAAAGCATCTATCCCTCAGCGACACAAGTCTTGGTAGTTCCTTCCACAAAATGCCCAGCTTATCAGCATGTCCACCATTGTTTCGAATACTATATTGTCAAATTTTTCACTCTTCTTGCGAGGAGAATTGGTTGAGACTTTTAATGTTCGGCTTAGTAGTCCAGTTCTAGTTTTTTTTGTGATATATTTAAAACAGCATTACTTCTACCATTCATGACTGCAATTATTGATCTACAAGCTGTAAGTTTTAAAACCACTTGATATATTTGTTGTTAGTGTTCCTATCAAGTGGGCAAATTTCAAATCTGCGGCCATATTTCAGAATTAAGGTGCTGAATTTTCTTTTATTTTATTTTTGTGTTTTTTTTTGTAACATCATGTTCCTAACGGGAACAATACAAAACTTGTACAACAAAAATGCCTTTATTAGCAATCATTTTGATTGTGATCATTTTAGATATCAGATTTCACATTGTAAAATAGGTATGACATTTTCAGTTTAGTGATTGTTCGTCTTTATTAAGTCTTGTGATTTCATTTTCTGATCAATCTATGTTTAGTTGATTATTTCAAGAGCAAGCATAGACTTATGTTTCGTTCGTAGCTGCTCAAGGAATATACTGCCCATAAGTAAATTTCATGATAAGATTTAGACTTCTGTGTCAAAATTTTCTATAATTTTGACTCTTCACTGTCTAAAGATTGGCCACACAAAAGGCCGGATTGAAAGACTCGCCAATAATTAGTTTGATAAAAATGGATGGAAATGGATGGGTGAGATTTTCGAAATGTTTCAAGTACAGAGGATTTGTCATGGATGAGATTCGCCTGATTTTTTCAAGTACAAAGGATTTGTCATACTTTGTATGTCTCAATTCTTGGGCAGCTTCCTCAAAAATTCTGATTAACATGAATGTAAATCTTTTGGCATTATGCTTCATTTGCGGCATTTGGGGAACCGAATATTCGAAGGTTCCTATCTCCTGTTCCAACAGCCAAATAGCTTGCGTCGGGCCCAAATCGAACAGACATAATTTTTCCTGCATGCAACCAAAAGATCAAAAAGACAGTAATAAACATCAATGATACATCATGCAAATTCAATTTGCATGAACAAGATTATGGGCAATTGCATGCACATGGCTCCAAATATATGTTTCTCGTTCACACCTGTGCCTGATAAGTCCGGGAATGTTTTAATAGAATTCCATTCTTGCTTCACACTGGCAACTTGATACACCCTAAATGAAAGAGCAAAATAAAACATCATGAGACTATTTATCATAGCACACCAACAGTCGGTGAAATAAAATCAAAAACATGAGACCCTTCTATCTAATTCTTGTTTTCTTTTGTTAATTCCATTAGTTATCTTGCTTGAAGAGGAAAGCAAACCTTATGTCTGAACCTCCAATCGCAAGGTAACTCCCACTGTGATCAAATTGCACTGCAGAAAAAAAAGAGTAATTTGACACACAAAAGACACTTCAACTAATTTCTGCCTTGCTTCAAACTACTAGCATCAATTGTTAAAATAAGCTTATACCCAATCTTCAACAAATCTTAAAGGAAAAAACATAGGGCAATTATCAGCCATTAATTATCAAACCTGAATTTGTTGGGGTATTTGAATCATAAGGAGCAAAAGAACGGAAATTCTTCAGCTTTCGCAAATCCCATAATTTGACACCATCATATCCTGCTGTCTGCATGCATTATTGACTAAATCAGTCATCTTGGACAGTGACAACCGGAAAAGTCAACATCTAGACTACAAAAAGCAAGACACGAGACAGAAAAATCCATAATGATTACTTTTCTTAAAAGGTGATAAATGCTAGGTATTTTTCTGTATTTGCATCATTCTGTTGGTTTAGCTAGGATGCTGTAAGTTCTATCGACAGTTTATAAAAATTTCCCTTGTTCAAAAAAATAAAAAGAAAACCAAAGAATGTGAAAAAAAGACAAAGCCAGCTAGGTTTAGCCTGATTCCCAAAAAACAATTGCCTCAAGATACATTTTAGAAAAAATATTTACATTAAGGCCTCGTGTTACTACTCTCAGAAGAATGGTCTTATTAAGAACATAATGTCTCATGAGACAAGACTAAAATTCCATAATATCTAAGGTTTGCAATATCACAAATCTTATATACAAAGTATAGGTAAAAAGTTTCTCTTTTAATAAAAATTAATGAATCAAACTGTAAGCCTCTCATGTAGATTCGTTTTTATGCCACTAAAAACACATGATTCATTGTATAAATGTTACATTCATGCTGTTGGCATGTTGATTTCTGATCCAGAAACATGTACAAGAAGATTAACAAACAATAAAGCAAAGACTAACACTCTAATGCTCTGCAATAGTAATGCAGATAAACACATCAGAAGTCCTGTAAATAGATGAAATAGTACATATTAATATAAGTGAAAAAATATATCGAAAAGTCATATTCTGCTGGACGATATGCACCAGCTGCTGCATTAATTAGCTCTAGTCATCCGTGTGATAGAAATAATTTTCCAAACTGCATTAAAACTATATGAAGTGACCACTGAGTTCACCCCTATGCATAGACACAGTACATGAAAAATAAAAAGACCCATCTTTGTATGTCTTGGGAAGGCAAAACTTATTACAGTGAATGAAAACTTACT
The DNA here is from genome assembly GCA_037957365.1 of Torreya grandis. NCBI lineage: Eukaryota > Viridiplantae > Streptophyta > Pinopsida > Cupressales > Taxaceae > Torreya > Torreya grandis. The sequence continues at coordinate 2,071,811 of JARHVA010001792.1, forward strand.
AGTCATGCAAACACTGATGCAGACTACAAAAAAAAATTCTAGCATGAATGTTGATGTGGCAGATGCAAGAATAAACTAGCACTGCTGCTAAAAAAATTAGTTAAGTACCATCCATTTATTGTTCAAAACAAGATTAGCATTCACAAAATGCAAAAGCCAATTTATTAATATTATGATAAATTCAATTACAGTTGCAATTGAAACATGAAAACATTGTTATAAATTCTTAGGTAGACTCTTAAGAGTTAACATACCGCAAGGAAATACCCGTTCTCTGAAAATGATATATCAGTCACTGGACCCTTATGCCCAGGAAACTTCGCAACATTGGCCTACACAACAATATTAAAGCTTGGGTAGAAAGTTATAGAAAACATGTTACCCTACCTAGAAGATATCCATGATATTTAACAGAGCAAATTACAACAGCTCAAAAAGAAAAACTGTTTGAGGCGATGTTTACAAGATTTTGTGTACCTGGGTTTTCACATCCCAAATTCTCACTAAGGATTCTGCAGTGCCTGTTCCTAAGATGAGACCATCGGGGTGGAAGGAAGCAGATGTATATCCATCCGTATATCCATCATCCACAGAAGCGTCACTAACCTGCACACCATACTCCTCCAGCCTGATCAGTCTGATGTTAAATAAAGTCAATACCTGCTTCCCATGCTTTCCTTGTGTTTGCAAAAAAATGGCCTCCAGGCACCAATCAAGTTGAGATAATATAGCAATGATGAAACATGAATTAAGTTTGATACAATGAAGACCATCACATAAGTGCAACACAATGCTGTGAGGAAGGAAAGTTTACCTGTTGTAGGCAAGAACCAGATGCGAGATCATAAAAGCACCAGGTATTGTCCATTGAAGCTGTCACAAAGTAATTGTGTGTTGCATGAACGGTTACAGCACGCACCTGACGATCAGAAAAATATCCGCATTAATCATCTGACAGTATTAAGAGTAATATTTGAATATCCATTAAGCCTGATTAATCATTAAAAGGTTGGGAAATTTCCAATAAACATAAAAAAGTGGAAAAAACCGGAAATTAATCAAATTAAAGTTCAAACCATTTAGCATTTCTTTGCAGACTGTCATAATACTAAACTTTTCAGTTCAGTGATAGGTTTGATGGATGATACATGATCAAATTTTTTACTGTTTAATGCAACTAACTACACTTACTTCCAATCATAATCATCTTTTAACTGTGTGAAACAATGGTCGAGGTGAAAGGGTATACTTATTTCTGTATGTAAGGAAAGTGTGTTTGCAGATTCTCTATCTATTCATCGATACTCTCTACAGTGATGAAACTATGGCTAATAATTACCATGATAAATACAGGGAATATATGGTAGAGAGAAAAATACAAAGGTGAAGGGGGTATACATATTTCTGTATGTACAGAGAAAGTGTTTGCAGATTCTCTATCTATTCATCTGTATCTCCCTCTACAGTGATGAAACTATGGCAAATAATTACCATAATAAATACAGGGAATATATGGTGGAGAGAAAAATATGAGAAAGACCAGTATCAAAAACCGTGCAATGAGCATTGCATCATTTGATCCAGACAGATTGTAAATGGTTCACATGCAAGCACGAAACGTAAACTCTATAGGTAGGACACAACATCGAATCCAGTCCAGGCCACCTAAAAACCAAACAATAAAATTTTGTTGGCTGAAAACACAATGGATCCAAAGGACAAAGACATTAGACATGCATTTCTTAAGGTTGGGTATGAAAAAGTTGTCGGGATTTTTCTTTTATTGCTGCAATTTTTATATTTAAAAAAATACATAATCTGTGTGGCAAATATTTTCAGTTCAGAATTTGTTGATTGTAAAAGCGTGTATGGCTCATGAAGCTACACAATATCCACAAGTAGCGCTTTTTCTGGAGATATAAGCTGATTTATTACATTTTCAAAACAATTTTGAAAATTTTCCCAATCATGAGTTCAGATGACGAAAGAAGGGTAGCAGACAAGCTTCAGGAAATATAATGAATTTATCATTTCATTTAGTCTCCTTTTCCCATTCCATATCATCCTTGCATATTTTAAACTCCCCCCCTGTATTGTGTCATTAAAGTATATTTAGGCACAGTTAATCCATGATTAATAGCTATTGAAACTGGTCAAAGCACCATTTTTTCTCTCTTTTGTTGCTTTGATTGCTTCTGCATTAATTCTGTTATTTAGCCCTATATCTAATCTAAACTTTAGATTGGAGAAGAGCCAAGGGGCTCATAATTATATATCGCACAAATTCTCTTCAATCAGTCCAGTTAAAAATTCTTCATAGTTTCTGAAATGTTCAAACTACTACTTTCTTCTTTTGGGGGGGCCATCTTGGATTGAAGCTTTCCCAATTCTTACTCCTCCATTATGATAATTTCCCTACATTCATTTCAAATGTCATGGCAATTTGACATGTACTGTGGTGAAGCTTCTTGTACACAAATAGTCTGACACACTAGCATAGTGTCTCTCATCAGCAATGACATTTGGTTGTTATTCATAGCCTTAAGAAAGGCTCCATGCTAACCAGCGATGCTACCCAGTGGCAACTTTCAGAAGTTTTTACCCAAAAAAACCTAAATCTTTCAGCTGTAATGACTGCCATCACAACAGGAGGTGGACATCTTTTTCTAGTTTTTAAATGAAATCTTGTCACAGTGTTGCTTACATCATTTATATTCTCTTTCCCATTACGGTCATGAGAATGGAGGATATTTTATAGATTCACAGTAAGATATAAGAAATGGGTAACCTATATTTTCTGTAGTATAAACTATTATGTATATCCTAGATAGCTACTAATTAGTCATTAAAATTTGTTTGACCTCATAGCTTGACTTTAGTTATGCTCATAAGTATCAACCCTCAAAATGTGATTGCCTCGAAGATCAATAAGGACTGAAATGTTCTAAAATAAAAACATAAAATTAAATGCTAAATATGATGACAAATATGAACTAAGAGTTGACAAACCTCTGATAAGTGGTCCTTCAAAACATGCTGACAATTGTAACTTCCATCTTCATTTCCTTGCCATATCCGAACAGTCTGCAGCCACTCACCATTTAACATATCCATCCAAATATATTAGTACCTGAAAATATATTTCAGAAGGTGATAAACACTCCATTACCAAACCTAAATACCATCGCTATTTGAGGTAGAATAACAGGCAGAAGCTCAGTCCCGTATAATTACACACAATAAACCGGCCTGATCCAAACATACAAGGTGAATGATGAACTTGCATGCTAAGTGCACATATATACACAACAGAAAAAATGGAAAATATGCATTGATATACAAAAGAAACTTCCGTACTGATAGCTTTGTGATGACAGAAAAAGGTGCAGTATACAAGCTTCAATAGTATATCAATTGTGGTTCTAGAGGTGTGGTTCTAGAGCATGGATTTTCTATGCAATTGTTTCTGAGTGGAGCTCAAAACAGGAAAGACTGAAGCTGCAATATATCAAACAAACTACAAAAGATTACATAGGCCAAGTTTTTTGCATTAAATACCAGAAACACAGATAAAAGTTAATTAGGTCAGAATCGCAGAAGTAACATTGATTTTTAATTAGAAAGCAGGGTCCACGTAGAGCAGGACTTCCCTCAAAAGTAGAACACCTTTGCAGAACAAATTATTCCACATATTACATTAACAAAGAAAAGAGATAAAGATGAGGTTGCACATAGTCAATAAGAGTAGAATAATAAGGTCATAGAATTATTAAAATTAAAGTTTCTCATAAAACCCCGTTGATACCTGAAGCATTTCTCGTAAAAAGCCCACTAACCTTATCCGCTGAAGCTGTCAGCAAGAGGTCATCACGTGGCACAAACCTTACACTGGTAACCTGCATATGACAAAGCAAACATAAAATACCAGAAAAAAACATTTCTTTAACAAAATTCTCGTGTACCGAGAGTCAAAAAAGTAAGACCATCCATAACAAAACTTTAGAGAAAACTACATAGAAAACAGACTTAGGGGATTGTAGCAAACCCGTTTGCTGTGCCCAGTGAGTGTAGAAAGGATCTGCCCGGCTGATGGGTCAAATACAACAGCATTACCATCAGCACCACCTGTTACTATAAGATCCTGTAAGCATGAAAATATAAGAGACTAGAAACTTTGGAATGCACTAGAACCCCAAAGACAACTTCCAATTGAGAAGAGTAATCTTAAAACACCATTGATTTGAAACCCTCTAAGCATGAACCTATTAAAGATTAGAATCATGACGATGCATCAAACTCTGGAGACAATACTCCATTTGAGATATTTATTTGTGAAATTTGCCATTAAAATGAGCTTACCAGTGAAACATAATCTTTTCTTGACCAAACACCAAAAAATATCTGGTTAAGAAAAGATTACTACAGTAGAGATGTACACAGATGTGCAACTACATTTATTTACCAAACATACACGCACCTGCACACTGGAAAGTCTTCAAAATTACAAACACGACCATACCTCTATTCTCCTTTGGTTTTTAACAATCCAAAAATAAATATTAAAATTGTTAAAAAAAAATTAGGGTCAACGGATGCTGTTCTTTGCTTCTTTATTAAAATGCCAAAAAGCAAAGTATCATATAGATCAAATATTTTGATATAAATGAGCCTAACATTCATACCAAATTCATATTTAAAAATTTAGAGCTTGGCCATAAATCACCTGTACAGTGCAGCGTGAGCAGGAAAAGTTTTAGTGATTAACATTCACCAATTGGCTATTTTCAACATTTTTTCCTAGCATATTTGACAACCTTCGAAGACTGAGGATAAAATATTGAAAAGAATGTGGTAATTTATGAACTTTTAAAAGTGGATAGTTCCTTATAAGTTACCATAAATTGCTAAATAAAAAAAGTTTTACGTAAAGTAAAGACTTGTTAATGCCTTAACTAAGAAAACTGTTTATCCTAAAGAGTATATTTAGTGAATGTGAACAGTGATATAATGACATAATTATAGAAGCATACCTTGGAAGGATGAATATCTGCAGAGAAGATTCCTGGCTTGTTAGTTTTATGAAGTGGGTGGCTGGACAGCTGAGTATACCTCTCCAATGTCTCAACAGGAGCCAGAGTTGATGAAATCTACATGGGCATTTAACATAAACTGAAATGAGAGCATCCATACTAAAATGACAGATTTAATAAGCGCCACTATCAAGCTTACTCTGAAAGTATAATTGCTCAAAAATGACAAGACTGGTTACAAAATATCATGCTACTCAAAATAGACAGAAGCCATTGTCCATGAGAGAAAGTCATAACCCTTAAGGAGATAGAATATTCAATAAACCTGACGCTTTTTACGCTGGCTGGAAAGCATAGCATTGCAATCTGTAAGTTCTTTGATGATTTCAGGTGTGATGCCTTGCTTTTGTTTCTTAGCAGGTGGAGCCAAATTATCATCTCCTTCAGCAGCTGCAGCAGCCAAATGGAATAGAATTCAAATTCTGATTTTTGTTTGTGTGAAGTATCAAGGAGAAATAATACAATAACAAAGGAACAGTGGCAAAATGCATGTATTAAAATTTTGTAAATCTACTCCCGTTCATGGGCTGCAAGTAAAAGGGAACTTTCGACAAGACAACAAATGTAGCCCCCCAAGTCCAAGGTGGATAAAACTAAACTTTGATGGTGCTTCAAAAGGCAATTTAGATTGGGCCGGTTGAGACTGTCATCCCCCATAATCACAGAGGCTCATTCATTACTGCTTTTTCATTCCAAATATCTAGAGCAACTAACAACCAAGCCGAGTTTTCAGCACTCACAACTGGGTTGCAATTGGCACACGAGCAGGGAGTTACCCGCCTAGAAATCGAATGAGACTCACAATTAGCTATCATGGCTCTACAAAAAGGCTCAACATCAAACTGACAACTGGGGTCCCTTATAGTATTAGGACCTGCTTTCAATCTTCTTAACAAATTCTGAGAAACTGAAATTATACAGTGCTTCAGGGATGCTAATGGAGCAGCAGACGTCATTGCCAACTTGGGAGCAATATGGACACCTTCAATCTTGTGGAGAGTAATCAAATTTTGGACTTCACTGGTTTACATGAATCATTAAAAAAGAAGGACAGCCACATTTATCTCCTCAATCCTAGCACCCCCTTTCTCCTTGTCCCATCATTCATCTTACTGGTATTCACCACCTCTTGCATTCATTGTTCACATGTATTAGCATGGTAAAGAATTGCTTCATATCTATGGCTTCATTGCACTCATTACCGCAGACGGCTTTTCATTTGCCTCCCTTACTCTTTTTCTTGACACTGTTTTCTCATGGCACTTCTTACCCCTACGATGGACCCAACCATGCCACCATCTTCCCGTCCTCTCCCATCTCTCGACAATGAGCATGGAAGCTTTGGAGGAGCTGAGTCATTATCACAGTTAATTTTGTTTGCCCTCTCCATTTCAGGAATCACAGGAGGTCCTCCTTTCTCTGCTGAGACATTAGGAGACAACCTGATTTCGGCCTTAGCTCCTATAATGCCGGCCTTTTCAATGTTCCAGTTCATCAAGGAACAAGCCCTTCCAAACAAAAAACTGTACGAGGCAAGTGCGCTGAAGCACATTTGGAAGCTGTACAGGCCTCCTAACGCAATGTAGATTCTTAGCCTGGGCTCCCTGAAATGGTCAAATGAGGACCTGGAGCAATGTTTGGACTTCAAAATTTCCTCAAAAAAGGCCAGCAAGGAAAAGCCTGCAGAGCCATCAACAGCACTTATTCTAGCTCATATTGAAGCCCTCAAAGCTAGGATGGAACAGTGCTTGGCTCCCACCCTCCGGCCTCTGTTCATGTTCGAACACGGAAACATGGCAGGAAAGAAGCGTCTTCTACGCCAATTGCCCCTTCAACCAAGGCAGCTGCCAAACGAAGCACAGGAGGGAAGCACAAGAGGAGGAAGAAGTCTATTGTCCAATACGACAGTAAGTTCTGGATGCCAGATCACAAGGGACATCCACCAGGTATGACCTCCATTCAGGACATCATAGTTACCATGTTTGAAAATTTTGGTTTGTTCGGAAGGGGGAAAAAGTTCGGAAGTTCGGAATTTTGAAAAAAGTTCGGTTCGGTGTTCGGAAGTTCGGAATTTTGAAAAAAGTTCGGTTCGGTAAGTTCGGAAGTTCGGAATTATATATATATATATATATGCAAAATATTTCAATCTACTAAGGAATGAACATTAATTTAAGTTTAACACTTGCAAAAATGAGAAATGCATAAGAATTTCAAACTTGAATTACATTAAAAGATAGCAAAATATTCATAGTTTAGAGCCTAAGCTCAAAATTGATATAGAACTTAAGTTTCAAACATTTGCAACATCAAACCCAGCTTCAAAATCAAAACTAGCACTAGCACTAGCACCATCGTTCATTCATTCATTCATTACTTCAAAGACAAAATGTACATTCAAATCTAGAATAAATCATCTCGATTGCCCACAAAATCATGAATGCCACTCCCATTATTTTTCAACTTTATCATTTACTGACACTTTCTCTCACAAGGGCTCATTGGTGCATTGAATCTCACAGAGTGCATGCCTTAAGGGGTGCATTGGGAATGAGGTGGGATCGGCTTGTGGCACTTTGCGAGAGATATTTTCATACTATTCTATCACGCATACATCCCTTCATGCAGCCTTCATACCTCCTATGATGTCTCCTTGAAATCTTGAAACCCTGAAATATGGCTAAGTTTGAAACCCTGAAACCCTGGAATCTGACTAACTCTAAAATATGATAGGATCCTCCAAAACCTAGAATTTGCATTATAGCTCCTAGCGGTCCGAAACCCCTCTCAAACATCCTGAAAGTATATAAATAAAATATAACTTAAAATAAAAAAAGGTTATTCGGTCAAGTTCAACCGCACAAATTCGGTCCATGCCATTTGTTCGGTTCGAACCAAACATGAGCCATGTTCGGTCGAACATGGTAACTATGCAGGACATTCTAGCTGGTCCAGCTCTCACCAATAATCGGTTTATCATAAAACATAACCTCTGCACCTTGTTTGCACAAGAGATGTGCTGGATGCTGACTTCACAAGATTTGCCAATGGACTTTTATCAACAAATTAAAGATTTCACTGATCGTTACACAAAGGAGGAAGAAAAATCTGCAGTATGAATAGAATATTACTTTTGTTTATATAACTGTAAACTCCCATGCATTTTCTACATTCTTCTTTCTTCCCTCTTTAAATCTTCTTCCCACAAACTCTCTTCTTACTTCCTCTATCATCTCAAGGAATTATATGTACTGCAAACTATTTGGAAAGCGTGAGGGCACCAATATACCCTCTTTTATATATTAAAAAAAATTGTAAATCTATACAGACCTCGCTTTCCATTGCTTATTGGCGGAGCAGCACTTGCCGGCACAATAGATGGAGCCATGGGAATTTGTCTATCTGCCTGCAGTAGCAATGCTCTTGCTTCATCCCTTTCTTTCTTGAGTCGTGCAATGACACGGCATGCAGCATCATGCTGAGGCCAAGAAAACATGTTAAAAACAGATAAGAAAGAGAATATTAAGTATTAACAGCTAGATAATTGAAATCATGGCTATGTATTATACAGACAGAGACAATCATGCATATTGTAATATGTCACAATAAAAAGGTATGAGTTTCAGAAGTGCCAAATTGCAAGTTGACTCGGTTTTTGTCTTTCCAAACCTGTGTCCAACACCAAGTCATGTGTATTTAATTTCAATTGTTGCCTAAAATGTTGTAGGCATCCTAATCAAGGTTCCAATCAATTGCATGCACCACAGGTGTTGCTTAGCCTTGTCACTCCATTAGCGAATTGTTTAAAATATTTTTTATAGATCAGAAAATAGTTGCACTATTTAAAGTAATACACTTTGTTTTGCTATTTGAGACAATGCGGAGGTATATCCTTGCATTTTTGGATTACAACATAGAAATATATAATGAAAACAAAGGAAGTTCATGTAAAGAGGATTTGCACATGATTTGGCATACATCTTACTCCGTGGGAACGTTCCCTGGAATTTGATGAAGTTAAAAATTCAACCTATAACCAGATTCAATGAAAGTTAACTAAGTTTTGTGCTTGACTTCCGGCCACAAATTAGCAGATTTTGTCTATCTGCTTTTGTTATGACTCGACATTGTCATATTTTTCTCAATTTCTACAAGTTTTCTTTAATTAGTAATAACTTGTCCATTAAACTCTTTTAACATGAGATGCAAAAAGACAAATGCATCTAAACAAGATTACTAAAACAATGGTAAGAATGTTTATCACTTTGTATCGATTTCAGTATAGCTATTATAACAATTTATGTTGTAATGTTGATTTTGCCATTGTGTCCATACAATGCTATATACTTTTGAATAATCAATGTTAATTTCTCCCAGTCCAAGGGCCATGCATACACAAATATATCTGAATAGTGGCTTTTGTGCAGCATGGTTTTGGTATAATGATATGACTCAAATTGTATCAATAGAACTATAAAATGCTAGTTGGAATAGTGTAAACTTGTAACATACCTGATATAATGCATGGCTGAGTTCTTGTCTTGCTGTATGCAACTGTTGCTCCAAAGAATAGTTTGACAACATTACTGCATCCCATTCCTAAGATCAATATAGAAAAAGGAAATAGATTAGTTTGCATAATGTGTTCCGCTTCTTATCTTTTTAAGAATGTAAACATAACTACTTATCGCTAAATAGAATCAACAAGCATGTGCAATATCTTATATGTTGACGAAGTATATCAACTTTTGGAAGGCAAAATAATAATGCATCAAAGGTAGAAGAGCATTGATTTATAAATCTTACAATAGTAGTCATAAAGACTAGTGTCATTAAGTGCCTTGGTATAGAAAAACTTAAAAACCATATTATATTACAACCAAAGAGAGCAATCAAAGCACCAAAATGTTCCTCATTTCTAATATGTAGCACAAATAAAAGAGGAAAATGTTGTACAAAAGTCAACAGTTAACACAAACTTTGAATAGAGATAAGGCTCAAATATGAGTCCTACACAAAAAATTCGCAAGGGCATCAATCCTTTGAAGAAACTTATATTTAAACATGAAAGTTCATTGTGAGATCATATATATACCCCAAATGAGTAAGATATGAACTAAAAGCACAAAAAAGGATTTAAATCACAAAAGGAAGTTCTTTTTCACTCCCACACGTCTTGGGATTAAAGCAAAAGCAAGTTCCTTGTTATTGCCAAGTACCTTCATGACCTTTGGAGATTTCCTGTTCCCACTATCTGCATTTTATTACCCCTCTTGTTGAGTATTTTATCCATCCTTTTTATCCGTTTACCCCCTATGGCCCCATCCTGGGCACAAACCTTTTCATTACGATGCTATGTGGATCACTTTCTAACAGTGGACCAATTTAATCAACCAGTGCTTTGGCAATGAGACATTTTTCCACAACTTACATTTACATTTTACTCTTATTCCTTTGAGGAGTTTCTTCAACCTTGGTTGTCCAATCCAGTTATTGGACTCTGATAATGCACATTCTATTGCCAGTAATTGTCCTCCCTGACTGGTAGTATGGGCACCATCCAAAATGGATACTACTGATGGGAGATTCCAAGGAACACTACTAACAATACTCCATTAAGATATCCTATTTAAGATGAATGAAGCCCGAGTTGAAAATCTCAGGTATTGGCAGAATATGGAATGTTGTATTGGATATTAGCTATAAATGTTCAGATTAAGGTAAACCCACTTTTAACTGGTGTGGAAGGGTCTCCCCCTGGCAAACACAAGATAGAAGAGGAAACAACAAACCAAGAAAACAAAAAGGACCCTACCAAAAGAGGAAACAACACACCAAGAAAACAAAAAGGACCCTACCAAAAGAGGAAACAGCACACCAGGAAAACAAAAAAGGACCCAAGCAAAGGAGGAACAACAGCGAAAAGAGCAACAACTGCTTTTGCCTAGTGCAGGAACCAGCAGGTTTTGGCTAGACCGGAAACCAACCTGGACTAATGGAGAGAGAGGCCCAGGTCTCTAAGAGCGAAAGAAGCAACAACCTCTTTTACTTCGTGCAGGAACAAGCCATTTTTAGCTGGACAGAAAACCAGCCTAGCTAATGGAGCAAGAAGCCCAGGTCTCAATAGAGTCAACGAGGACTTACAAACCGATTTTCGCTAGATCGGGAACCAGTCTAAACACAAATGGAGGTCCAGGTCTCCATAATCACCTAAGTGAAAGAAACCCTACGGGGTCCCCAACAGGACCTGAAACAAACAGAGCACTTCTAAAGAAAAAGCAAGGAAACCCCACAAACCACAAAGGTTCAAGATGATCTCCCAAATAAAATCCACCCAATATTTCCCTGAATCCGGAATCAACTTGGGCACGGAGGGAGGCCCAGGTCTCCATATAACACCCATAGAGAACCATCCGAGAAAAAAGCCACCCAAGCACCTTCCAAAGGGAAAAGAACTTTTGGAGCCCCTAGAGGACCCAAACCCAACAGAACCTACAAAGAAGTGCTAATGATAAGATCATGGGGGTCTCTTGCAGACCCCATTCAGATTTAGACTGAATCAAAAACCAGAAGGACACAAGAATAACCTTCCCAAGATACAGCCTAGTCTCCCTGGAGGAATCCTTAACAACCAGAAACCAACAATTCTAGGCACAAAAGGAAGCCCAGGTTTCCCAAAGGAACCAGCAACAGTGATAATTTGTATATCGTTAAAAACCTTTCACACCAAGGGAGTTTTCCATGATACATGAACATTAATGGAAGCCAGAACAAGCCAAGAGCATGCACTAAAACCTTACCATTTTCAACAAGCGCTTCTTACATGAAATTTCCTTGAGAAGGCAAACAGACCCAAAGGACACCCTGATGCCAGGCATCTGTCTCAACCCAAAAGCTAGCTATAAATGTTATATTTTACAGCTGCCATGGATATTCGCAATAAAAGTGTTACATTTGGCAAAGGCATTGTAAATAATTAATCTTCTTCTTGGAAGTTGCAGAATTGATGTGGATTGCCCTAGACTTCTCCCAACAAACATAAGTTGGGCTCTCCTTGCTCTACTTCTAGACAGCCATCACAGATGCACACTTCTGCAACTCATTTTACCACTATTCACCACATATTCAACAACTCAACATAATTCAAATAGGTATGATGTCAACATGCACTGCAATCGTGTGACTTCGTCTTACCATTTTTTGATATTGACTCTGTTTTGAGTCCTTATTGGACATTCAGGACTTGATTAGATGGCTTCATCTACTTTTGTCCCTGGGGTATATTAGTCGGTAGTTGCGTTCGGAATGGTCACCTGGTTTCTAAAGACCTTATGGAATGCTTCAGCTATGTACTATATCTAAGTTTTAAATCAAAACTCCTTTTTCTACTGAAAACAAATTAAAAAGGAAGATTACAATGGGTGACCTTGGTTAGGCAAAGAAATTTATTTCATCTAATTCACTCAGCAAGCAAATATTAAGCACAAAACATTGGAAGATAAAATCACTAGAAGCAGAAAGAGTTTTTGAAGGACTATTATATATTAACGATATCATAGTACTAGATACACAAATAATGCTATGAAGCCAATAATTTTACCACAAATACCAAAAACTTGTAACAAATTTCAATCAAGTAAAATCAAAAGCCTCATCAAAGAGCATTGTCATATCGCAACTACTGCAGATCTTTATATCTCGCTGAAATAATCAACACAATTGCTGATGAAGCTACAGCAATAAGAATATAAACCATCATGCCTCCTAATTATCAGATTCCAAAGCAAACCTTTATTTTAAAAGCAACAAAATAAAAATCATATTCAAGGAGGAGACAAACCTACATTCTGAAACAGACCAAGCATCCCAGGAATACTTGCAGCTTGTAATGGCCTTGGTTTTACTGCCTGAAAGAATTTAAAGCAAGATCATAAACAAAATCAACCTTTACTTCAACGTGCCAAATAGGCTGTTGTTCCATACTGCTATGACAAGCCATAAAAACTTAAAAAATTAACACCTCTCAAAAATCTTCATAAGCTGGAGGTTATTTTTCTCAGAAAACATACCTTGGAAGTCTTGATTGGGACCAAATCATCTGCCGAAAGTGACTCTCCTGTAATAGGACATATACCATATTCCTACAAAAGTGAAAAACTTTCAAAACAGCTATCAATCAGATGTGGCATAACCAAGTGCATTTTTCTGGACTACGGGAGGCTTTCCTCTGAATATTTCATACAATCAACCATTATATCTCTATTCTCGTGTACCATACATGACATGTAAATTATTTCAATATACCGTCACACCAAATTCTGGGCTGCTTTGCAGAGACCATTATACCTTTTAATATTGTATAACTATATCCATTCACACTATATGATAAATTACAATAAGCTCCAAATATAATTTAAATTATTTTGCACAGCATTCTTGGGCCAGTTCTTGATATGGGTAAAGTCCAGTAAGATTTCTATGGGCCAGTTTCCACAAACAATTTGATTAAGATAAGATAACAAACTAATCTTAACTATCTTGTAACTTGCAAGTAAAAAAATGCCCCAAAGCTCTTTCTAATTTGCCATGTATTATTTTGACTGCATCTACGAATTTGAAGGAATAGTTTTTGAATGCAGTCAATTCTCAAGGACTTAATATTGGTAGTTACAAGGATATAAGTACTGGAAATATGTGATATGGAGTTCAGTGCTTCTGCCATTTACTCGTGTTTTAAGTTTTGATTAATCATAAAAAAATTATTAACTAGAATATAGGCCACTCCGTACAACTGGATAAGTAATAAGTTTTCCATCGTTTTTGTAACATTCTATGGAGCATTCTGTTAATATAATTTTTAATCAGATTACAACAATATTTACTATTCCCTTGAATTAGCTCCAAGGAACTTCATTTATTTTACTTTGAAGTACTTTATTTTATATATTTTGCTGAAACTTTTTTTAATTGGTGAAATGGGGATTTCTATTGGGGCCCTCATCCGATTAGAAAAAGAAGAGAGAAGAAAGGAACAAAGCTTGCCACATGATGTAATGTTGCCAACTCAAATCATGAGGATTAGCAGCACATTGGCTGTCCTTTCCTAGGATTACCCAAGAGGAAGAGGACTTAGAGCATCATTGGGTAAGTATTGGAGTCTTTGGCTTGTTCTCAATTCTATTCTTAAGTTGTGTGCACGTCTTTTTATGCAACTTAGGTGAACTTAAGTTACTATAAGTGAACTCAAGTTATTTTAAGTTGAGGGCACGTCTTTTTAGGCAAATTGACTCCTAGCCAAAGGGCTTAAGTTGTCATCTTTTTATGTATTTTAAGTGACTTTTAAAAAGCATGTGATAAAAAGGTAAAAGAAACGTGGATTTTCTAGGAGCTTATTGGTTCAGTTTTTAGGTTTTTAATGTGGAGCTTTGGATTAAGAGGTGGTGATTCAGATTAAGAGGTGGTGATTCAAGGGCTGAGATTAATTCATCTCTTTAGGAGTTATTATATAATTCTCTAGGGGTCTTTTAAAGCTGGTTATGTTGTGAGTTTTTTGTTTATTGCTGCTGCAACTTGGCTTAAAGTCTGAAACCCTAGAGTATCCTTGGTTTCGGAGAGACATACGGGCTCCCCCTAATCACCCCTAATCAGAAGGGTGTGTTTAGTGGAAGAGATTTGGTTTGTGAAACCCTAGCACATTATCTTTTCTAGGCTGCAATTGCTTATCAGGTTTGGAAGCCAAATTGGAGATAAAATTCAAAATTGAAGATTCAAATTTGGAGTAACTTCAGCATGGTATTTCATATTTCTGAGCATTCTTGAGGACGGCAATAGAAAATCAAACCTAGCACTTATTTATTTTGGGAGTTGACACCATATTTGAAAATGGCTAGGGTTTGATCAAGGTCTGAGGTATTTTTTCTTAAATATGCATACTAATTTTAGTTTTATCTCAGAAAATTAGAATAAAAATCATTGTAATGCATATCTGAATTTTATGGGCAGAAATAAAAGGATTTCCTGTACTTTTCCTAAGTTCAATAATAATCAGAAATTTATTTCTTTTAGCAGAAAAATCAGATCATTAATCTGATTGTAAATCTAAGTTTGTTGTTGCAATTCTTATATGCAAATTAAGTTTCAGATTTTTTTGTGCCCTAGTTTTGGAAATATTGTTATTTTTCTATTATCCCTATTTGGGGATATTTCAATGGTATTAGAGCTGCAAGACTTGGCACCCTGTTTGGGTTGGTTGAATGCGTGGAAAAGGTGGTCATAATCTGGAAAAACAGAAGAAAATAATGGCTGACAACGAACAACCACCATCAAGTGAAGTGTAGGCAAAACAAATGTTCGCAAAAATGCTAAGACAACTACAAAATACCAATCTTTATTTGAGTCAAATGGCTCATAACACAGCAAATGGAAGAAATCTGGTGCATACAGATAGAGAGGAAAGTAGCAAAGCTGCAGTAAACAATGAACATTCTACCAGCAAATCTACGGGTTCATCACAATCCAGACCTTTCATGCCTACCTTTATACAAGAGGATGAGCCTACACGAGGAACCCATGAAGGACAATGAGGATGCTAAGATTTTGGCTAAGTATCAACCTTTGGGGGAAGATTTTCAGTCAGGGATCTCTTTTAGAGATTACTTGGAGGTCACCAAACGCACAAAGCCAAAGCGAAAACAATGGAATCAAGGAAAGCAAAATTATGGGTTGCAGAAGAGGTTGGGACGTCTATCCTTACATAGTTTTGATGGATCATCCAAGGGTACAGCTAGAGCTTGGATTCAGAAATTGGATAATTACCTTGCCCTGAATCAAATGGACACTGAGACCATCAAATTTGCTACCCTTCACCTTGAAGGAGCTGCACATGAATGGTGGTATCATGGTTTAGTGACATAGGATCATGGTGCCATAGTTTCTGATGATCAGTTTTGCACTACATTGATAGAGCAGTTTGACCGCGAGGATTCAGAGGCACACTCTAGAGAATTGGCTCAATTGAGACAATTTGGGACACTTGATGCATACATTTCAAAATTTCAGTGGTTGTCAGTAATGGTTTCTAATGTGTCCAAGAAGAGGTTGATTTTGTGGTTCATAGAGGGTTTGTCAAAACCTCTCAAGGGTTGGGTCAAAGCTTTTGATCTGCCAACCTTGCAAGATGCTATTAAGCATGCAAGGAATATGGAGCTATCTACACCATAGGTTAGGTTTCCTAACAAGTTTCCTCAAAGACCCTTATCACAGAGCTTACCGCAAAGGAAGGACAAGAAACCAGAATATGTTAGACCAACAAGTGAGATGTCTAAGCCAATTGGTGTTGCATCTCGTGATTCGAGAGATGAGTTGAGACAAAAGAGGCTTTGCTTTGATTGTCGTGAGCCTTGGACATCGGGACATAAGTGTAAAGGTGGGGGCAAGGCCCATTGGATTGATGTCTTCGAGGAACCTAGTGATGATGAGTTAGAGGAGACACAAGTTCTTGATGAGCATCATGAGCAGATAGATGGGAAGATAGACACAAATGAGCACCACGATGATTTGGCCCAAATGGACGGTGCAATTGCAACCCTCACTACCACTCCTCATTTTAACGCCTTCAGAGTAAAGGGCATCATGCAGGGACGAGTTGTGTTCATTGATAGTGGGGCTACCCACAACTTCATTGATTCGTTCTATGTGAAGAAGCGGGGCTTGCAAGTTGAGGAGCATGATGGTTTCCAAGTGCAAATAGCGAGTGGCACGATGTTGTGTTGTGTTAATCGTGTTCCACAGTTGAGTATGACCTTGGGTAATTACACCCTTACTGATGACTTTTATGTGGTTACCATTGAGGATACTAATGTTGTGTTGGGCGTTCAATGGTTGCATTCTATAAGTCCTCAAGTCATGGACTTTAAGACTATGCAATTGAGTTTCACCGCAGAAGATCGAAAGGTGGTATTACCAGGGTTATCTTCAAATGTTCCTAGAATCATTTCAGCTAAGAGGATGGAGAGAATTTGTCGGCATTCAGATGCTAAGTGGGCAATACAATGTTTCATTTTAGATAAGTATACCGATACAGGACAACGTGGGTATCATATTGACATACAAGGCTTGTTGGACAAGCATAGTGTGGTGCTTTCAGATCTACCGCATTATCTACCTCTAGATCGTGGTTGAGCATGTTATTGAGCTTGTGGATAGCAAGCCAATTGTTACGAATCCCTACCGTCATCCTAGACAATTCAAGGATGAGATTGAGAAGACTATTCAGGAGTTGTTGGATACAGGACATATATGGCCTAGTTCTAGTCCCTTCACTTCTTCTGTTGTCTTGGTGAAGAAGGATGGTACTATGAGGATGTGCACCGATTATCGTGCACTAAATAAGAAGACCATCAAGAACAAGTATTCTATTCCACGTATTGATGAGTTGTTAGATGAGCTACATGGAGCAATCTATTTCTCCAAAATAGATCTTCATTCAGGATACCATCAAATTCGGGTTCGGGAGCAGGATGTGCACAAAACTGCTTTCAGGGGCCACTATGGACATTTTGAGTATTTGGTGATGCCCTTTGGGTTATCAAATGCTCCAACTACTTTTCAGTCTTGCATGAACCATGTATTCAACAAGCAATTGCGAAAATTTGTGTTGGTTTTCTTTGATGACATCTTAGTATACAACAGGCCATGGGAGGAGCATATTCAGCATCTTGATGAGGTGTTAAGTATCTTAGCGGCTAACTCCCTTTTTGTGAAAGCCTATAACTATGAGTTCGGTATGACTGAGCTATTATATTTGGGTTCTATCGTTGGGGCAGGTGGAGTGAAAGCACATAGAGAGAAGATTCAAGCTATACTCGATTGGCCACCACCAAAGAACGTGTCCCAATTGAGGGGCTTCATTGGTCTATGCACATACTTTAGATAGTTTGTGAAGGGTTTTTCTTCATTAACCGCTCCTTTGACAGATTTGACCAAGAAGGATGCCTTTATTTGGATAGTTGAGACTCAAAGAATCATGGATCATCTTAGGAAGGTAATGAGTACTTGTCCTATTTTGGCTTTACCAGATTTCTCTAAACCTTTTGTGCTTGAATGTGACGCATCCGGTAATGGTATTGCAGTTGTTTTGATGCAAGACAAGCATCCAATTGCTTATGAGAGCTGAAAACTAAATGAGGTTGAAAGAAGGTTCTCTACATATGACAAGGAAATGTTGGCAATCATGAATGCACTTGAAAAGTTTCGTCAATATCTTGTGGGCAGCAAGTTTACAGTGAGGATTGATCACAATAGCCTCAAGTATTTCATGGAGCAAAAAGGATTAAATGAGAGACAACAACGTTGGGTAAGTAAGCTTCAAGGGTATGATTTTGACATTGAATTTGTCAAGGGAAAAAATAATGTTGTTGTTGATGCATTATCTAGAAACCCTTCATTTTGCTCACTTTCAAAAATTTCAGCTTCTTGGAAGGATCCCATACTAGCAGAGTATTCAAAAAATCAGCGTGCTTGTGATATTCTAGATCATAAAATCGATGATGAAAGGTATAAAGTGTTGAATGACGTCATCTATTATAAGGATAGAATCTATTTAGTACCGGAAAGTGAGCTCAAACATAAGATTCTTATTGCTGTCCATAACAATCAGCTTGCTGGTCATCCAGGTTATTTGAAGACATGTACATTCATGAAAGACTCTCATGGAAAGGTATGAAAGATGATGTTCTCAAACATGTGAGGGAATGCATAGACTGCCAAAGAAACAACACTGAAGTTTATTTCCCAACAAGGCTGTTACAACCACTTCCTATTCCCAATCAAAAGTGGGAACAAATATCGATGGATTTCATTACTGGGCTACCTAAGGTCAAAGGTAAGGACTGTATTTTTGTTGTGGTGGATAGACTCACTAAATATGCTCATTTCATGCCAATGCCTTTTGAGTTTAAAGCACCACAAGTTGCTGGTCTGTTTTTTGAACAAGTATTCAGACTTCATGGTGTGCCAAAAAGAATTGTAAGTGATAGAGACTGCATATTCATCAGCACTTTTTGGCAAAAGTTGGTGAAGCTGGCTGGCACAAAACTCGATCATAGCACAAGTTATCATCCTCAAACAGATGGTCAAACAGAAATTGTAAACAAATGGCTTGAAGGTTACTTGAGGAACTATGTCTCGGGGCAGCAAAGAGCATTTGGCAGAATTCTGTTACAACACTACATATCATATGAGCATAAGTATGACACCTTTCAAAGCTTTGCATGGTTATGAAGCTTCTACATTTGTGGATTTGGTTTTTTCTGATTCTAGAGCTTCAAAAGCTCTTGAGTGAGCAAAAGAGAACCAAGATATCCTTAAGGCACTTAAAAATAATATTCAGATTGCACAGGAACAGCAGAGGAAATATGTTGATCGCCATAGAGTTGAGAGGTCTTTTGAAGTGGGAGACATGGTATTCTTGCGTCTTCAACCTTATAGACAATCCTCATTGAAAGTAAGTGGAGAGGAAAAGCTTAAACCAAAGTTTTATGGGCCTTTCAAGGTGATCAAAAGAATTGGTGAAGTAGCATGTGAGTTAGAGTTACCAGCTACAAGCAAAATTCATAATGTATTCCATGTGTCATGCCTCAAGAAGGTTCTTGGACAGCATGTGACTCCTTCTACGGAATTGCCTCCCATGGATGAAGAAGGTAAATTGATACTCATTCCAAAAACAATTTTGCAAGTAAGACAGAAAAGGTGGAGGAATAAGGTAATCTCTGAATATCTCATCAAATGGAAAAATTTGTCTTTAGAGGATGCAACATGGGAAAGAGAGGATATTCGTAAGCATCATAGTCTACAAATGCTTGAGAACAAGCATTCTTTGGGTGGGTAGGACTGTAATGTCCCCAACTCAAATCATAAGGATTAGCAGCACATTGGCTGTCATTTCCTTGGATTACCCAAGAGGAAGAGGACTTAGAGCATCATTAGGTAAGTATTGGAGTCTTTGGCTTGTTCTCAATTCTACTTTTAAGTTGCGTGCATGTCTTTTATGCAACTTAAGTGAACTTAAGTTATTTTAAGTTGAGGGCACGTTTTTTTAGGCAACTTAAGTGACTCCTAGCCAAAGGGCTTAAATTGTCCCTTATTTATGTACTTTAAGTTACTTTTAAAAAGCATGTGATAAAAAGCCAAAGGAGGCGTGGGTTTTCTAGGAGCTTATTGGTTCAGTTTTTAGGTTTTTAATGTGGAGCTTTGGATTAAGAGGTGGTGATTCAAAGGCTGAGATTAATTCATCTCTTTGGAAGTTATTATATAACTCTCTAGGAGTCTTTTAGAGTTGGTTATGTTGTGAGTTTTTTATTTATTGCTGTTGCAACTTGGCTTAAGCTCTGAAACCCTTGAGTATCCCTGGTTTCAGAGAGACATACGGGCTCCCCTTAGTCAGAAGGGTGTGTTTTGGTGGAAGAGCTTTGGTTTGTGAAACCCTATCACATCATCTTTTCTAGGCTGCAATTGCTTATCAGGTTTGGAGGCTAAATTGGAGATAAAATTCAAAATTGAAGGTTCAAATTTGAAGTAACTTCAACATGGTATTTCATATTTCTGAGAATTCTTGAGGATGGCAACAGAAAAGCAGACCTAGCGCTGCTTTATTTTGAGAGTTGACGCCATATTTGAAGACGAATAGGGTTTGATCAAGGTCGGAGGTATTTTTTGTTAAATCTGCATACTAATTTCAGTTTTATCTCCAAAAAATAGAAGAAAAATCATTGTAATGCACATCTTAACTTTCTAGGCAGAAATTAAAGAATTTCCTGTACTTTTCCTAAGTTCAATAATACTCAAAAAGTCATTTCTTTTAACAAAAAAATCAGATCATTGATCTGATTGTAAATCTGAGTTGTTGAAATTCTTATATGCAAATTAAGTTTCAGTTTTTTCTGTGGCCTAGTTTTGGAAATATTGTTATTTTTATTATCCCTATTTGGGGATATTTCACATGATAATACAAAGATAATACGAAAACCATATGCGGCAGAAAAACACAAAACAGCCCATTAAAAGGCCACCCCCAAATCCCAAACAAAGGGAGAATTAACCCAAACCCTTGCTTGATCTGAGGCATACGGCTGGAAGAGGGCAGTTTTTCATAATCCTTTCTTTTCTTGAACTTGGTCCACCTTTTTTCAGAAGGAACCCACAGCAAGCTCCTCCAAAAGAAGACCGCAAAGGGGTCACAAAACCCGAAGAACCAAAATCCTTTCCTACTGCCAGCTGCTCCAGGATAATCTCAACATCGCATGCCTGAGGCTGAGAGGAGGAGTCCAGGGTCTTGTCACCCATGGGGGCCCTAACCATCTGCACCTGAGAACCAGCACTGACCCTTTCAGCAGCGCAGTCTTACACACCCGGGCCCTCTCTGAAACAGACACACAAGAGGCCACCTCTTCCTTCCGGACAGCAAACACACAACATTGGTGCCCAAAACATTAAAAGTCAACACCACCAAGTGGTGATGTTCCTTCTCAGCCTTATGGATATGCTCCTACTCAGCACCGTGGATCTATACCTCGACTACTGCCCCGGCTGAAGGGACAGGCACACAGTACAAGTTTCTTCGGTTCCATGGGAATTTCTTCCACCCTGTGTGTTAGGAGGGATTCTAAAGGGACTGCTTTGCTTCCTCCTGGGATAACACAGTCTGGCTTCCTCAGCCCTAGACACTCCCCAATGAGCATTACCAGATCCAGCATTGGCCTCTCACAGTGATAGATGATGACACATATGAATCCTCTAGGCCGGGCATGGTCAGAGAATTTTTATATGACTATCATCCAGTCTTTCCAACTTTCATCAGCCCATGCTCTTTGGGGGTTCTTCCACCCCCCATATGGCTATTTGTATTGGTACCTTAACCACATGGGTTGGGGCTTTACTGCTTGGGGTTTACCCCTTGTTTATTTTCAGTGCTTTAGTTCTTATTTATTTAGTTAGTCTTCAATCCTAGGGTCCTTTTATCCTAGCACTTTCTATTTTAATTGGATGTATTCTCTTTTGATCATGCGTGGGCATTAATGATGATTTATTTGTTTTCTTTCTCTCTCTTTCTTCCTTTCTTCCTCAGTCCAAGCCACTAAGTCGGTCAGGATTTTTCACCTTTTTTTAGCCCCCAAACCAGCAGACTTCTCAGCCAGCCTCTTAAAACAATCGGCAGCTAGATGGCCATGTGCAAAGCAAGCTTGGTATCTAAAAGCAACCTGTTTGTACTTTGCATTCAAGCTTCTGCTTCCAAACCCAATCTTCAACCTTGAGCCGCACCTTATCTGGCAAGCCATTTGCAAATTTGACTTGAACACAACCAGGAAAAGGTTGTGATATGCCTCTGAGCAGTATCGTGAGAGAGTGAAATTTCCCCAGAACATTCCCAACAGACTACAAACTGAGGGGATTACAGAACTGCAGGGGCAGGTTTAACAGCCTAAACCACACAGAGGCAGACAAGATAGAGTCCAGAGAAGGTTCAAAGGAGGGTAATCAGGATTTCAAACGCAAATCTGCAATACCCCAAAACCAGGTACGTGCCTGGATAATGATGCCTCGATCTGCAGCAGAATCACATTCAGTAGATGTAGATTCATTTGAAAGCTAGGGTTTCCAGGAGAAAGAGAGCCACTGATGAAGCTCTGGAAGAATAGGAGAAGGTTGTTGAACCTGCAAATCAGCCCATGCTCTCTGTAAACATCTTCCTGATCAATAGCCTCCTCACCCATCTCCAAAATCAGGATCTTCTCAGCCACATCCACAACAAAACGGGTGCCAAACAGAAGTTCACAAGAAACAGCTGAGCCAACGGATCACCAAGAGCAGGGGGAAGTTCAGAAGGAAGCTGCGCAGGAAAAGACAGAGGAGCAGCAGCCAGTTGGGGAACATCAGGCTGTAAGACAATGCAAGCTTTTCCTCAACACTGAGTGCAGACATGAGATGTGCAGGCGCAAAAAGTTTCTGAAGGCGATCACTGACAGCAAGGCCATAACTAGAATCAGGAGGCAACTGACAAACATCCTCCAAAGACAACATATGATTTAAATTCATGCAGCCATGTAAACCCATAACAGAAGAATGCAGGCAGCACCATCAAATGCCAAGGGAGGAAGGAGCAAGGAGTAGGCAATGGGAGAAACCCACCAGCCGACAGTCTGGGGGCTTAACCACACACAAGGTGTTTCAAAAAAATGACATCGACTCCTCAGGATTAAACCCTACAAAGCACGTGTTCGGATTATTTTGCTGAAACTATTACGGATATCTTTTATCTTAATTTATCGGAAACATGAGGCATAGAATCTGGTAAAATGGCCTGACCTAACCCCTGATAAAAAGAAATAATACCACAAATATTTCTTTAGCCTCATAAAGTCGGAGCACACCTCCATTGGAACATTTCAAGCGCAATTTTGCTGGACATTCAAAAGAAAATCCCAGAAAATCAGGGATAAAAGGTATTATAATATATTGGAAAGCTAGTCCCAAGGTATTTTATGATGCTAATTTAGGACATCGACCTAACAACATAGCACAAGCTATGGTCCTTGTTAAAGGACAAGTTAGCAATTGAGTGGAGGAAAACTCATAGCAAGTAGCTCAATATTGTTACCAAAGGAATAAAGAAGGGGGAAGCTCCAAATTAGAAGCTACATGCTTTGTTAGAGGAAGCAAGCTACTTCAAGGAACATTTCTCACAGATCACCTTCTCGCACTTCATCAGGGGCCAAACTAAACCAACTCTGTCAGAAGCAAGCCTGTACAGATTTTAGAACCCTTAGAATAGCCGACAATGTATGTGAAAAAGACTCATTTCTTAGTGATTCCACTTACAGTTAAGTTGCACTTTAATTGAAATAAATTCAGGACCTACTCATAGATGATTATAAAATAAAATTCAATAAATTTGACCAAAATAATGCCCTATCAGAGAACCACCTAAAATACTTCCTCACCTACTTTGTAATTTTTTAACACTTTACTCTGTACTTGCAGAAAACTTAAATTACCACAGTTTGCTCTAATTTAGACAGTGTGACAGCCCTTGGATATTTTTCTTAATTAGTTTAAAATATGTCAGATGTACAACCGCACCTTTACATAGCAGCATGCTTCAGGTAGTGATTAACTTAATAAATAATATATGTATCAGATTCTCTGTGACAGATTGACTGTCTACGTTTTGAATTTTCAAAATTAATCAGATGA
Organism: Torreya grandis; assembly: GCA_037957365.1. Classification (NCBI taxonomy): domain Eukaryota; kingdom Viridiplantae; phylum Streptophyta; class Pinopsida; order Cupressales; family Taxaceae; genus Torreya; species Torreya grandis. The sequence goes on from JARHVA010001792.1 coordinate 2,096,146, forward strand.
ATGCCCCATATGGGATTGTGTAACGGTTAATGGCCTTAATAACCAAAGAAGTGACTGCAGTTTGAATCCCTTTGGGGGTCTCATAATATAACATCCCTTTAAGGAAGCCAATGGCTCTTGTGTAAACTAGGTTTAAAGCTCTCCTCAAAAGCGTTTAATAAGCTAAGATATATATTTGATGAGATGAATTCGGCAGATAGATTACTCTGTCCTCTGCATTTCCAAAACTCAATAATATCTACATGTGCAGACTGGCCCTTATAGCAGTATAAGGATCCCTACAGCATAATCAATCTCGATCAAAAGTTAAACTTCGCAATATTACCAAAACTATGCCTAAAGTAACAATATTTTTCAGATTGTCTAATAGGACAAGCTCAAGTGGTAATGCAGACAGGCTTTCAAGTGGATATCCAAGTTCAAACCCCAGTAGACATGATGTAGTATTGAGATTGTGTAAAATACCACATCCAACACACTAGGTGGAGCGTACTCCAACAGACGAGATAGGTTGCGTCCCAAGTGACTTTAACAAAAGAGATACCCCTCAGTCATGGCATCTAAGCCAAAAGTAGCCCCAAACAAATGAGAATTCAACAAATTAATTGAAACAATGTTTTGGCACTTTCCTCACATAAACCCTAACAGAAAACTACATGTAAAGTCCTAGCATTTTCAAACCCTAGCAGAATCCTGATTTAGAAAAATATGAAGCCATCGCAATAAAGGGTATCAATATGTTCCTCTGTAGCCTCATGACTTGCATATTGATGTAACTCAACGAGCAATTTGCTCCAAGTGTATGCTTCAGATTTTTATAAAATTTGCGTTGTTTGGTGTAAAGAATAATAATAACAACAAATTGAAGAGTTTCAGTAAATTGGAGAAACCATTGTGTGCTTGTAAAAGAGAATTTTCTATTAAAACTCGAATCACTTTAGTTTACTCTACTTCAGATGGTGTGACGTGTCCCTTGGCTATTTTAACTCAATTAAGTCGAAATATCTACATGTGTATGGTGGATCTTGCAGTAGCACAAAGAACCGTACAACTTAATCCACCTTTATCAAACGCTAAACTTCACAAATTTGTGTAATTCTTATTAACAAGCTGTGCAAAGCCAATATGCCTTGAGTAAAGGCCCTCTATTGCACTGCCAAAAATGTTCAAAATAATTCAACACGTCAACAACCTAAAGATGATTTACCAAAACTAAACCTAGAGTCACAATATGTCCGGTGAGCTTTGTCAAGGGGTGAGGCGAAGCGATTACCATTGTGAAGGACGGGGTTCAAAACCTGCTGGGCAAGTTCACGGGGTCAAAACCGCCGTGTTAGAGCGAGTCACCAATGCAAGCATGTCACAAAACGGAATTGGAGCCCGTTAGTCTCCAGACATCTTAGCAAAGACAGAAAACGATATGTTTGGAATTATCCTCACGTAAACCCTAGCAAAAAAATACTAGTAAAGTCCTGGCTTGATCTAACCCTAGCACAAACTTGATCAGTAAATATATGACGCCGTGGCATATAAATTCCACAGAAAAACGACGGTAATATGTTCCTCTCTCACCTAGTGACTCGCATATCTCTAAATGAACGCCTCGCTTGTTTCAGATTTTTTACAAAATTTACATCATTTTGTGTAAATAAAAATTGAAGAGAAGAGTGAGTGAGTTATTTGCGTATGTACCGCGATATGCTTCTCAATGAGCCTTTTCTCGAAGAGCAGTCCTGATCGCTTTGAAACCACGGGCTCTTCCGGCGTTACGCCGGAAACTGCAAATATTCACACAAAATTTCCATTAAAAACAGCAACGGAACTTTAAACTGCAATGGAACTCTAAAAAGACAAAAAAATGACAGTGCTGTTAAGAAATGGCGAAAAAACCCTCAGTTCTTATTCCCCAACACCTTGTATTTTCTTTTGTGTACATTTCAAGGAAGGAGGAGCAAAAAAGAAAGATTTACTTACTCGCGCAAAACATGATCTGCGCGTGATGAAGCTGGTCGCAAAATTGTAGTAGTTCGTTTGGCTTCTAGGTACACTGATAAATGAGAGAAGGGCTTTTGCGAAAAAAATTATCGGCCCTTCTATGCTACAGACATTTTAATCTGTTTTATATGAGCAGGAGTATCTCCAAATTACCTTCGCTTTCATTTTGTTATATTTAAATAGTTCGTAAACATAAGGATTTAGTTTTCTGATTTCTAAGAGAAAAAGGGTTTTCTAATTTTAACTAGTTATTCTATATGTTGGAGATGTTGAGATGGTTGATTTTTTTGAAAGAGTTTCTATCTAAAATTACATCTTATGAAATGAATTAGGCCTAATTATTTATGGGATAATTGTTTCAATCACCTCAAGATGTAACCGGAGATTGAGACATTTTTTTTTTTTTAAAGAAAGTTACTAATTTTTTCAATATTTTTATTAGTCTTTTCAAATAGTTTTAATATGGAATTAATTCTTAATATTTTTATGTGCTTGATTTTAATGTTTTTGTAGATTAAACATTCGTTAATGAAATGTTTCTTTGTTTTTATTGTACTTGTATTACATAATACATATATTCACTCTTCTCATTTTTTCTTTGGGGTTATCCATCTACCTATCTCACATTTAAATTTGTGATAACTGTTTTCATTATTTATAATTTAAGGGTAGTTATTGTATTCACAAACAATTAAAACTAGAGCACAAGGAGATCTATGATATGATAGTCTAAAATAGTAATCAGACCTATCTAATACGCTAAAAATAGAAACAAACGGAACAAGCAATTAATTGAAATAAGAAGGAATAATGAAAAGACAGAGAAATTTGGAATTAGACACACTCAAGTTTTGCTCTGAATTTTCGAATCTAGACTTTGTAAGTGATTGTGTTGTAATGTGTGTAATCTAAATGTATGAATGTACTGGGTTAGATTCAGTGTTGCCCTAAACACATACTAATCAAATTCGACAGACTATCAAATTTGCACCACTTGTTATCATTAAATTTGTACCTAAACATCGAATCTATTATTTCCTTTGTTTCAGGCTCTAGAATTTTCTAGACAAGTACACTATCAAATGTCAATTAAGGTTATGTGATCATTGTGTAGAATTAACTGGTGAAATGCACTGAAATGTCTTTCTTTTGCTCCCTGAGCTAACCCTTAAAAGTAGTAACAAGAGAAATGTGTGTAGGTTAGCCGACTCAAGCTACCCCCTGAGGATTGACAACTACATATTCTACATGATTGGGATCAAAGTCAATGTAGTTCTCCTGCAGATGTGAGTGAAGTGTAATTAAGAGAAAGGCTCCACCTTCTATACCTAGGAAACTTTGATGCAACTACATGAACATTCACTAGAACCCTATATTTTTACAAGATGATGATGGCACAAGACTTTAAGAAGATGAAGGATCAACGTTGGCTTAATGTGTTGGTTCTTTGATAAGCTTTGCAATAAATAGGAGTGATGTGTAAATTATGATAATTCATCGTTTGCTTGATATTTGATAAATGACTACAGATGAATTTATATATAAGGATTTATAGGATAAGACGCGTAATGGCTGACCATGGAAGAATGTAATAAGAAAAATCAAAGGTGCATAAAATTGGGCCAAGGCGGAAGGACCCATAAAAGGGTAAGGGACAGATTTTTTGAGTGGTTAAATCCGTATGAGATAGATTCAATAGGTCTTTGAATTAGATATAGGCATAATAAATGCTCCTAATAAAAGGAAAGCTACTCAAAAAGTGGATAACTAGAGTCTGAAAAATGATAACAAAAGATGCTAAGACTATCAAGAATAAACAAGGTTGAATAAAGTCTAACATGGGCTAAAATGTGTTAAAAATAGTCAAATATATATATAACTTGACCAAATGTGCTCAAACAAGGATAATGCACAATGGAAAAGGATCTTATACCAAAATCAAGTGTCTACATAATGATGTGAATGCAAACATGTGCCAAAGTAAAATACTAAATTGAAACATGCACTTTTACTTACCTAGGGAAGGATGGATGGAGTGGTTGAATGCAAAACACCGCCCACATATATGGTCATATCTTGGAAATTTTTGGATTGCTCCTGCAAAAAAGTGCAAGAAGGCAAATGTTGTAACATATCATATCGGGTATAGAAAATAAACTGAAATTTGAAAAATAAAATGAGCTTAAGAATGAATACACCTAATGGTATACAAATCACGATGTCATAATATTGAAAACAAAACCTTCACACACTCTTTTAATGCTTTGCTTAGGTACTATGACTTTAAAAGTAAGTTTTGACAACTCAACTCCCCTCCTTGATTAGGGAAGCAAATACTTGGCTATTTATGGCACTACCATTTCATTCCCTTCCACTCAATTCACTTAATTCACCCAGTCTTAAAGCTCTAAATGTAAAATATCTAGGTACGTATGCCTCCCTTTTGAGGTGAGAGATTGTAAAACCTATTCCTACAATCATTCATCTCAAAAGAAAGAGTTACATGCACTATGTGTCACCAAGTAATATACTTGAAGTAATTAGAATATTTAAAAAATCACTAAAAACACATGCATGTAACCACTATAAAATATCATCACGTATCGTTCAATAATAGGATGTAACCTCATGTGAGGATGATAAAGATAAGGGAAAATAATATGCCTCGATGTAAGCTTTGTATGTTTGAGATATATATAATAGTGAGATCAAAGAGGTAGTTAAGGGTGTGATGCCCCCAGTGGCAAAACAAGATAAGTAAAAAGTAGCATGCCCCCAATGAAGCAATGTCCACCTAAGAGGTCTACATAAATCAATGAAGTTTATGCACCCAATAGTAGTATGCCCCAATGGATGTATGGCAAACACCATGGCAATGCAGGCACTAATCATAGTATACCATAAATAATTGTGTATGATATGGATCATGACACCAAACATAGTGTATCACATAGTAATGTGCATGATATTGATTATGGCACCAAAAAATGTATTTTAGACACCTAAATTTGTTATTCCCAATTTATCTTATTTGGAAAACTTGTACATTTAGGTTGTTTATAGGATTACTCTAACCCCATAATAGGTTTATACTTGGTTCATTGAGACTTAAAACACTTATTAAATTGTATATGTTAGCACATCTAACATGTTTCTCGTATACTACCCAAGCCTACCTTGAAAACAAAGTTGAACTTGTCTCCTGGTCAACCCCATTGTATAGGTATTTTGGGACAAACATGTACACATACAAGTTTATCCCTTTTCATTTCATGGGTTCATCAACCTGATGTTATGTGTTGGGATTTTTTCCTTTAAACTAGCATGTCTTTCCCTAGGCGCGTGCCTAAGTGAATAAGAGTTACAACATGCTAGCATGTTGGCATTTCACGCAATAACAAGTTCTGATGTGCTCACCTAAAGCATACAGCTTGGGACCAGTTCTTGTTGCTTTTGTTGTGTGAGGGTGTATTTATCTAACTTCATAGACAAGGGCACTCGAACAAATACTTGGTACTAAACTCATTCTTACTCCTATATCTATCTCAGTTTACTTGTCCATCACTTAACGATTAAAAAAAAAAGTTAGCATACAATGATAATAAGTAATATCAACTCCATAGATAATTGAACACACAAGTACTATGTCAACACATGTTTCTTTCCATTATATTCATAAGTGACATCAAAGAGTATATTGATTTAAATTTATAATGTTAACCAACTTTTATAAACTCATCAACTCTTCAACAACAATCAATAACCATACAAAGTACATCAAGGGGGTATTTATACTTGCTTTATCCTGACCAATCAGTTATAGAAGTAAATACAACTATGATGACTTGTCAATGATCATCAACATAATTGAGTTGTGGCAGCCATTTATAATAAGTTCTTATGGACCTAGGCCTATTTTTGCCTATAGTCTCTCTCGATGTTAGATCCTCGTCATTGAGTGCCTATCTTCCTATGGGGTGGTGTTAGATTTGCACTTGACTTAGTCTTCTCTTCTATCCTGCAAATCGCTCCATAACCATCTCCATTTTTTGCACTTTCCCCAAGTCTTTTGCTAATCTATAAGTTCTACACACTTGGGTTCTTTGTTTAACATGATCTTTACTCCATAGGACTTGCTCTTTTCATGCTATGGACTCTCATGCCATGGTCTTTTCATGTCACAGGCTTTTGCATTATGTCTCTACATCACTTGTTACCAAAAAGTACTTAGCCAAAATAGAATTCAAAATTAGGGGCCCAACATCACCCCACATTAAGCCAATAGTTTGCCCCAGACTATGCATTATTCTCAAGTTCCTCTAAAAACCCAAGTCTCGTCTGTTCAATCTACTTCATCACACCTTCCCAATGGTTTAAGGCATTTTTTAGTTGGGACATGATTTCCTCTACTACCTCCTTAATCTTCTTTGTCTCCTCAAGCTACTCGAGACAATCACATGCTTTAATGACCAAACACTCAAGGAATGTAGAGGCATCCTTATGAACATTTTATAACGAGGTGACTTATGTTGAAACTTATCCTCAGAGTGTCACAAACCTTGTATTAATCTCCTAACGGTGAGCAATTATTGTATTTTCCATAGCCTCCACATCTTCAAATGGTTTGGCTCACTTTATGTGGTCCTTTATTACTAATGCATTATCAGCCAACTGTTATCGCTGAAGTTCCTCTACCTAAAGCCTTGATTCCAAAATTTTATCGAGTCATTTTAGATTTGTAAAAAACCCATCCAAAATGGGAATTGTGCCACTAATCCTAATCAAAAAACTTTTAAAGACCTCCACAACTTTAGTAAATTGTTATATTACCCAAGTTTGATGATGTTAGGGACCACTCTAGTCCTTACATCTCTTCAACAAAAGTTCAACTAGACTCTCCAATTTACCAATTGCCTCGCCAGTAAGGGATACGCCATCTATAAGAGTTGGATCTTGGTTCAAAATCACCTTGTAGAGGTTCAATTTTTTTATCTTAGCCATTGTTTGTATCTCCAATTAGTCCTTAACATTGGCCAACTCCTTTTCAAGTTTTATTCTCATGATGCACTCATTGTGGTATAGAGTAACCATTTATGAATGCTTCTTTTAGAGTCACCTTACACTAGATTCAATGAAGGCATTTTACGTGGTTACCTCACATGCAAACTTCAAGAGTGTCACACTTGCTTATTTCTTAGTATAGATCTGAGGATCTACCTAAAGTGTGTTTAAAAGTTCTATCTCTCCTAGTTCTAAATAAGGCTCTCCAATGACAACTCAAAATTACATTCTTCATTATAAATATCATGGTAAAATGATAATTCTCACTGAGTTCGCTAAGTTGAGTCTTCTAGTGCAAAATGTGAGAACATAAATAAATGCTTTTTTGGCACTCCCTTCTTGTACTAGGCACATAGGGTCATGGTTGAATCAGTAGTTTCTAGCCTCTACTAGACGAATTCATCAATTGGTTCTTTCCCTTTTGAGGGATCTTACTCTAGTATCTCGTCATTCATGTCTTCATTATGGTGGTTAGCCCCGATATCAAGACCACTCATTCCTAAGGTCGTGTCTAAACCAACCTTCTCTTCACTAGTGGGATTTTTAGTTTTCACTTATGCCTCCTCAAGGGTGGTTTATTCATACCACACTTATGAAGGTGTCTTCTCATGTGTTGGGGTGACTTATTATTCTTGTTCTACTTTAACAATATCTTTTTTTGGTGTTAGGTATGGCATTTCTATATTTTATTCTAGGTCACTATCCTTAAGCGTTGATGTTTCGTATTTTAAAAGAATAGATTGTGTTATTGGTTTTGGGCCTTCAAGTTGACCTATAGGAAAAATATCTTGGGGTGGCATAGGGGAAGTCCTTTACCACTTAGCTTACTCCAGCTGAGTGTTGATATTGGCATTGTGCCATTATCTCTTCTACTTCTTCTACCTTGTTATCTTTAGCAGGGGTGGGATTGTTTCCTTCTCATGGTTCACACTACCCGATGTCTTCTTTCTCAGTTTCAAATTATAAAATAAAGAATAAATGGAATTACCAACCAAAATCTATTGGACCTTAATGTCTATATTATCTGACTCTAGATTTTCCTTGTACGCTTTCTTACTTGGGTAAATGTACAACTAGCAAAAAGTATGAGTCTCTGCATAAATTTTCTTAACAATAATATTAATAAGGCATGCATCATAGATCTTGTTGATGACATTCATGAAATATATAGTGGTGAAAAAATATGGCAATTTAATCCATCCAAATAAGTCACCTGAAGGAACCATCTAGATGCACACTAGAGAGTAGTGTTGCTTAATCGTGAACTTGCCCTCGTCTCCAAGTTGTCTAGGCAAGTCCTTGGGAATACACCACTCATTCCCAAAGGCTTCCTTTATAACATCATACCATCCCTTCATTTTAACCTTATAAGAGGGAATTATAGTGTCAAGGAAAGTGAATTTTTTATATCACTCTGCAAGGGATTTATGTTTTGGAGGTTAAGCCCATTTCAATTCTACAGTTGTGTACTCTGGTACTGAGAGGATTCTCCTACAAAAAATTGATAAAAATGCACAAAATAATAGATCTATGAAATTAGCTGAAGCACTAAAATGATTATATTGATCACATACCAGTTCGAGGGCACAACCTCCTTTGAGGAAGCTCAATACAATAAAATTCATGGATGTCTTCATTGGTCTCAACACTTACTTATATATGAATTTTAATCTAAGCAACTACTACTTCCTATGAATGTGGGATAAAACAAAATGCTCACAGGATGACTTACAAAGCATATGCATCCATAGCAACTACTAAACTAACAAAGTAAAGAGAATAGATATCACGGGTTGATAACATCCCCTCCCTCTTAGAAAAATCTTTGTTTTCAAAGCTTCAGATGTGGGAATTGGTGTTGAATTTGAAATAGTGGTTCCCATGTTGCATCCTTTGGTTGCATTCCATGCCATTGAATTAAAACCTCAGTGATGGAGTGGGACTGAATTTGACATGTGTGCCTATCCAAGATTTCTTTTAGCTCAAGAAGAATGGTTCCCTCATTATCAAGTTTTAGTAAAATAGTCTGCACTCTGATGTTTGTGCCAAAAACTTTCTTTAGACAAGAGACATGAAATATTGGGTGAAATCGAGAAGAAGGTGGGAGCTCCAACTTATAAGCAACCGACCCAATCTTCTGAAGAACCTTATAGGGCCCATAGAACTTAGGAGCTAGCTTATGATGCCCTTTGAGTTTTAGGGAGGATTGCTTGTATAGCTACAAGCGAAGAAAAACCATATCACTTACTTGAAAAGTATGCTCAAAATGGTGTTGATTTGCCTATTATTTTATTCAATTTTGTGTCATATGAAGATTGTCTTGTAGGGTACTGAGGATCTAATCTCAAGTTTGAAGAATCATGTCGACCACTTGAACTGATAAACTATTGGGGGTATATGGAAGGAGCATTGGTGGTGCTTGACCATTTATTGCTTCATATGGAGTCATTTTTGTTAAAGTGTGGTAGGAGGTATTATACCACCATTCGATGAGAGGGAGCCACTTTGCCCACTGATGTTGTTATTCTGAGGTAAAGCAATGAAGTAAAGTTTCCAAGCATTTGTTAACAATTTTAATTTGGCCATCTGTTTGGGGATGATACCCAGAACTCGTCTTCAGTTAGGTGCTAGTGCATCGAAATAGTTTTATCCAAAAATGGCTAGTGAAGGTTGCATCACGATCTGAGATAATGGACAAAGGAATGCCATGAAGACAGAAAATCCAGTCCAGGAAAATTTGTGTGACTGTGGAAGAGGTATAGGGATGGCTAAGGGTACAAAAATGAATATATTTGGAGAGGTGATCAACCACAACCAAGATCACCATTTTCCCTCAAGATTTAGGGATCCCCTTAATTAAATCTATAGAAATGTCTATCCAAATCTTGGTAGGGATGGGCAAGGGTTCAAACAACCTAGGGATGAGTGTTGTTTCACCCTTATTGCATTGGCAGGTATCACATTCAGCCACCATCTATTGAATTTCCTTTTTCATTCCCTTCCAAAAGAAGTTGTATCATGCTTGATCATAAGTTTTGAGAAACCCTGAGTACCCTATTGGTGGAGAAGCATGGATTTTATAGAATACAACCTGGATCTGTGCTCTAAGGAAGCACTAGGCGACCCTTGTATCATAGAGAAGCACTATCCCAAGAATAATATGGTACAGTCGAGGGTTGAGGAATCATTGACATACCCTTATTTTATAGTATCTAACCAATTTGGAATAGGCATGAAAATAACTTAAAGGGAAGCTTGGTTTACAAATGTGCGAGACAGAGCATTAGCCACAATATTGTCCTTACACTTCTTATAAGTGATCTCATAGTCATAACCCATGAGTTTGTTGACCCATTTCTATTGTGGTGGGGTGGAGACCCTTTGTTCTAGGAAATATTTCAAACTCTGGTGATCAGTTTTGATACAAAAATGATTTTCCATTAGGTATGGCTGCCACTTTTGTACTACATGCAAAATGGCCATCATTTCCTTTTCATAAGTAGAGAACACTAAATTCTTACCACAAAGGGATTTGATGGTGAATGTAATGGGGCATCTTTCTTGGAGAATAAAAACACCAAGTCCATTATCGTAAGCATCACTATCGATAGTGAAGGTCTTGGCAAAATCTAGCATAGCTATAATAGGTGTAGTACACATAGCTTGTTTCAATTTTTCAAATGCACACTTAGCAGTTTGTGTCTAAGTAAAAACATCATTTTTCAACATAGTTATCAATAAAGCTATAATATTCATGTAATCCTTAACAAACTTGTGATAGTATCCAATCAGCCCCAAAAAACCACTAAGGCTCTTGAGTGTCTGAGGATGCAGACAATTTGTCATGGCAGCAATTTTTTTAAGATCCACCCGAACCCTTTGAGCTAACATAATATGCTTGAGATACTCCACTTCATCCTAGTCAAAAGTACATTCAGATTGTTTTACACAAATATTATGGTCAGAGAGAAGTTATAGTGTGAGCTCTAGATGTTGGAGATGCTAAGACCATGTTTTACTATAGATGAGTATAACATCAAAGAAGACCAGAATGAATTTTTGCAGGTAGGGCTAAAATATTTTATTTATTAAAGCCTAACATATTGAAAGAGTATTAATGAGGCCAAAGGGCATGACCAAAAACTCATAATGGCCATCATGCATGCAAAAAGTTATCTTAGGGATATCATCCTCATGAAGCCAGATCTGGTAATATCCAGAGCAGAGATCCAATTTGGAGAAAAAATGTGTGCCATGAAGCTCATCAAGAAGCTCATCAATAATAGGGATCAAGAACTTATCCTTGATTATGAGGTGATTAAGTGCATGAAAATCAATGCAGAGGCACCATGACCCATCTTTTTTTGAACAAAGAGAACTGGGGAAGAATATGGATTGGTCCTGGAGCGAATAATGCCTTGCTTCAGTAAGTCTCGAATGAGCATCTCGATCTAATCTTTTACTAAAATGGGTAATGATAAGGCTTGATGTTAGGATGAATGCTTCCAAGAAGGAGCTAAATATGGTGGTCCTCTAGTTGTGAAGGTAGTAATCCCACTAGTTTGACAAAGACATGTACATACTTCTGTAGAATGGTTTGTAGATCAGAAGGAGTAGTGGAAACTGTTGATTATTGCATTTAAATGGAATGGAGATAGGTAATGATGTCATGTGAATTATTATTAATAAGCTTTTCCATGTGATGTGAGCTTATGATGCTAAGAGATCCTAGTTGTAAGCCTTTTAATGTGTATTTTTTCCCATTGTCTGTAAACTGCATCCAAAGTTCAACAAAATCCCATAAGATGGGTCCAAGTGTGCGTAACCACTAGGCTTCCAAAACAACATCACATCTGCCTAAGGACAAGGCAAACATGGTGGACCACAAGCTATAATCTCCAATATAGATACACACATTATGATATTTCCCTTTGCAAGGTAGTGTGCCCCCATTGACAATCATGACTTCAAAGTTGGAGCAAGGATGGATAAAACAATCAATCTATTTGGCGATCTAAGGGTCAATGAAGTTATGAGTACTACCCAAATCAATGAGTATTTTGAGAGGGAGATTCTTAAAGTAAACCTTGACCTACATGGTTTGTGGGGTAGTGACTCTTACTAAGGCATTGAGAGAGATCTTTGGGTTGTCTTCTTGAGAAGTAGGTTTTACAATCAGTTGATCTTCTTCTAGATCATTTGTTGTATCTTAAACATAATCCCAATCTTTAGTTGTGGGCGGAGAGTCCACATCCAATAGGTAGAGCTTTTGCTCGATGCATCGATGTCTCTGAGTGAATTTATCATCACAATTATGACATAGTCCTTTTTCTCTATAGGTTTACATATTTGCTTTAGTCAAACGCTTGATAGGAGTGGTTTTAGGGGTTGACATTGTTTGAGATCATTATGGAGCTATATTTTTGAAGGGAGCAAAATTAGATTTAAATCATTGTTGAGCTGTGATCTTGTCCTCTGCTAACTTAGCCAACCCCAAGGCTTCCATCATCATGTTGGGCTGAAACATTTTGACCTCAAATCAAATTGCATATTTTAGTTCACTAACAAAGCAACTCCTAAAGAATTCATCAGACAATCCCTCTGTGTGATTGACTATTTTTTTTAATTTTGTTTAATATTCTCTCATAGTTCATATTTGGCGAAGTTTAGTGAGTGCTCCAGTGAAGTCATCAAAAGTAGTAGGGCTAAACCGTTATAAAATGAGGGTGCAAAAATTAGTCAATATGGGTTCATCATGAGCCTTGGTATACCAACGATACCATTGAAGGGCTTCTAGTTCCAAGTGAAAAGATGCAAGTGGGACCTTGTTGGCATCAAAAGTATTATGTAGACTAAAATATTATTATGCCTGATAGATCCATCTAGTTAGATCTGCACCATTGAATTAAGGAAAATTAATTTTTGGCCCATGATAATTACTGAAATAAGAAAATATAGTGTTTGAAGAAGACTCTAGATGTCATCTATTGTTCATGGTGGTATGTTGAAGACTGAGGCCAAGAATTTTTTCATCAAGATCTTTGATGTGGGTTTTGAGGGTGGCAATTTCATCTTCCATGGTTTTTGCTCATGTTCGGGTTACTAACATGACCCGAATAACAATTTTTTTTACAATGGATAGGAAAACTAGAGTTAAGACACATTTAATAAAGAAAGTTTTGAACTTGGGTGAAAACATAAGGGGTAAAGGGGCTTTTAATATTAAAAAATTGTAGTGGGAGTATGATTGACAAAAGCAAGGGTAATTTAGGAGTGAAAATGGAAAAACTAGAAAATTGGTCAAAGAGGGACAAAGGAGTAAAATGAGATGATGAACACAGTGGAATTTTTTTGAGGCAAACAGACAAAAATAGAAGTTATGGCAAAACCTAAAAAAAAGGAAAACTAAGATTTATGGGAATTAGGAATGGAATTAGGATACAGGACCTCAAGGAAGAAAATGTAAGGAATGGAATTTCAGGTGTCTAGGTAGAGTTTGAGGATCAATGGGGCTATAAATGGAGAGATATTACAAAAAAATGAAATAAAATTATTGTTTTGATTTCTCTTCTATTTTTTGTCTGGTGGCAAGTCCTTTAAGATTTTACTAATACTCTATAGATAGTTTGTAAATTTTGGCTTCTATCAAATATCTGCTTGCAAGTCCTCTGACAATTTGTAGATACTCTACTAGTTGATTTTTTTGAGTTTGTTAAAAATATTTCAAAACTGATATAAATGGGCCTCAAGTTTCAATGGCTACCTAAGGGTTTTAAAAATATCACTCTAGCCACTAATGTTGTCTAAGCGAGTACTGTTCTCCAAAAAAAAATTGGCCACAAATTTATCTCTCAATGACAACTCTTGGTTTTCCTTACGGATGGGAACTACTCAATCAAGAAGGGGTTGTTGTCCATTTTTCTTGCAGGTCCTCTAAATGGGCTAGCTACTTTGGGGTTCTTGTGGTACTCCTCATAATGAGTTTTAGGGCTTTCACCCAAGCACTTCCCATAGTTATGCGGTCAGGTTTTCACCCTATTCCAAAATAGATTATTGTGTTACAGAAAAATACTTCAATAAATTATGCAGTAGAACAAAGTTATTTCTAAAAAATTATTTAAAAGAATTATGCAGAAGAATAGAGTGAAGACTTTTTGAAGGAAATAAATTGTGGCCCTAAAAAGTGCTCTAATACCAAATGAGAGGATCATCCTGCAATAAATTGATAAAAATGCATAAAATAACATATTTATGAAATTAGTTAAAGCACTGAAATGATTATATTGATTGCATACCACTTCGAGGGGGAAACCTCCTTTGAATAAGCTCAATACAATAAATGTGTGGTTGCCTTCATTGGCCTCAACACTTATATATGAATTCTAATCTAAGCAACTACTACTTCCCATGAATGTGGGATAAAACAAAATGCTCACGGGATGACTTACAAAGCATATGCGTCCATAGCAACTACTAAACTAACAAAGTAAAGAGAAGAGATATCACAGGTTCATAACATCATCCAGAATAATATCTGACTCTAGATTTTCCCTATACGCTTTCTTCCCTAGGTAAATGTATAACTAGCAAAAAGTGTGAGTCTTTGCATCAATTTTCTTAACAATAATGTTAACAGGGCATGCATCATAGATCTTGTTGATGACATTCATGAAATATATAGCAATGAAAACATATGGAAATTTAGTCCATCCAGATAAGTCACCTGAAGGAACCATCTAGATGCACGATGTCCAGGTAAGTCCTTGGGAATGCACCACTCATTCCTAAAGGCTTCCTTTAGACCACCATACCATCCCTTCATTTTAACCTTATAGGAGGGAATTATTGTGGCAGGGCAAGTGAATGTTTTAAATCACTCTACAAGGGACTTATGTTCAGGAGGTTAAGCCCATTTCAATTATGTAGCTGTGTACTCTAGTACACTAATCTCATCAAAGACTAGTAAAAAAATGATAACGCCCCATGCACATTTTTGGTTCAACAGGTGATGGGCCTTTTTTGAATTTATAATAATCTTATTAGCAAAGTACTATGCCTAGTTATACTTCACTCCTAGGGTAACTTGATGGGAGACATAAATGTGCCATGTCCATCTCTTTCCATATGTCTACACCTCCAACCTTGGTCATTACTATGTGTGTGGTTACTCTAAGGGCATGATCTTAGAGACTTGTAATTTACATTGCATAGCCTTATTTTTAGTACTCAAGTGCCACTGCAGTCTTCTCAATCTCCTCTTGGTCCTCCAAGTCCAAAGTAAGGTCAACATTTGAGTATTACAAACATGTGGTTTTATTTATCCTTTGGGATGTGATCCACATCCGATGCCCAAAAAAATATAAATAATATTCGTGCACGCATGAAATCAAAATATTGACTACTTCCACTAGCTTCCCAAAATACAAAATATTAAATAACTAAAATAGTCCTACATTATTAAGAATATTAAAAATACTCAATTCATACACAAGCTCATTCCATGTGTTCTGGCACTCTACTTAGTAGTTGCGTTATAGTTCTACCTTGTTTTCAGGTTGGCAATAAAAAGATTACAAGTGGGTATGTTTGACACCCACTTCTGAGTGCACAATGTTAATTTTGGATATTGCATTTCCTCTATTAATAGTGGGGGTGGAGGTGGTAATGTAACCTTCTTCTTGGCCTAGTATGCGATCCCTACTTTTATGTTTTCCTTTTCCTTGACCTATTGTGATAAACCTTCCTCACATACATCGAACTCTTCAGGTACCTCTTCCCTAATCAAAACTAGTTAAACACCCATGCTCTCAAATTCTTCTTCCTCAGGTATCACAGGTAGAGGCTCACTATGTTGGGCCTTTTTCTTCAACTACATCACCCTTTGAGGAGCTTGAAAGTTGACGTGTGGTCGTTTGACCCTCTTAAAAGAATACGTGATTATTTTTTTGACTCTCTTGGTTCTCCTACTTCAATGTCCTCTAATGGTAGACATCGACCTATGAAACCTAAAATTCCATAAACTTGTGCTTCTCTAATCACCCTTTCAGCATTCTCCCTATTCACGACAACTGTTTTACTCCACAATACTCAAAACAATCACCAATAGTCAATTTACACTCATTTGGAATCTTAAAAACATTCTTTTAGTAGCTTGATAATGCTCTTCTGGGACTATAAATTTGTGATTTTGACAATAGTAAAATGTCAAAAGATAAGTTTTAACCTTTTATAGCCTTAAGGGGGTAATCTGCCTTTACTTCCCCACTACCTTAACTATCACTTCAAGCAATTAATGCTTTAATGTTATTGTCATGATTCATACTTGACACACTTGACATTACAATAGATTTCCTTGTATTAAATACATCTATCCAATCATTTTTTTTTCCCAAAGTGCATGATAGTTGTAAAGAATTTTAAAATTTTCCATAATTAAGGCATGAACCTCACTTTTTTACCTTAACTCATCTTAGCAGTTGCGCACCACATCTTACATACCTACTTTCACTTACATGCCCCTTTTTCTCACATGCATTCCCATTCACCATTTCCTTGGCTCTTTATAGTTTTTACTTCTTCTACCCTTCTTACCCCACATTAAAAGTTGTTTGTCATCCTCCACGACATAACAAAGAAATATAAACACAAAGAACAAAGTGTTGACCTAAAACTAATCAAGGGCATGCAACTAATGCCACATTTTATTGAAAATAACTAAAATATTAAACTAAACGAGTGGCATATGCCTTGTTACTTGAGGGAAAAACACTACTCAAAATAGTAAGGTCATAACCGACCACCATTGAAATGGTTGAGAAGAAATTGGTAATCTAGTCACTTCAATTTACATGTGCCAGTGGCACAAATATTATGAACAATGAATAGGCCTTCCCAATGGACATAAAGCTTTCCTAAATGACATGTGAACTTGGATTCATAAACCAAAACCTGCGTACCTAGAGCAAAAGTCTTATTCTTGAAATGACGATCATGCCATGCCTTTTATTTTTGCTTCTCCACTCCTTGAATATAATGCACTAGAAATAGGGTTTCATCCAACTAAAGTAAAGCATCTATGTGCACTTTCAAGGATTTTTCATCATTCAATCGACCAACATGCATAATACAAAGAGAAGGGACAAGGAATTTAACTAGGATAATGACTTTTGTACCAAATATAAGATTAAAAGGTGTGTTATTTGTTTTAACCTTTTAAGATTTAACTTATGTAAATCCTATGTTTGATTAAAGTGTTAAGTAGACTAAATTAGGGAACTAATATGCATAAAATAACCATGGATTTGTTACAAATATGACTAGCTTTGACTTTCTAAAAATAGTAATAAATATGTGCAAATAAAGACTTATCTAGAAAATGCCTAATATAGATGAGTTGAGTGCTGAAAACTAAGATAGAAGCAAGTCTAAGTGTCATCGACTGGATCCATATGTCATAACCCCTTTTGGATAATAGTGCCACATTTGGATAGTAGTGCCATGTGGCTCTAGTGTCCTGATATTGGCACTAATGTCCTTTGTGTAGGCCTGTCCCTAACTTCTGAGTCTACCTGTCTTTGGGTTTTTGGGGTATGTTCGTGTGCACATGAATTTTAGAACTTTGTATTGTGTCTATTATGACTAATTTATGAAGAAAACCCTAATCCTCCTTACAAGTATAGTATGAGTTTAAAATTGTGTTCATTAGTAGGAGAGGCTGGACATCTTCAACACCTCATGATGAAGAGAGTTACCTACATGCCAATAATCTGAGGAGAGATCAAGCCCGATGTAGTTATCCCCACCTAAGTGTTGGTAGAAGTACAAGTGATGTTAGTATGATAGTGGCCTTGAGTGCCTTGACTGTGCTTGAGATTGGAATTCTATAAAATATGAGCTTAGGGTTGTTGTAGATGGTAGCATGCATAAGTAGGGAAAAATAGGGATTAATAACCTTAATTTTGATCAACTTGTTTTGTATTTGAATAGTTATTTTGCATATAATCTCCATCTAGTGAATACAGGGATAAAAACCATGTATTTATAGTGTTCTATCACTTGTGTGGATAATAAAAGATGTCTAGGCTGACCTTAGGAGGGTTTTACTTTTGAAAATATATTCATTCAAAAAAGTTAGGGTAAAAGACATAGGCACCATTTTGGGGACACTAGCACCACATGGATCTAGTGTCCTTAATGTGGCACTAATGTCTAGTTGGAAAAACACTGGGCACAAAGGGCTAGGATTGGGAAATGAGGGTCTAGGACTACATTTGAACTGACTAGGGATGCTTGTGGCCCACATGAAGGTTGGATAAGTGTGATAATAGGCTATAGGATAGGTTTAGGGCCAAGGTGGGGATATGTAGTCTTAAGTGGTACCATTAGTGCTCAAATACCACTTTTAGGTGATTACATTTATCTCCCTCCCATTTATGTTAGAAATTCAACAAAGCAAAATGACTAGTATAAAGGAAAAAAAAACATACCTGAACTTACTTAGGAAGTGAAGCCCATGAAGTTGAGTCTGAGTATATGAAACTGATTATGTGAAGCATGATCTACAACATATCCTGTAAAGTAAAGAAGTAAAACTGAGTAAAGTTGAGTAAAGAGATGGGAAAGAGGAAAGGAATGAATACCCCTTATTTGATACATGAAACAATGTATGAACTTGGTGACAACCTATGTGTGTGCATGTACATAGTGATCAATCAGTGAATAGCTTGGACTAAGCTGATAGCGTGCTCAATCCTCATGTGTGGGTGGCTAAAGAACTCAATCCAATTTTTACTCCATCATTTCCCACCCTTGTTTGATGGATCATGATATGTGAATAGATTGGATTGGACTGATAGTGTGTCCAATCCTCTCATGTGGGTGGCTCAAGAACTCAAGTAGGCTATGACTCCATCATTTCCCACCCATGTATAGTAGATGCATCTAAAATTGAGTTACGTAAAGTATTAAAAATGTCTAACTGAGTATATCTAACTATATATGTCAGCTCTATAGTGACTCTGGTACATTAGGATGCTTTGGGCCACTTGAGAATGCCAACCACTACAAATGGAGTAAGGCATGAAACTGGTGATAACCTGGAATATGATGTCAAGTGTATACAAAGTAGAGAATGACATGGAATTTTACATTCCATCTGATCAACCGGTGTGTAATTGATCATAGGGAAACAACGTATCTCACACATGCCCCCAATCTAGTAATTGAGTATATTGATTTTGGACTTAGTTGTAATATTCCATTTGAGTATCTAAACTAAATATGGGAATGGTTATGTTGCATGTGATGCCCCTAATCTAAGTAAATTAATATGAATCTAAGTTGAACGAATGTTAATTTGAGTAAAAACTAAGTATAACTGATAAACATGTAATTAGATCTATGCAGATATGTGCAAACCTGTATTGTACTTGCTATATTATTCTGGCCAATTTGAGTTTTTCTAAAATTGAGGCTACTAGACAATAGTGCCACATCTTTGACAATAGTACCATGTGGTACTAGTGTCCCCATTTAGATGTTGATGTCTTTTTGGTTTGGATTTTGTGTCACTATACTACTTTCTGAGTCACTATTTTCCCTCTGTGTTGACCTATGTCTAATTTTCTATCACTGAGCCTATGTGCTAAAAAATATTTTATGAGTGTAATATAGGAGCTTGATCTATGTCACGAACCCTTGTGCATGCCCCTCTTTTGAGGGTGGTTTTTGAACCTATGAAATAATTGTCCTCAAAAGAAAAAGCTCTAGAAAATATTTGTTAGTAAGAGCATTTATGATAACTATGTGATAATGTAATATAATGTGCATACATAACATAGGAATGTAAGACAATTTGAGCATACGTATGTAATGTAAGATGTATGTCATGTCTAACATTACACAAGGTTATCAAGAGAGATGTAACAATGTATATAATAGGAAATCTAACTAATACTAAGTAGATAGTTAGGGGGATGGGGCATGATGTCCATCATGACACCCAAGTAAGAAGGGTAGATGCATGAGTTCCCTCATGGCATCAAAAACTATTGTGTGTAACAAGCAAAGATAAATGCCATGGCCATTATGCATACAAAAAACATATGCATAAAACACATGAGGCACACAAAGTAGGCCAATGGGCCACAATATAAGGGACATGGGCACATGTCACTAAATCTAAGAAAATAAGATATATAAGAACATTCTCAAATGTCCACATACATAAGTAACAAGTAAGTTGGCTTAGAGCCACATAGAAGGACATGTTCAAATGGCTGCATACGCATTGAGGAAAGCAAACACAAGGGACATGGGCACATGTCCAAGGCATACATATTTTGAAAAGAAGTGGCATAGATCCAAAGAGCAATGACATATTTAAATGCCCTCGAATAGAAGAAGTATATAAATGCAATCAAGTCTCTACTATGAAAGTAAGAAATGAAAACATGCATGGGTATGTAGAATAAATATGTGTAAGA
The DNA here is from genome assembly GCA_037957365.1 of Torreya grandis. Taxonomy (NCBI): domain Eukaryota; kingdom Viridiplantae; phylum Streptophyta; class Pinopsida; order Cupressales; family Taxaceae; genus Torreya; species Torreya grandis. Next base: position 2,116,686 of record JARHVA010001792.1, read on the forward strand.
GCTAAGATGTAAAAATGTTGAGCCTAAAGTAGTAGTAATTGACAAAAAATCTGAGTAAGAATAATAATGATCAATATCTAGATATAACAATGCTAAAACTGGAATGTAGAGTATGTAAGGATAAAACCTGGTAATCAAAACTATGTATAAGATGCCCCCGAGTGGGCAAATGTGTCAAATGAATAACCATGGATCGGTGCATATGCCCCAAGTGGGTAGATAATAACATGCCTAGATTAATGTAGTGCACTTAAGTCTTGTATATAATCTGTAAAAACTCGACAATAATAAGTGAAGTATGTAGTATGATGAAAACTGACTATACTAAGATATCTAACATATGTAGTGTCTGACAAATATAAGAAGTGTAAACATAATAATGCATACAATCTATAAATTTTGTGTTTTCTTAGTAATTATTTGAATATTTTTTTACATGTTATATTGTTTTTATATTTTCTAGAAATAAGTTATGTACAAAAAATATGAAAATGAACTATGTACAAAGAGTAAGAAAAGTATGTACAAGAAGGGGGAAACCATACTAATCGATGAGTCTCATGGGAAACTCACTATCACTATGACATGTGTCAAATAAGGGAACTGTGATCATGTGTTCTATATGAAAGGGTCATTATGATCCCATAATCTATTGAAACAAATGATCTGTATTTATATATGCCTATGTAGTGGTGCTAGGAATCTATGGGACTAACTGTGGTGTCCTATGATTTATAGGGGTATTAGGAACCCATCAGGTAGAAGAAGATATAGGTGACATAGGTGTCCTATGTTTAGAACCTTGAGAACCCAATAATACAAATCTTGATAAAAAGTGAGTGGAGGAAGGCCCTCTAGAATCTGTGACATATCTCTAATGTAGGGGTCTCTCTAACATTGATCTTTGTGGGAGAGTATGCATATATGTTGATATTGTGCACTGGTGGCTCTAATGAACTCTCTGATGTATCAATAGGAACTATGCTTTGAGCTATAACTGATAACTAGGCTATACCTGATAACTACGTTGAAATTGTAACTGGTGGATGTGAAGTAACTGCCTATGAAATAGGAAGAATATACTCATATGGAAGACCCTCAACTTTGACCACCCGATTTACATGTATGTATTTTAGGCATATATGCATTATGGATGGGATGGATCATAGCTACTATATCCATGGTATACCCAATAACATATCAAATATGCCTGCATTGGGTACTACTAAGAATCGAATGGCTATATGTGTTGGTCCAACCTATAATGGAAGCATAATTTCCCTGATGGAGTTATGAACATGACCACTGAAACCAATAATAGTCATGTCTATGGGGATATGCTACTCTGAATACCCCAAATGTTGTAAAAGTGTCATAGTGCACATTCTAATGCTTGAATCATTATCAACCATAACACTTTGGATAGAATGATGGTCTATGTATGATTATACAAAGAGTGCATGTAAATATGTATCATCATCAACAATCTCCTACTTTGAAAAGGTTATACATGGTCTAGGTGGAACTATAGTGTGGTACATGCCAATGATATTGTGTAATGGGTGTGCCTCATTTGTAATAGTATAATATGAAGCTGGTGGTGGATGTGCCTGATATGTATAGTGAACACCTGAAGTAATCCCTGCCTCATTGGCTGTGTGATTTGGAAATAGATTTAAGAATATCTTTAATTCCTTAGCTTCCATTTGTTATACTTTTGGTGCTTTTGTGGGTGTTCCCACATCAATAATGTTAACCCCAATCAAATCTTGTATCTTATGTTTTAAGATTATGCATCTATTTATTGTATGGCTTGGTGCCCTATGATACTCGTAAAATACATTGGAATCATAGCTTTTTGGTAGAGGCCATGTCTTATCAACCTATTTAATGGGAGGGAAAGATATTACATTGCATTTCAAGAGCTGTTGTAAAACCCATGTTGGTGACTCTGGAAGGTTGGTGAAGATTTGGTACTGAGGAGATGATAAAACCAAGTGAGGAGATGGCTCTGAAGTTGCATTAACTGTGGCCTTTTGATCACTCTTGTTATCAGTGGCCCTTACCTTGTATGGAGGCTTATTTGAACTCTTAGTAGTTAATTATGATCCATTGGTATATTTTAGTTTTCCCATTGATAAAATCTTGACCTCTATTTCTTTTACTGTGTGGCACAAATATGTGGATGTAAGAAAATTCTTAAACCAAATAACTTCATGTAATGCTGGTAGAAGACTCTATTTGAAGATGTCCTAAAGCTCTTTGTCTACCATGGGACTATTCAATTTAGATAATATAGTCTTGTATCATAAGATGTATTTTGTGATAGGTTTATTTGACTTTTGTTTCAACTGTGTAACTTGGGCATATGAGATCTTGTCACTAATTTTGATGGAGAAGTTTACTAAAAACATGTTTACCAAAGGATTCAGTAAGTCATAAAGCCATTGTAGGGTAAAATCCTTTAAACTACCTAGAAACAACTTTGTGAGAAGCCAATCATTGTACACATAGTCCAAACATGTTGCATGAAAATCTCAAAAATGGTGCTCTGGGTCACCTTTGTCATCATATAATGTAAGCTTAGGTGCCATGAATCTAGATGATAAGGGAGTTATCATTATATAATGTGCAAAATGTGTATGTAATAAACGATTATAATCCAAGGCATTTGATGGCCTAGTGGCTCCCTTCTCAAGATGTAACACCTTAGCTTGCAGAGTATGAACCTCGTTCATAAGGGATTATACATCTAGAGTGGAGGAACTAGTCGTAAGAGGTGTAGCTGTCACTGAAGGTTATTGAATTATAATTGTAAGTTGTGCTATTGAGTTGGCCCCACTGTAGATGTAATAATGTTATTAGATCGAGGAGTTGAAGATTGACCATTGTCTAATTTTTGGAGTTCTTCCTACTAATAGTGATGAGGTTATCTTGCATATCTGCATGTTTGTACACAAAATCTTGTAGTTGTTTCTCATCAATCTCATCAAATTAGTTGTTAAAATTTGCCATTGTAGATGGGGAAGTATGAAAACAAGTGGTTGTATATTTTGAACCTTTAAATAATTTTAATCTAAGAAAGATTGTAAAAAACAAATACTAAAATAAATCTAAAGTTTTGGAACTAAAATTTGAGCATTGACATAAAAAGGATACAAACCCTAAGAGCATCTAGGGTTAGGGTTTGAGCAATGTTCGAAGTAAGGCAAGTTCACCAAATGTTTTAACCTTTCAGTGTTTAGCTTATGTAAATCCTATGTTTAATTAAAGAGATGAGTAGACTAAATCAAAGAAATAATATGCATCAAATAGCCACTAATTTATTATATAATTGACTAGATTTAACTTTCTAAAAATAGTCATAAATATGTGAAAATAAAGACTTATCTAAAAAACACCTGATACAAATGATATGAATGCTAGAAACTGAGATGGAAGTAGGTCTAAGTTTCATTAGTTGGATCCCTATATCAGAAACCATCTTAGATAATAGTGGCACATTTGGATAATAATGTTATGTGGCTCTAGTGTCTTAATATTAGCGCTAATGTCCTATATGCAAGACTATCTTGAACTTTTGAGTGCACCTGTGTCTGGGTTTCTAAGGTTTTTTCCTATGCGCATGAATTTTGGAACTCTATATTATGTCTGTTATGACTTATTTGTGAAATAAACCCTAATCCTCCTTGCAAGTAGGATATGAGCTTAAAAGTGTGTTCATTAGTAGGATAAGCTCCATGGACATCCTCAACACCCCACATTGAAGAGAGTTGCCTACATACCAATACTTAGAAGAAGGATCAAGCCTGATGTATTTCTCCCCACTTAAGTGTTGGTGCAAGTGCAAATGATGATGTATGATAGTGGCCTTGAGTTCCTTAAGTGTGCTTGAGATTGGAATTTTGGAAAATCTTGGCTTAGGGCTATTGTAGATAGTAGTATGAAAAAGTAGGGTAGAATAAGGATTAATAACCTTAATTTTGCTTAATTTATTTCATATTTGAATAGGTATTTTACATATAATCTCAATCTAGTGGATATAAGGCTAAAAGTCATGTATTTATAGTGTTATGTTGCTAGTACAGATAATAAAAGATGTCTAGGCTGACCTTAGGAGGGTTTTACTTTTGAAAATATATTCATTTAGGAAAGTCAGGGTAAAGGACAAAGGTGCTATTTTGGGGACACTAACACCACGTTACTCTAGTGTCTTTAATGTGGTGCTAATGTCCAACTAGTAGAACACAAGGCATGAAGGACCAGGATCAAGAAATGAGGGTCTAAGACTATGTTTGAGCTAACTAGGGATGCCTATGGCCCACAAGAAGGTTGGATAAGTGTGATAATAGGCTCTAGGATAGGTTTATGGCTAAGCTAGGGATAAGTAGTCTTAAATAACACTCTTATTAATTAAATACAACTTTTAGGTGATTACACTGTTGTTCAATTATTTGTATGTGGTCTGATATGCCCATAACACCATAGAAACACGATCATCCTAGTCAATTCATCCAATATTATAAATCTTAGTTAGGGTATTACCCAATATCTTATTGAATGCTTCAGTTGTACCATTGGCCTAAGGATGGTAAGGTGTAGTCTTGTGGTATGTGATCATGAATTCAGCTAAAAGGACATGGATGGTCTCATTAAGGAAATGAGTTCCTTGATCACTAGTTAGACTTAATGGACATCCATACCATATAATGATATTCTCCCAAAGAAACGTATTAGTGGTGGCATCAGTACAATCCCTAGTTGGTACAGCTTTGACATAATGAGTAAGGTAATCAGTAACAATAATAACATATCATGCATTAGTATGCTTCATGTTTGATTAATGGGGCCAACAAAATTAATAGCCCACTTCTCAAAGGGTTCATGTGTCAAGATCAGATGATCAAGGTTGTCCTCCCCAGGTTGAGCAAGGATAGCACCTACTACCATGCCTAAAGCATAACATGCATATTAAATGGCTTTGTCCATTCCATAAATTGGAGAATAGTGGTAATAATGAGCTTATCCTTGAGTATAATGAACACCTGTTGGTGAGCATTAGTCCAAACAAACTGACCATTCTATTTTAACAAGTCCTTTAGTGGCACAATGATCTTAGCATACCCTTGAATGAACTTCTTATAATATCCTATGTGTCTTAGGAAGGAACATACCTCTCATTGGGTGGTCAACACTAGAAGGTGTAGTATAATTACAATATTGGTTGAATCCACTAAGAGTCCATCACAACAAATAACTTGACCCAAAAAAATGCCAAAGCAGGTAATAAAAACACATTTCTTCATATTCAAATAAATCTAAAGGTTTCAATAGTGTACAAGCATAAGGCAGATATTATAAAAGTGGTATCACACTAAACCATAGATGGTCCAATCATCCAGGTAGACTTTAAGTAATTTATGAATAAAATCCTTGAAAACATTGATCGTAATCCTTAAAAACATAGTAGGAACATTTTTCAACCCCTAGGGCATCACGTTGTAAGTGAGTGAACCCCACTTAGTTTCAAAGGTGGTCTTTAGTTTATCCTCTTCCACAATCTAGACTTGACGATATCCAAAGAAGCCATTAGTGAAAGTATATATTTTAGACCCAACAAATCCTTCTAGAATCTCCTTAGTGAAGGGTGTTAGAAAGGGGTTGATGATGTAAGCAATGTTGAGTAATCGATAATCCACATAGACTTGAATACGACCATCCTTCTCGATATTAATGACCATGGGGATCACCCATTCAGACTCCTCCATAAAAATGATAACTCCTACGTGCAACATGTTATCAATTTGCTCCTTGACCTAAACATGCAAGTTAGGATTTATACAATAGGGCATCTTCCTGATAGGTCAAGCACCCTCTACAAACTTGATGCTCATCTCTCCTAAGAAAGGATGCACTCTTTTCATTTTAGTGTAATTTCATTGAAATACGTCTTGATATTCTTTTAACAGTTCAAAAAACTTGGAGATCTTTGTATCAGACCAATAGTTTTCCATAATAGCCATCTTGGGTGCTTCCTCCATGCCAATATTTCACTGGACCATTTGAAGCAACTCTAAATATAGATGTTGATCATCCTAAATGGTGTCTCAGACATTGTACATGTCATCTTCATTATACAAAGCCAAGTGATTAATAGATAGATTAGGTAGATTATAATTGACACCTTCGCCAACCTAGTACATGACCTTTTGTTTGCCTTTCTAGATCTTTTCTCTCAATACATGGTCTAGTGCAGGTTCAAGTAGTGGAGATGATGCTTCCATATCAAGTTCCTAGAAAATGGTCAAGCTCTCCTCCCACATGCCATGTATATGTTTGATGCGATCTTCTACCAAGGTCGGGTCACCTACAATTGCCTGACACATGGCTTACAAGGTGAGGCATAAATCCATCCGAGGAGATGAATAAGACATTGTTGTAATCATATTACTCTTAAGTAAATGCCAACAATCTATCTCCATGTGCCACTCTTCATTTACATACCATGCTCTAGCCCATGTGCATAGAGTGCCATAAAAATCATAAACCCATAAATACTTAGGAAAAATCATCTCATCCACCTTCCACATTTTTTTGTAAGCTTTAACATGATATTTAGGATCATTGATGCCATTATAACTTATGGTGTCATGAATGCAATTATCATGATGAAAGTGATGGTGTAGATTTGAATTAACTTGCTCCCATGTAAGCAATTTATGATGGTGAGTTCTCCACCACCAAATAGTTGTGCCATTAAATATATGGATAATAGAATATACTCAAACATTTTTAGATGCATAAAAGGCCTCTACCCACTACACAAGCTCACAAACTTCCATCTAACCATGAAATCTCAGAACTTCATCTAACCTCATGGGTGGCGTAGCCATAGTTTATCCATGAAGAAGATGAATAAACTTATGACATTTATGGTGCTTTCATAAAATATCTTCTCAACTACCTATAACAATATATATCCTTCCAGTAAGATCACACTCACCATGAACCCAATAGTCACAAACATTATTGGTAGTGTTAGATATAGATTATGCATCTGCCCAATGCAATATGCCATCTAGACTAGGATCAATGTGTTCAATACCCCGAGATGTGACATTGTAGATATGGTTAATGTCCTCATCAACATTAATTGGCTTAACATATGGGGGTCTTTGAGCATGGTCTAAGGGTATTATAATCTGTTGCCTATCATTATCAAAGCTAATATAACACTTCTTAAAGCTTAAGTTAGCATTATTTACATAACACTAAGGGTGATCAAATAGAGCTAGAAAGTCATCAACTTCAACCAAATCAATGACTTCAAAGTTAGCTTTAAAAGTGACACCTAAGATATTTATGGTGGCTTCTTTAATTAATCCAATAGGCAGAGCACGAGTCTTATTGGCCTTAAACAACACATGAGGAAAATGTTATAAAGCATGGTTTCCCATCTTCCTCCACACATCCTTAGTAAGGACATTTAATTTTATGTTGGTATCAATTAGGATATCCTAAATGACCCATCCACGAATAGTGGTGTTAAATAATATCTATTTGTCCCCCTCCATACTAGGCTAGATATGAGTCTCTTGTCATCGTGCATGGTTTAACTGATGATCCTCGGTAGGCCTAGGCATATGATGCCTAAACCAATTTTATAATAGGGGTACAATATTATCATTAAGGAGTCACTTGCATAACTTATGGAACTCATCACATGTTGAGTCATGAAGATCTGTAGCTTTCTTCATGTCAGCACATATAGTATCATATTGATCCTTGAGGAACTGGATCTCTCCTTTCAACTCCCTCACCAAATTCATGGTATTGTGTATCAATTCCTTCTACTATTGAGCATACAAATAATGAATCACACGAGGCTTCTCCCATTGAAACTTTTAAATAGGTGGGTTGGACATGGATTGAGACTGGGCATTGCTTCATGTAGTAATGTTGAATATAGGACCAGTCGAAGTAGTAGGGTCTGGTCTCCAATGAGGTTTTGTAATTCATATCATTATGGCACCCTTTTCATTTCTCTCCTTCATGATGGTAGTATACAAGTCTAGGCACTCCTCCAGATGATGAACATTTTTACAAAAAGCACATGTAGGATACACTAGGAAATCACATTGGTAGTGCTCTAAGGAACTGCACTTGTAACATGTTCTTGGAAGAAAACTTCCACCTCTACGACCTCTACCATGACCACAACCATGATATCCTCTATTGTCATAGTTATTGGAAACATAAATATAATGCATACCACATACACATACCTCATGTATTTCACTAATAAGATGATAATCATTAGTATCATGAGTGTATGCATCACATATCTTACAATATGTAGATACCTTTGATTGTGTGGCATGTTAAAGTAGAGGGCAATCCCTCACATCACAATCTTCCTAGAAAATCTCATAGTATTGATTTATCATGACGCGAATACTCTTTTAGGGGTAGTTATTCCTATTGTTGCCTTCAAATTCATAGTCCACACACCACAAACCACTGTGAGTGCCATGAGCATTATGCACAATGAGATTTTCCAGTTGAGATGTCATAGTAGCAATCTGAGCCTCCATGAAGGGACAAATCCTTGTGTCAATGCTTCTAATGGCTTTGGCATGAAGGGTAGCTTCCAAGGCTTTGCATGGGTTGGTGAAAGTACTATGTGATAAGGTGCATCATACGAGAAGCAATAAGCCTCTTACAAACCATTGGGCATGTTGAGCAATGTTTATCTCAAAAGAAAGCTTAGAGAGAAGTGTCTTAAAATGTGCATCATCCTTGTGGACACTCTCAGTTAGATTTTGCTTGATGTCCTTCGGGGAATCTATGATCTACTATTCAAACTCTAGGATATCAAATTCCTAGAGAAATATTGTCTTCAATTGATCATAATTCACCACAACTTGCTGCAGATCAAACTTATGGTACCAATTGTGCATGCAGTCCAAAAGAGTGATGGAAAATAATGTTGCCTTTTATTTAGAAGATGTAATGCCACACACTTACCAAATAAGTTCACACTTGTAAACATGTTCTATGACATTATCCACACCATGATACTCAAGTAAATGGAGTGTCATCTCATAATATATAGTGGGCAGAAGAGGTGTTGGTAATAGGGCTTGTTGTGATGCACTTCATGTCCTTCCTGGACCTTGTGGGGGTGTTCCACCAATGCCTCCTCTAGTTCCTCTAGCCAAACCACCACTAGTACCACCTCCTACATCTCTTTCAGAAATAAAAACACTTTATGCATTGGGCATTGAGTTAGGTTGATTAATTATAGATGGGATGGTACTTTGCCCATTGGTTATGCTTGGTCTACCAGGCATTCCAAATTAGGTCATCGAATTGTCTTACAACAAAAAAGAAATTAATAATAAACTACTATCTTGGTCTACAAAAGTATCTCTAACAAGTTTAGTTTATGATTCTATACCATTTGTATCCAAATTGCATACAAAGATGTCGTTTAACTCAAAAGCATGAGCATGCACTGTGGGTGGGGAACTAGGCCGATCCAAATTGGGTTCTTCAGTGACCACTAGTTGACTTGTTTTTCCCATGCATACTTGTGCTAGCATTGAGTATGATCATGTGGTTGGGAAGTCCTCACTATACCCTTTTGCTTCCCTATGGACCCTTGTAACACTTCATGAGTCTTCCCATCCCCTCCCTGAATCACTTCCACTCATATCACTATGTTGAACTTCATCATACTTGCGCTTCCATAATTACTAATGACTAGTTACCATGTTGAACCAATAATTTTACATCAAAAGGTGCCCTTTTATTTCTCCACCAACTGCATTGCTCATGCAAGAGAGAGTTTAGCCATCCATGGAGAAGATTTCAAGTCCAAAATCTACTAAGTGCTTCTTAATCTCCAGCAAAAAATGTTTGAGATATCTACTGCATGGTTCTCAAAGGAAGTGGAATTGGGCTTCCTTTAGATAGGAATATGTTGTATTCAAAATTGTAACTATTTAGAGTTTTTCACCACCAAACATCCACTACATGCATCCAAGGTGCTCCCAACTGTGCTAAAGCTGACTAATGCTCTATTTACCAAGCTATCTTCCATCCATAGTTCCTCTACTAGTCTTGTGCATATGCTACAATCCAAGCATTAAGGTGAACAATCACTTTTATAAAGAACATTTCATAAAGTGAGTCTTACAAATGTTGTTCTACCCATGCACGCACAGAAATTTCTAGTTGAAGAAATGACAATGTAAAGTTATCTTCTACTCTAGTAACCCATCATTCAATATTATCCAGAGATAGTCGTTCAAACATCTTCCACTATCATGTAAACAAGCTCTATGGGTCCCAATAACGGAACCAAAATGTTAAGATTCTTTTCCTTTAAATGGACATGTATTTCCCTAGGCACATGCCTAAGTGAATAAGAGTTCTAACGTGATAACATATTAGTATTTCACACAAGAATAAGTTCTCACGTGCTCACTCAAACCACACATCTTGGGATCGGTTCCCGTTGGTTTTGTCACACGAGGGTGTATTTGTCTAACTTCTTAGACAAGGGTGCTTACAACTACTTTGTACTAAACTCATTCTTACTCCTATATATAACTCAATCTACTTGTCCATCACTTAAAAATTCAAAATAAAAATTAGTTATCATACGATGATAACAAGTAATATCAACTCCATAGATAACTGAACATAAGTATTATGTCAACATAGGATTCTTTCCATTACATTTATAAGTGATATCAAATAGGAGAGTGATTCATAGTTACAATGTTAATTGTTGACCAAAATTTGGCCCTTCAGGCCAAAATTGGGCACCCCTTTTTTTGAAAAAAATGTATGAGTTTATACCTTTGTCCAAGTGTAGTATGCAAGTTTCATTTGGAAGAAGTGTTCCTATACAAAGCTAAAGTATTTTACATATAAAAAACCTAGGTGTTTTCCTTTTGAAAGCTTTATTATTTATTCTTTTGGCTAAGTCCTTTGCAATGAATTCTTTTAGAAAGTTTGTTTTGGTCTTTTGCTAAGTGTTATCTTTCAGGGTTTTATTCAACAGAATTCCTTTGAAAAATGGCCTAGACAAGTCTTATGAAGGGTATGTTTCCTTTCAAAAAGGACACTTTAACTTTTTTGAAGGGTACTTTGGCTAGGTTTAAAGTTCTCGAAGGGTATTTTTCCCTTCAGAAAGGTCATTTGTAGAAAATCTAAAAGGACCATTCTAGAGTTTCGAAGGATACTTTACAATTTCTCTGAAAGATATCTTCAAGCCAAAAAGGACACTTGCCTTTTCAAAGGGATCTTTTCAAAAATCCAAAGGAAGGAATTGTTTTAGACTTTTTGTTTGAAACAACTTTTCTGAAGGGTGCTTGTAATTTTTTTGAAAGGCACTTTAACTTTCCCGAAGGGACTTTTTCAAAAAAGTCTGAAGGATTGTTTCGAGGAAGAGGTGGACCTTTTCAAAAATTTTGAAGGATATTTCACAATTTGTCTGAAGGAAATGAGAAAGGTCCACTTCAAAAAAGATGAGAGGAAAGGAAGAAGATCCCAAAAGATTTTTTTTGAACAAATTGTTTGAAAGAATGTTGAAAATAAGAAGTCCAAAGAAAATACCTGAGGAATGATGACCCATAAAATGTCAATTTCAAGCTGCAAGGAATAACCATTGGAGTTAAAAAATAAAAGTGTGGGAACCTGAAGATGAATGTGGAAGTGAAACACGGTAGAATTCTAAATGTCTGATGGACAACAAGTGAAAATAGGCAAGTTGACAATTCAAGTTGTTACACCGTTTCACAGCTTGACAAGCCAACAAAGAGCAGCTAACGTTAAAACAAATTTTCAATAGTTGATCCCATTTATAGCAAAACATAGTTCAAGACATCTTGATTTTACTAGTATAACCATCAGAAGCATCTTATAGAATGATGTTAACTATTCTTATTCTCACTTGACACATGTTTGATTGTTCTTTGCATTTCATTCGTTCAACCTCTCTCTCAAAGGCTATATATATATGTATTATTTCTACTCATTTGGGGGCCTCTGCTAGTTATAGTGAAATTTTGGCCAGATTTGTACTGGTAACTATTGAAGAAATAATACAAGTCATTTTCCACTCACATGCTGCACTATTGTGTATTGGTCCAAATCGTGTTCTTATTCAGTGAAAGTTATCTTTCCTAACCTGTTATCCTCAATTGCCTACCAAATGTACAAAAAGAGTATTGTTATAGGTTCTTGTTAGTATTCTCTCATAAGTGTATAGATATTTTAGAAGTGGCTTAAAATTATATTCTTTCCTGGAATTGTTTTTTTCTCTCCTGAATGTCAAATACCTTTTTGAATCTAACATGTGAAACATTGATGTGATAATGCACAAAGAATTGTGAGTTTTGTGTGAAGAAACTTTGTTAGTCTTTAAGTAGTGATTTTAGTCAGGTGAGAGGATATCAGATATTGGTACATCACCACTTGTTTTATTAATTGTTTTCCTTCTCCCTTTTTATACACATTGTGTAGTTTAGAAGAGCTTCAAAGGTGCATCAAGGGGAGCTAGCCCCTAATCTAGAGATTCATCTCAACAAAATTGTCACCCACAATAAGAGAGATGACTCCATTTTTCCACTTGGATGAGGAGAGTTGAGCATCTCCTCAAGGGTACAAATTCAAGCATCAACAGTTTTTGGCACACCCGATGGGACCTAGACATCTAAGTCCTAGAAGATTGTTCAAGATTAGTGCTGGTCTTGACATAGTTACAGAAAAAGAAACATCTACATTCAGTACCTGGTGACTCCATTAAATAATTAAAAGTCTTTGGTTGATGATCAATCCTTCTTTCCATGCCAAAGGTGACCACTAGATCTACTGCTAAAGGTGTACCCTTCAAATTTGTGGAATTAGCTCCAAATTCCACTAAAAGGTCCAGGTTTGTCAACACTCATCCCTATAAAAGAGAGTTTCTGTTTAAACCTTCCAAATTTGTATTGCATATTATTCCTAACATCTATAGTAATATTCCTAATATGGCTAAATACAACCTTTTGTGCCTTTCTAGGGGTATCTCCCTTGTAGCTTACCCAATATGATTAAATCCCAGGAGCTGCTCTTAAAAGTGTCCCATCTTTTAGTGGAGATGGTTCAATTACTACCATTGAACATATCAAGAATATAACAATTTTATTTAATATCCATAACATCACTTAAGAAAATGTAGGCATTAGGTTGTTAGCCTTGTCTTTTAAAGGAAAAGTTTTGGACTGGTATGGGACCCTACCTGTAAATTCTATTGGCTCATGGGATGAGTTGGGGACCCTATTGACTGATAGGTTTGGGGAAAAAAGTGATCACATATCTCTTGCTGAGTAATTGACCACAATCAAGAGGGAACCTCATGAATTCATGCAAGATTTTAATACCAGGTTCCAAAAGACATGGGATAAAATCCTAGCCCTTGTGAGACCTACCCCAAACTATGCATTTTTGTACTACTTGAAAGCATTGAATAGTGACATTGCCATGATGATTCAATCTATGGGTGGAAACACATTTCTTATTGTATATGAAATATCCATAAATGCTGAGAATTGTCTTGTCCAAGCGGGAAAGATAACTCCTAGACCTCCAATGCCACTATTCCTTGATTTGCATTCTCCTAGTCAAAGTGCATTGCCCACTTTAGCTCCTTTGCCTAGTCAAGAAAAATCTAACATTGCCCCTACCAATGAAATGCATGAAGTAAAAATTTTGCTTCAAAGTGTTACTAATGAATTGGTTGCTCTTAAAAGGTAACAAGCCCACAGTTATAGACCATATCGGTCATATAACTAGTTTAGACAGACCAATAGGCCTCCTTTTTAGGGAAATAATTAGGGATAAGGCCAAATCACCCATGTTAAGCCTTATCAAAGTTATAATACTAATGATCCCTGATCATCCAAAGCCCTTGTTCCCACTCAAAACAATTTGGTCTAGGAACAACCCAACTACCCTTCTTTTGAGCAAGGTCAAGAACAGGTTGCTTATGCCAATGAGATGTAAAATCAAGGCATGACTACACAAGGTGATCAAACATCTCAATTTTAAAATTTTGAGATGCCAAAACAATTCAAGAAGGAGATTAGATAGTTTCAGTCTGATTCCACTCTCATTAATCATTTAGAGGGTGAGTTTTGTGCCATTAATTATGTGGGTAATACAAACAATCAGAATGCAAGTGTGGCTGCCAACACTAGATCAAAGAAAAGGGTCATTTAAGAAGTTCAAGGAACCAATCAAGGACCTATTTTGACTCCTACACTAGATCATATGGGAGGAGGGCCTAATTCAGCTCCTAAATCACAAGAAAATTAGAGGTTTCCAAATTTTAGGATAGCTGCTACAACCCTGCCTCCACAAGCTACATCACAAGGTGCAAATGTTCATAAAGAGAACCCCAAGGTAAGTAATCCTTCCATTAATGTTATAGACCAGATGAATAAGATTCATATGAACATCTCATTATGGGATTATCGAGCATTAATAGGGAAGAAATATATACTCCAAAAGGAATTGAATGGACTGGGTACACAAGTTGGCCCATCTAGAAGTGACAATGTGGTTTTGGTCAATGTAACTCAATCTATAGATGGTCAGGTGAAGAAAGATGAGAAGACTCATCCTTTATACCTATATTGAATTATTGGTGATTTATTCATTCATAATTGCATCATAGATAGTGGAGCAAGCACATCAGTTATGCCCAAATGCATAGCAGATAAGCTAGACATCAAATACAAGCCAATGACTAAAGGAGTTTTGCAATTGGATGGATCACCAGCTAAGACTTTGGGGGTTGTTAAAGGTTTGAAATTGATCCTTCATGCTTGTCATACATTTTTAATTCCTCATGATGTGGTGGTAGTATATTTACCTCCCTATTTTTCTCTTCACTTGTCAAGAGACTTTACGTCCAAGATAGGTGGATACTTTGCAGCTAATTGGTCCTACATGGTGTTTAGAACAAAATATGGCACTAAAGTGATGATTGAGTCAAAACCTATTCATACAGATCACTTGGAACCATATTAAACTAAGGTAGAAAATGTTAACTATGCTATCATTAATGAAGAGGAGTTTCACATTGATTAATCCCCATCATCTTCTAGTGAAGGAGTTTCTGATTTGTTCCTAGATGGGTGGGGAGATGACAACTATGTGCATGATCCTTACAATTTTATTGAGGAATATGGTCTTGGAGTATATTATATGCATGAGAAGGATTATTTCATGCCCAATTTTGATGAAGTAAAATGAATATGTGAATGGTTTATGGCAACTTTTCTTTGATGGGTCTTGAAACAAGATTGGGGCTGGTGGTGGATCAATGTTGGTTTCACCTTCAAAGGAAAGGTATTTTTCAAGTTTTAGATTTTAGTTATATTGTTCTTGTAATGTATCAGAATATGATGATTGATCAAAACTCCTTTATGATATGCATATTTACTCCATGAGACTTGCTCCTTCTGTCCATGGACTCCCATGCCATGTTCTTTCACACCACAGGCTTTTACACCATGTCTCTCCTTGCTGCTTGTTACCAAAAAGTACTTATCCAAAATATAATTAAAAATTAGGGGCCTAACATTATGACTCATTGGACTTTACTCTTCATTTTATAAATTATCATTGTCAAACAATACGCATAAGTTATCCTAGGTCAGCTTGTGTGTACAAGGTCTAATCATTATCATTCAAGAATCATAAAATCATCAAAGAAATACCTATCTAGAGGAAATCAAAAGACATTTTTGAATAATGAAAACCTAAACATCAAATCAAATCTTATAAACTTATGACATTGTCATCCTATCTTGGTGTCTCTACATTTCCCTTATGCCAAATGAGGGTATTAGATTATGTGTAGTTATTTCATCACTTATAGGGAAGAGGAGGTTTAGAACCCTCACTAGAGTTATTCTATTTACACACTCATAGAACTATATGGAGGTCTAATTTTGTGTGCACAAGATACGTAGTTTATAAATTTACCTCGTTGGTTACTTGAATCCATAACTTCCTTTTTGTTTTGGAGTGAAACTTAGGTCAAGCAGATTCACATGTTCTACACATTCTACCCATGATATTGGTGAAGTGAATGTACAATCATAACCAAAAGATGAGAGTGCATAAGTGAAATAAAAACCATATTATGATACCCTAGAAAGATGAAACCAATGCATTGAGATAAAATCAACCATAGTTGTATGGGTCTTTCTAACATACCTATGGGTCTATCTTAGAGTATCCCATAGTTTCTAGATTGTAGGAGTAGATTGTGTTGTCAATCAGACTTGCACCCTTGTGAAGCTAGTTTTAGGCCTTCACAGTCTTCTAAAACATGGAAACAATCCTAGGTTGTGGGTGACCTAATCAATGGATTGAATCTCTAGATTCTAAGGGCTAGCTTCCTTTGGTATATTGCTTAGGATCCCTAGTCTATGCCACAAATTGTTGAGGAAAAGGGAAGAGGGAAAAGGTAAGAAAGAAACTTGAAGGGAAATCCTATCTATGATGGTGATACACCGAAAATATGACCTTAATCTACTTGACATATATTGAGAAGATGAACAAAGATGTGAATCTAATTACACTACTCAAATGATAGCCTTCGAGCATCAGTATTTTGCATAGGGGCTCAAGCTTGTCCATGATCTAAAGCAATTGTTCAATAGGTCTATCAAAGACACTAGATAGAACTTGCACTTGCCATACAAACAAGATGATAGAGCACACTATGTGACCTACAAGGATGAGCTTAACACCTGCAAATAGGTATAATGGAAGGGATAAGATGAGAGGAAGCCTTAGCTATCTCTTTCATCTCCCAATAGACCATGAAAATACACTAAAACATATTATTTTGAGGAGATATGAACTCTATCTTATTCATCAAAAGAGGTAAAATACAGATGTTCTCCAAACATGGAAAAATCAATCTTTATAATGGCTTGAAAGTTTGTACATATAAAAGAAAGTATAAGAGAGAAGAGGGACTTGCATGTTAGAGTTAGGAACTAAGAGAAAAAGTTACCAATAACTACAGATCCCTCCTTGTTGTTCTCGATCTCCTCAACATTGAAAGCATGCAATTACTTTGATCCTGAGATCAGCCGTCCAAAATCACTACAAATCTCCTCAATCCCCTCATGCATTCAAGTCCCTTCTTTAAGAACTAATAGAGCCATGTCAAAGGTAGCTGCATATCCCTACCAAGTGTGAATGATTTGATCCTTGCATTTAAAATTTGGCATGCTCCTTACTGCAGTCTTGGACTATAGATCTTCTATTCCTATGTGTTCACGCTCTACCTGGATGTATCTAATCAAGCTTAGGTCACTTTGCATGTTATATAAGTGAGTTATAGACCACATCATCAGAGTTGAAAGGAGAAATCCTCATCTTTTTCTGTTGATTGGCTATTAAAATCCCACTAGGAGCCTTTTGAAAACTTGGCCTTTTC
The DNA here is from genome assembly GCA_037957365.1 of Torreya grandis. Classification (NCBI taxonomy): domain Eukaryota; kingdom Viridiplantae; phylum Streptophyta; class Pinopsida; order Cupressales; family Taxaceae; genus Torreya; species Torreya grandis. Next base: position 2,134,204 of record JARHVA010001792.1, read on the forward strand.
TCATCCATTGATCTCCTTGCTAGATCTTGACAAGTGTCAAGCTCACGACAATCTTGATGAAACCTTTGAAAACTGACTAAATGCAAATAACTATTTGTAGGGGCTAAAGCTTGACATTTGTGGGCCCATCATTAATTCCTTTGGACTTTTATTTTCAACCATTTATTCAGACTATTTTCTCGTGAACAATTCTCCTGAAAGAATTAACCTTTTGGGCCATTCCCTTTGAACTTTTTTCCCGAAAGAATTTATTTGACTTTTCTTCAAGATTTTCATTTAGAGGAATTTTTTTGGGCTTTTCTTTCGGAACTTATTTCTACGAACAATTCTCCTGAAAAAATTAATTCCTTTTCTTTGGCCTTGAACAATTTTCTTTGAAAATAGACCTTTGGATTTCTTGTAAAGTGCTCTATTTTTCACTTGAAATGCCCTTTCTAAAGGAAAGTACCTTTCGACCTTTTTAAAAATGACCCCTTTTCCCGAGAAGTGCCCTTCAAAGTTTTTGCAATGAACCTTTCAAAATTTTACAAAGAACCTTTTTCGAAAGGAAAGAACCCTTCAAAATTTTGAAAAAGTCCCTTCAAAATTTTGCAAAGAACCCTTCGGCTTTCTTGAAATGGTCTTTCAGAAACCTTGAAAATACCTTTTCCGAAAGGAAAGTACCTTTTAGAATCTTGAAAAGAACCCTTTGGACTTTTTGAAAGGGACCCTTCATAATTTTGAAAGGCCCTTTGAGTTTGTGTTTTTCTCAGACTTTTTGAAAAGTCCCTTTTTTGAAAGAATTCATCAGACTTTTCCTCACGAAAGAATTTTCTCAATTTTTTTTGAAAAGTCCTCCTTCCAAAAGAATTCCTTTTTTAAAGGTTTCTTGAAGATGGACCTTCCTGAAAGGAAAGAACCCTTCAAACTTCCTAAAAATGACCCTTTTTGGACCTAAAGAAGCCTTCATGATGCTTTTCTCACAAAAATCCTCTAAAAACCAAAGTGAATGACTTAAAAGGTCTATTAATCATGGATTATTTCAAGGACTTTTTAGGACCAATAACTGAATCACAAGATTAACTAGCATGATATCCAAAGTTTTGAATGGTAGGGGTGATAATTTGACCTGTAGGGTTAAAATTGTCAACAAGTTGCATACAGTTTGCACAATCTATCTACAGTCTAAATTTTTTAGAACAATAAATAGGTGTCAAGAGTCCTTATCCTTTTTCCATTTACATTACTTAGTCTAGTTTCATTTGTTGCATTTGAACTTATTTCATACCATAACATGTTAGAGAGATTTCAATTTTGTATGTTCAATGATGTATGTTTAGTTCTATTTAATTGCAACTAGTTTATTTATTATTTTATTAATAACCATGATTAGGGTAAACATAATTGGTGAACCCTGACTCTTTCACACATTCAACCTGGGATTTTACAAAACCCTCATTACCTCAGGATTTGATCTCTTTCTTAAAAAAAACATTTTTAGATTTGGACCTAACATTTACTCATCCATTATACACGTTCATAACTCATGATGATATTTTGGTGGAAGATGTTCATAGTTATGATGAAACATATAAGGATCCTAATCATGGTGAAGAAATGGATCCATATAGGAAGACAACCTTGGAAAATTTTAAAGAATCAATTAAAATAAAATATGACATGTATAAACCAACTATTACAAGACTTATAAGTAAAACAAGAAGTTTTATTAAACAATAAACCTATGTACAAATAAATTCTAATAGATGAAACTAATCCCTCCACGTCGAGTGGTGAAGATGTTATTCCTCATGTAAATCCCCTAATTAATACCAACAATCCAAGGACCAATATGCTTCTAAAAAAATAAGACATTTAATCTCTTGGACTAGGGCTCAATAATGTTAACACTAATGCAAACCTTACATCTAGTGTTGCATCTATTTATTTTATCATACAACAACAATTTGACATCATGAAAGAAATTTTTTCTCAAACCTCACAAACATCTACTAAACCTAACCATGTTTATTTAGCTTTGGACATGTTGCACAATACTTTGGCTTTAGAGGTACTGACTTATTCATCCTTTATCTCCATCTTTTCACATTCCTAAATTCACAACAATCAATAAAAAAAGAGATCCCTCTTTACACATTAAAACCTTATTTGCATCTTGTATGGAGTCTCGACATGATGAACTTCTCATGACTAATTTTTTTTCCTTAAAGACTTATGGGTTATGTTTTAGATTGGTTTTATTTATTGCCTAAGGGATCAGTGCATAACTTTCATATCCTACTTGACCTCTTATTACTACAATTTTTTATAGACTATAGTTAAAACACAAAATTTTCACAAATTACTCGAATCAAGCATGGACCTAGTGAACACATTATAGATTACGTGCTTAAGTTCAAGGTTATCCTTACTAAGATATCACATCCACTTCCTGATAGTGAATTGTAAATCATTTTCTCAAGTAGTTTGCTAAATCCTATAGAAGACAAGATAATGTTCACCAAGTATGACTCATTCAATGACCTCTGTTATGCCTTGTGTAATATTAAGACTAAGTTTATGGATGTAAATATGTTGAAATATACACTAATTGCCTCAACATTCAATGATCCCGAGTAATAAGGAAAATCAGCATTCAAAACAAAGATTGATGATGCACCTAACTTTTAATTTATGAATGAGGCCAAAACTATCAACTTGGTATCACAAGATAGAATTGCATTTCTGGCTCCTAGACCAAAGAGATAGTTCACAAGACTACCTAATAAAACACATTCAAGTATTAAAGAGGCTTCTAGAATGTAATGTCATCTCTTTTCTAGAACCATTTTAGTAGGATCAAAGTAATAAGTAAAATCAACATTCAAAACAAAGATTGATGATGCACTTAACTTTTAATTTAAGAATGAGGCCAGGTGTTACATCCCAATTTTCCTCTAGACTTATTATTATTGATTTTGTGTTTAATAATGGGTTTACTTGATGTGTTAAGTAATGTGATTTAGTTATATACTGATTTAGATAGTATTTATTACTTATAATCATGATTGTTAACTATTATTTAGATGGTTGTATTTTGTATGGTGCATTTTAATCATGATTAAGCAATATATTTTGTTACAACAGTTATTATGTTCTTTTTCATGATCTAGTGTAACCACTGTTCATTTGTACTGAGGTGGATGCAGGATAGATTCCACCCTCCTAACTATGACCAAGGGAGGGTATCATCATAGAGGCTGGTGTAGATGGAAATCTGTGGGAATCAAGAGAATGAAAACATGAAACCCAACACACATCACATATAGTAGGATTGTCTAATAATTGTTAGTTGATTTATATTGCTTGCAGTATGTGGATGTGATTGATTATTATGTTTGGATATTGTCTAACCTAATAACATGTTTTGCATTATGAGATTATTATATGTATCCATTTATGTCCTTTATGGCTTGAAAAATTGTGGCAAATGCTTGTTGAGGTAAAATGAAACATTTACTTAGTTTACTTCATAGTTATCACAACTTGTGTTTTGGAAGTTCTTTATTTGTCTTGCTATGATGTGAAGTATGATTTTGTTGTCTTAATGAGGATTTTATGTTGTCTGGTAATAATCAAATGAAGATTTAATTGTGTTATTAATAAGTTATATTATTTGATAGAAGGTCTACAATTAAATCGAAAGGCACGTTGGAGTTGGCTAAATCCATTGTTTTGATTTAAAAAGAATTTATTTATGTTGTTGATAAGGTTGTTTAACCATAGGCAATAATGATGTTTTTGAAAGTTTTCAAAGGCATGAGTTGAAATTTTAATAAGGTTATTGTTTGGGTTGTGGTAAAGTTACATTGTTTTGTTTAGGGATAAAGGCTTTGGACTAAGCATATGGACTGTGCATGGTTAAAAAGATAAAATCATTTTTAGGGGCATGATTGATATACCAAGTCAACAAAATTTGAATTATTACCTTTTTGCATGTTATATGATTTCATTGTTATGTCAATGTTAACTTTTAGAATTATAATGTTTAAGTCATTATTCGATTGGAATATTCAGTGAAATTAGGGCAAAGGTCATTGGGTTCTAGACTCTTCGAGTCATCATGGAACACATGACTTGAGTTTAATTTTTGTCATATCCATTTTTTGAGGGTTTTAAAATGGAAAAAATTAAACTAATGAGATTTTATGGGAAATCATGCCAAAAATTTATTATGAATCCACCCTTGTGTACTTTTACATGACTATTTAAGCATTAATATTATCATGTGTATAGTTGATTAATGTACTTCCTTACTTAGCTGGATCATGTTGTTAGATTCTTATGCTACAATATTTCACTACAGTGATGTATTTATCATGTTATAATTCTGCACTTGATGATGTATGGATAATTTGATGTACTTGATATTTGATTATAGTTCATTACTACGTTATTATTTTACCAATTTTTGTATCAGATATTGTTGATGTATACACTCGATGGTTGTAGGTGCTGATGATGAGCTAGGCTAGATGCTGACATCAAATTTTGGGGTAACGAAGTGGTTCTAAGTAGTTAGATGAGTTTCAACAAGTAAAGTTGTATTCTTGGTTAGTGTCATGCCTTTGGACAGTTATGTTATTCATTTGTGAAGTGAAATTTTATTATACCTTGTCACATTTGCTTTTTAATCCTATAATATTATTATTATTTCCTACGTGTTTATTTAGTGTTGAAACCATTCGCTCAGACTTCCCCTTTTCTCTGTCTCGTATGTACACCTCACCACCCCATCTTCATTGGACACACCCTCACTTAACTTGGACTCCCTAGTTATTAATGGCCTGATTAATTGGTCATGTGGCATTTAATAATTTAATAACCTTTAAAATAATATATATTTTTATTATTTTAATTGTTATTATTTATTTTTACCATTTTATTGTTGATTGGCATGTAAATAATATCTATATTATTATTTAAATTGTTGTTCTTTATGTCTATTATTTTATTGGTTGTTGGCTTGAATTTTTGAATAAGGTCATTAATGATCATGCCTTTTGAGTTTGGCGATGGGGGGTTTTTACATGGGAGTGGGTCGACATAATTGAGGGGAATTTTCTCTCTCCTCATTAAATGGTGAAATGAATGGAGAGTATGGCAAGTAGAAAGGGAGGGAGAAAAGTCAAGCGTGATGGGTGGAGGGGATGTGTAAGGAAGAAGGGAGAACACACACAAAGTTTTAGTTATTAGACTTGGTGGTTGGCTTTGACATTAAAAAAACCATGGTGTTGGAATTCTAGTTTGGGAATCGATTCACTGATGGAAAAGGAGGTATTGTTGGCTAGATTTATTAACCTTGCTAGCATTATATGAATTTGTCTCTCCCCTACGTCCCACTAAGTAAGTCATTCTGATGGATAAATTGGTTATTTCTAGGAATGATTATTATTATTTTTTTAAAAAAGGGGTAAAAATAATATTAATAAGTAAAGAAAAGCATTACAAGAAGAATGGGGGGCAAAAACCCCCAGAAGAAATCAATAAAAACTGAAAAACTAGGCACACGCCCAACTAGACAATATTATGAACCTCCCTATCAGCCTCCAAAATTCTTTCCAAATCAGAACAGAACGTCAGGGAGAGAGACCCCCAATCCTCAATGTTTCCACCATCCAAATGGTCTGACGCCCATTTAGCCAAAAAATCCACTGCCCTATTCCATTCACGCAGAATGTGAGCAAAAGTAACGCTATCAATAAGCGAGCAAATCTATAAAATTTGTTGCACAATCAGAGATAGTTGCCAATTGACCTCCACCACTTTCCTCTTAATGAGCAGGTTAATCAAGGCTTGAGAGTCTGATTTGCAGATAATCCTACGCCAACCTAACGCCTGGGCCTTCTCAAGCACATAAAGAATGGCCTAGCCTTCGATCATGTTATTGGTTTGCAGCCCCTCAAGAACCGCAAAAATAAAAATCACTGTACCCTCAGAATCCCTTCCTATCCTTCCAATACCCGCAAGTCCCATATTACATCTAGAGGAACCATCCATATTGATCTTGAGAATCCCACTAGGGGGCATTGCCATTGACCAGTATTGAGAATTTGCTTCTTGACTTGCTTGCTCCTCCTGACACACGCTGACTTACCAGTTAACTGTTGGAATCCAAGTCGTGCCACCACCTGAGTGTCTTGTTTGGTCAAAGGAAGGCAGATCACGCTCTTTGCTTGGACAGTTTTTTGGATCATCCCCACCACTTTCTGCCATACTTGCTGCACCATGACCCTCACCCCCCAAAAAATTTGCCTATTTCTCTCAAGCCAGATCTGTCCAAACAAAAAAATGGGGCCACCTAGCCATGTGTCCTGTAGGAAGGGCATTCTTGAGGGGGGTTCTCCCATTCCATTCCAGAAATCAACCACAAATTGAGCATGAAAACATGGGCGCTGCCAAACATCCCACCAATAATGCCAGAGTTGCAAGGCAAAGGGGCAACACAAACAAAGGTGTGCTGAATCTTCCTCGGCCACTCCGCACATAACACATACTGAAGGGTCTTAGAAACCTCTCTTCTGGAGATTGTCCTAGGTCAAACACCTATTCCAAGCTAGCATCCAAGCAAAATAGTTGCATTTAGGCCATGTGAATTTATTCTATACCTGTCTCCACCAATGCACTTCCCCCCTGCCCAATCTCTAAAGAAGTAAAGCGTGATATCTAGATGAAACTGTGTAAGCTCCCTTGGGATTGGGAGACCAAGCTAGCTCATCCTCCTCCTGAAGAGGACTACAACGATGCCTGGAAAGGATGCTCAATAGCTCCTCATTCTTTTCCTACGTCCCATTAACATGCCAAGTTTTGGGAGCTTTCCAGTGAGCTACCTCCACTTGTCCTTGTGTATTGTAAACTTTGAAGTCACTCACTCGAGACCAGCCAGCATCAAGGAATCTCTGACAAAGGTTCAACAAATTTGGAAACTGAGAAATGATGGGAGGATAACCATCCCAAGAGTCAGACCAAAAGAGAGCCTTGGATCCTTGTTTACAAATCCAGAATAAGCCATCCTTGATGAGAGCAGCCCCTTTTTTGAGAGTACCCCATATTGTTGAACCTTTCCCAATAAGTGAATAGTGAGGAATGCCCCTCTGAATGGTTCCATAGTAGTAATTTTGTGAGAGAATTCTGGCCCAAGCTTTGTCTTGTTTGGTGCACCATCGCCAATAAAGTTTGGCCACCAAAGCAATACCATTTAAGTCCGTCTGCCTCAAACCAAGCCCACCATATTGTTTGGGACTATAAACAATCTCCAATCTAATAAGGCTCCATTTAGTGGAGTTCAGACTACCAGCCCATAAGAATTGTTTGGTAACCGAATCAAACTCCTTAATGATTCCCATCGGGGCAACCTGGAGCATACACCTGTAAATAGGTAAATCCTGCACCATAAATTGGATAAGTTAAACCCAGCTCGCAAAGGATAACCACGTGTGTGTCCAATGATTCACTTTCACCCAAAATTTATCCAAAATAGTCTGCCAAGATTCTTTAGATGTACGGCCAGCTGAGATAGGGATACCCAAGTAAATCAAGGGGGGAGTCCCAATTTGAAAATGCAGAGTCCTCGCTATCCACTGCTGAATAAGGCTCAAAGTATTGAAGAAGAAGATGGATGACTTATCTTCATTGACCTTTTGTCTTGAGGCCATTAGATAAACATCTAACACCCTGCGTAAATTAGCAGCTTCAGTCATTGTGGCCTTACCCATAAGGACAGTGTCATCAGCAAATTACAGGTGTGATTACATCGGTAATTCCCCTCCCCATTGCCATCCTTGGATGTGTCCTTCCTCTCTATTCTTGCTGATCAACCTCCCCAAACCTTTAATAAGGAGAAGAAAAAGGTACGGAGATAGAGGATCACCTTGTCGCAGCCCTCTTATAGCACCAAAAAGCTCCATGTATTCTCCATTGATAAGGACTGAGAAGGAAGCTAAGGAAAAGCAGTTCATGACCCATTGAGTCCATTCATCCACAAAGCCAAAAGCACTAAGAAACTTCCACAAGAATGACCATCTGACCCTATCAAAGGCTTTGGCCATGTCTAATTTAATGAACATCGCCTTATCTTTTGAGTTGGCCATGGAGTGAATGGACTCAACAACAATAATAATATCGTCCAGGATTTGCCTGCCTTCCACAAAACCACTTTGCTCTTCTAAGATCACAGCACTCAGACCTCTTTTTAACCTATCTGCAATGATTTTAGATATAATTTTGTAAATGACATTACAAAGGGATATAGGGTGGAATTGACTTAGCCTATCATCACCTTCGCATTTGGGTATGAGAGCAAGATAGGTCGCATTTGTAGCCTTAAGCATTTGTTTATTCCACTGAGATTCTTGGACAATAGCTAAAAGGTCAAGTTTGATGGTATCCTAGAATTCTTGGTAGAATTCAACTGGGAAGCCGTCAGGTCCAGCCACTTTCCCTTTTTCCATCTGAATAGTGGTTTCCTCAAGCTCTCCAAGTGTGATTGGTTTCATTAAATTTTCATTCATTTCATGCATCACCAACGATGAAATACAGAAGAGAACCTGAGCTTATTTTGGTGACTCCTCGTTAGCATCTTCCCTGAAGAGAGTAGAGAAGTACTGCACTACCTCCTCTAAAATTTTTGAAAAGGAGTTAAGCCGCTCACCTCTTTCATTAACCAGGGCTGAAATAAAATTGCCATGTCTCCTGGATTTGGACGAATTGAAGAAAAAGGATGTATTTCTGTCCCCCTCCTAGAGTCATTTGACCCAAGCTTACTGCTTCCAAGAAAATTCCTCTCGTAGCTTGCATTCTTCCAAGTCTTTCATAGCCTGTGTTTCTTCTTGCAGTAAGTTTTAGTCAGTCCTTCTTCCCTTATTATTCTCATGATACCATCAAGCTTGGTTTGTGTAGCAGCCTTAGCATGGAAAATGTTCCCAAAACTTTGGTGATTCCACTGCTTGAGCTTGTACTTCACATATTGCAATGTTTTGGCAAAAATGTACATCGCCATACCATGGGTAGGCCTACCCCAATGCCACCAATTGGCAACACACTCATGTAGAGATTGATCTCGTAGCCACATGAGTTGAAATCTGAAGGAGGGAGAGCGCATGTGATACTGTGAGACACTATTAAGCTTGATGGGCCAATGGTCTGATCCTCTCCAGTCTAAAATTTCAGACCTCGTAGACCACATACCTCCAACTTAAAAAGCTGAGACCAAAAAATGGTCAAGTCTCTCAGCAATGCAATGTTTCCCACTCCTTCGGTTGTTCTAGGTAAACTATCTATCATTGGGCCTGGTGTCAACTAAATTCAAAATTTCAATGTAGTTGCACATTAGCAAAGCAGATGGGTTCAGCCTTGATGTGCCACCACTCTTTTTAGTCAATTCAAGAATAACTTTAAAATCACCTGCCATAATCCAAGGGTAGAAGGGGGCCAGGCTACAAACAAAACTTATGTGGCCCCATAAGGAGTTTTTACCCTACCAATCATTGGGAGCATAGATATTAGAGAAGAGAATGACTTTCCCCATCTCAAAGCTAGAAGCAATCATAGTCATGGAGTACTTAGATGTCAGCCAACCTATGAGACCAATCTTTCGTGGGTTCCATAGACAAGCTAGTCCTCCTAAGTATCTGGTAGCACTAATGCATTAACATTCTCCTTGCCACCACAACTTGGGCACAAGTCTGGACATGTCTTCAATTGAAAGCTTAGTCTCCTACAAGAAAAGGACATCTGGCCTATGACTTTTAATCAAGTTGTGAACATCATTTTGTCTGGGGCTGTTGTTCAAACCCTTTACATTCCAAGATATTATAATCATTTCAGAGGGCTCAACAAGTGTGCATCTAGAGTCTATACTGACCCTGACTCCACTAAAGTCTCTCCCATTAGCTTGATCTTTTCCAGGTCCTTTTTTCTGCCATGCTTGCCAGATTTCTCTCCCCCTCCTTTCTTAAGGTCTTTTTGCAGAAGTCCGAGATGAGGAGAAGATTTACTGCTTCTTGCTGCCCCTGAGTCCCCAATTTTTCCAGTAAGGGGCATATTTTCGTCTTCTTTAAGGGGAACAACTAAGGAAGTCATTCCTTATGAAATTATCAGCTGCTAGTGCATATCCATATGACAATCTCCAGCATCCTGTGTTTTAATTAAAGCCCTTGAAGCATTGGTCTCTTGAGCTGGTCCCTCAATCCCCTGGTCTAAAATCATCAACCCGAGATTCACCTCTTGCTGATTAAAGTCATCCAATATTTCAAATCTATTGAGCGAGTCATCTAATTGTCTTTCCTTCAAGGACCGTTTTTGGCCTCTATTTCTATATCGACCTTTAACCAGCATAAAACCATTAGTTTCAGGCACCTCACCTGGAATCAAACCCCTTTCCTTGTCAGTACCAGAAGGAGTGCGAGTAGATTGAGCTGGCTAAGGTGCAGTGGATTTCAAGGTGGGACACCATCGCTGCAAATGCCCATAAGCATGACATAGACGACAGCGAAAAGGGAGGGTTTCATAATCCAGCTATTGTACCCATGAAAAAGGGCATGCACTCATTTCAACAACATCTGGTAATGGCTTACTAAGATCAATTTCAACACAAATGCGAGCATAAGTCATTACCTTTTTCCCCAGGAGTGACATTGAGGAACTGACTGGCTTTCCCAACAAGGATGCAAGCAATTGGAGAGTGTCTTCTCGACAGCATTCCATCAAAAAGCGGGGCAGACGCACCCACACCGAGACACAGTTTGGTAGTTCCTCTGAAGGTATGAAATCGGCATGCCAAGGCTTGATAAATATTCCCACTTGATTATGGAAGTAAGGACCTCCAGCAAAAACTCTTTGACAATCTATTATATAGGTAAAAGTGACCATGAAATAACTATTGACCAGTAATGTAATATCTATTTCTCCTTCCGGTGCCCACATCCTCTGAGTCCATGCTTCTAGGAATAACAGTGACATCTTAAGCCCCAAAAACTTGCAGTACAGGGAGTGATTAAAATAGTATTCAATTTCTTCAACAATCATTTCCATTGGTATAACCAGCGTGGGCCTCTCCTTGCATCTTTCTAGACAGCCGTTGACTTTGGGGATGTGCATACTTGGTTGCTCAAGAGCAGTAAAAGAACCTAAACCTTACAAAAGTGGAGCCTTCCCACTGCTGCATGCTCCTTGGGACACCTGTTGTAGTCCAAGTGCTTCCCTATAGCTGCGCCCTACTTTCTACCCTATCGCGCCCTGCCCTATCACACCCTCCTGCTCGCCTTCATCCATCGCACCGAAAGACTCTTGGAATTGTAGTCCATACAAAGTTGTCTAGGAATGATTATTGATTGTTAATGTCAGTCCATATTATTTCAATAATATTCTTTTGCATATAAACTTATAAAAGGGATAATCCATTGCACGATTTGGTTTCACAAACATGGTTTTGGTTATATCCCTTAACTTGGTAAATGCATTATTATTGGATGAGTTGTATATTTCCACTATGTGTATATGCCATGATCTTACCTTATCATGCCTACTAGTGCATTTTATTGATTGATTTACATGAATTATTGACCCTTGTAATGTCATGGACTAGCTGTGTGGCTTATCTAATGTTATTATTAAATGATGGATTCAATGTACATAACCCTGTGCTTTAGTTGGGTGACCCAAGTTGATGGTTCTATTTATAGTTTATTTAAAATGTGGTTATATTTATGGCCACCATACCCTATTCACCTTCGCTATGTACCTATTAAGTTGATTCAGGGATACAATGGGAAAAAGTGACTTGGGGTTTTATTTAAATCCTTTAGGCATATTATTCTCTTATCATTATAATTTTCAAATTTAAACTAAAGGGACTTGGGTCCTTAAATCTTAAAGATAGAATCTTTTGATTGTTAGTATATTCCTTTGTATGGTAAAATCAACCTAGGGTTTAATTAATCCTAAGGTTGATTGGCACGGGTGTTTATATATCTTCCATTTAGAATAATCGATTTGGGGGTTTAATTGATCATATGGGCAGAATTCTATTGTGATACATACTTATTCTTTCAATAAGAAAAATCAACCTGGGGTATATTTTATCTCAAGGCAGATTTTGGTTATCATTATATTTTCCTTTTTTGAATTAAAGTCGATTTGGGTTTTAAATGTTTAAAAAATTGGGGTTGTTATGAGATTTATGGTTTTGGATTGCCATTATAATCTTTAATATTGAATTGAAATCGATTTAGGTCTCCTAAAATTAAGAGGGCGAGTTTTTATTTTTTGTTAACATCTTTATTCTTTGTTAGCATGTTTCCTTGAATCGAATTTGGCTAGAGTTTTTCTTTGAGCTAGTTGTGTGTACATATTAAATGGCACATTATGGCCTTCTGGTTATGTTTTCAATTTTTGGAATGAAGTTTCACATATTTCATTTAATATGGAACTAGTTGGATGTGTGTGTGTGTGTGTGTGTGTGTGTGTGTGTGTGTGTGTGTGTGTGTGTGTGTATGAAACATGGACTGGTTCTTTCCCTTTTCACAAACTGGTTACTCATGTTCTTTTTATAAGCTCGATCCCATCATAAAATTTTGTATGTGGTTTTGATGGAAGATTTATAGGTGTTATTTTAATGGTACAGTTTTGTTGTGACCTTTTTGAGAATTCTTATGTGTTTACATACTACTGGTTCTTTGGAATATGGGCGAAGCCCTGATGAATTTGTTGTCTTTTAATGAGGGTTTTGGATTTTAATTAAACCATTTAAAAAGTTTGTTATCCCATAACTCATGTTAACCAATTTTTAATATTCAGGGATCATATGAGGTCATGAGACCTCATGATGATCCCCTGAATCTCCTATATCAATCATTGGCTTTAAAATTGTTTTATTATTTTGAATGCCTGTTGAATTAATTGCTACCATTTCAGAACTTATTGGCATTAATGAAATTAAGATGAATGCATGGATCGAGTCTTATATGTTGTCTGGTTCATTTTTTGAATTGATTCAAATTTATAATCGATTATGGTTTTGATTGATTGTTGGAATCCTTAATTATTGCCTCAAGAATGTTGTATGGCTGAGTTGCCTAATTACCACGCTTGTATGATTTTATTGTTGGATTTGGACTTGGTTGAATATAACTGATAAGTTATATGTTGTGCCTTCTATTTTTTTATGATTACATGAAGTTCATTTCTGTTGGGTCACCATTCCTAGACTAGACCCAAATAATTAAGCACTAGTTGTTATGCTTGTATACTTAGGTCATTAATTTACAACCTAAATGATAATGGGTTGACTGCATACTTGGAGGAGATCCAAGTGGGTTATTCTGGAAGCTACAATAATGGATTAGTTATTTAATCCCTTACTACATCTTTTAGCATCCCATAATTAGTTATATGCCCACTTCTGATTTATATCGAGGATGGGTTGGTTATTTCCGTCTCACCTCAGAATGGTGATTGTGTCTTTTATTTGTGTTATGCTATGGTGTCAGGTTATCCATTGGTTAGAATCTGACTTTCTTAGAACTCCCTCCTTGACCCTATTTGCCAAAACCACCATCTAGCTGATGGTTGGGGTGGTAAGGGCCACTGATGGTTGGGCTCATAGGGCTAGTTGGGAGGGTTTATCTATTTTTGTTTTTGCTGCTCCATTCCTAGATGACTTCATGGATAGGTATGATGTATTTGGTGATCATTATTACATATTTTTTATCTCTTTATTATCATAGATGTTGTATTACTTTCATATATCATGACTAATGGATGCAGTTGTACTTGTTCTCATTGGATTTTGGATTACTTACATTTGGATTTTGGCATGCTAACCTTGTATTTGGATAGGGATCCCTTATAAATAAGAAATACAAGTTTATAATGTTGAATGTGAGTAATATGTGGAAGTTACTTTCAATTTCTAAATTTAATCAATTACGCGCAGCACACATGTGCGCGCGCACACACACACACACACACACACACACATGGGTTTTCTCCTTGATTGTTAATTTCTATTACTACTAATGCTATAATGGTATACTACTTTATTGATCATCATTATGGTAATAACCTATAGTTGGTTTTGGCATGCTTAGGGTAATAATTATTCATTATGCAATCTTATTGAACGCCTATATGTTCCCTTTATATGTATAATCTTGGTACCTTGAGTAGAGACTTGCATAAACAATGAATCTCTTATTTTGGTGTTTTGAAGCATATTGGAGTATGTTGGCCTGAGTTTTCAGCAAATCAAAATCCTAACTCGAATCATAATTATTGAGGAATTATTTAACTATATATATATATATATATATATATATATATATATATATATAGACTTATGGTTCTTTTATGTATGTAAGTTGGAATTAATTCTTATGATAACACGAGTATGTTGAACTATTCCTTGGTTCATTTTCAACTTATGTATGGAATATAGTGACCTTCGGATGTCTTAGTTTGTATTTGACATATATATATATATATATATATATGAACAAGTTAGATGCGCTGGCTGCCATGCATAGGTAGGAAGCGAATTAGAATTTAGCTTGCATGTTGGGATTATAAAACTACATACATAGGTTTATATGTTATTATTAAACAATCCTTTGGTTGGTTCTTGTTCTAAAGCTTAGTTAAATTACATTGTTGAACAAATAAGGTTCTGAGTTGTTTTCCATATTAGAGGATGATTATTCCTAGAGTAAGATTATTTAATGTTGGGACAAATTATTAGTTTATGGAAGAAGGATATAACCTTAACTATTTGGAATGTGGAATAACATTGTTAAAGGGTGCAATCCCTTTTACTAGAAACTTATATACCTGAACATGGTTGAATGTTACATGTGAACATCACTCTTATGGGTTGAATATGCACATTTTTCTATTCTCTTGTTGGCTGGAATTTTCTCATTGAGTAGACATGGCTGTTGGTGTGAGTTTTGGTATGTGTAATTAACCATGTGGAGACTTTGATGCTTGTATGCTTCTACAAACTGGTTCATTTTGGAACCGTTGTATGCTTGAATAAAATATATTTGTATATAGGTGAAACATGCTACTCCTTTATGTTGAATATACTTAGTATGATATTGTTTGAAGCTAGGACTACTTCTTTACTAAACTCCTTAATTGTAGAAAAAATTATGCCTCAGCTATTAAGTGTTCATAATGAATTTCTACTTTCATATATGGTTGGAAAACGCTAAAGTGAATGTGAATGTTGAATCGGCTAATATGCCTTCCTTACCTAAAACATCAGTTGATAAAACAATCAATATGATGGAATATATATGTTTGGTTGCCATGTACTTTGGGTGTTGTTATAGACGTAGATTGTACCCTAGCCAAAAGTAGAAATGTTCAAGTCCTACTTCTCAAATCCAATCCAACATGAGAATTACCCTAGGCTGTGGGTTACCTAAACTTGAGTCAGACCTCTAGGATTTTTTAATGAGGCTAGCTCCTCAGATATGACAATATAGGCCCTTTTACTAAACCTATGCTATTGGGATTAAAAGGGATAGAAATACATAAATGAAAATCTATAATAAATGTGTTGATGCACCAAAAGTTCATTAATCCACTTTCATCTTAGAAACTTCTATGACTACTAATGAGTTCAATCAAGATAAGAACTGGTCAGATTCTATGACAAGGTTGCAAGCATGAGTATTTTGTATGAAGGATGAAAAGAGACCCATAACTTGGAGGACAAAAAGAGATAGGTCTATATAAGATACTATGGACTTATGACACTTCAAGAGGAATGTTACTAGCTAACTATTAGCCATTTTGACCCACATATCAAGGTTTGCATGCAGTTGGAAGGAGAAGCCTAACAGGGTCCTAATGAAGTAGATAACCTAATGTCTTAAAAATGGGTCCATCAATACAAGTAGAGGGATCTAAGTAGTATCTCATGGTGCTCATGAGCATGTAGGGGCATGGACCAAATTGATAAAGTCTTGAGAGATCATTATAACTCTGAAGAGTCAAGTAAAGGGTGAATTATGAAAGCTTTGGAGACCAAATCGTCACCAGGACATCTTCTAGAAACAAATGGACTAACTCATTTGTGTAATTTTTATCTTCACTCAAGAAGCCTCTATGAGCCAAATAATTATAGTGACACGTAGTTCTTTATGCCAAGAACATGCTTTAAAAGTTTCAAGTCCACACAAGTTTTTTGGCTCAAGTTATGGAGCTTCAAAGTTGAACCAATAGAGTAAGATGTTCATGCAAACATTAAAATAAAGCCCGAGCAGAACAAATCCTTTTGAGCTTAAATTTTATGGTTGCATGAATGTCAATAATTATTGCACAAATGTCATTTGATGAGAGTGTAGACATAAAATTTAAGCTCATGAAATAACTGTTAGTTTTCTAACAGTGGTTCCCAATATATTTAATGATCTGCATTACATCATACATCTTGATCCAATGGTGTGAGATAAGTCAAACAGTTAAAGATATCGAGAGACTGCCATGTGATATAAGCACATGAGGTTACAAATTGATGGTGAATCTTGAGAACTAATGTGTGATTAACACATGATACTAATTTAGATAGAGTTGACAAGTCAAGAGCAAGATTGATGTAATATCCCCTTCAAATAGGGAATATAGAAACACAAAAGCTCTGAACAAGATACAATTTTGCAAAATAAATTTAGAAGATAAACAATAATATAGTCTCTCAATAGCAAATCACAGATCTTATCACTTGTTATTCTAGGTGATTACATAATTGAATCTCTATCATACAAATAAAATAATATGAAATATTCTGTCTTAAAACCCTAGGCTTTTGCAAATCTAGAAATTGAGCTTGAATCTGGACGTCTCGGCCTGCTGTGTCGAACACACAGTCGCTGGCGTCAGTCGATATACTACCGATGTCGGTCTCTGTCGATCCTTCTCTACCGACGTCGGTCTTCAGTCGGCCGATGTCGGTCACTGGGGATCTCTGCCTGCCGAGGTCGATATCTACGTGGATCTGTACGGACTTCGTACGGCCGCCAACAAAGCACAACTTGTCTGTTTTCAACCCCTGATCTGAAGATATATGGCTCTAATACAGAAGATATCTATCTATATAATTTATTGAATCAAAAACTAAATAAAAAAATACCTGGAAAGCTCTGTGACAACTTCTGTATGAAGTTACCTCTCAAATCTGTAAACCTCTGTGATAACTTCTGTATGAAGCTATCTCTCAATTTGGCAATAAATCAGCTGATATCTCACAGCCTCTGAATCACACATAATGAAGAGTTGACGTTCTCCACTGCAATGGAATCTTGGAACCCTTGGCTCAGTCTTCACAGAAGAATTCTTCAATATCAAAAATCAATAATCAATGCATAATTCCAACTCTCTCCCATGAGAAACCCTTATACCCTCCAAAGGTGTGCTTGCTAAAATTAGATTTCCTTAAATTAGACTTAGGGTTTCTTAAATTAGAATTAGGGTCTTAAAATTAGACCAAATAATTAATAATTAATAATTAATTAAAATTAGACCAAATAATTAATATTTGATTAAATCAATCAAATATTAATATCTCCCTCAATTCATGTCTGAAAGAGCCCGAACGAAAACCAACTAGAATTTTTTTGCTAAACGAAGCCAAGCCAATCTCCATCAAGACCCTCTAACCATCCTATCAGCCTACGAGGGTCGCATAATAGGCTAACCATGAACTCAGAACATGTCAACTAAAAAAGGGGACATGACAATCTGCCCCTCCTGAAATTGCTTGCCCTCAAGCAATCGCTGAATGATAAACCAATCAATCCACCTGGATCCCAAATGTAGTCATGATCTACCCTGCTGTCAATCAATGCAAACTCCATGCCATGTCCATCCCAAATATCATCTAATGGCATCACATCATCCCTAGTACTAAGATAAGCACCCCAACCTCCAATCCATAAATGAAAATCAATAGTCAACTCAAGTAAACTCCTTACCTGAATAATATCTAGATCTGGATCGTGAAGGCTAGAAATAGTCATATCATCATCTACCTATGACCCGACTGTAACAAAAAGCTGAGTCCCTACCACATGTGATAACTCCTGAACTGCACTCACCTCAAGACCAAGCTCATCCTCATATCTCTCCTGTGTTGGTGCCAATGTGCACTCGTCATCGCACTCTATCATGTCATGTCGTATGAGCATCTCCATCTGATGAAAAAACATATATATGAAGCTGCTGCCCTGTATTGCCTTAAGAATATGTGTCTGTCCATCAACATCAAAGTGAACCTCCATGTCCTTGAGATGAAGAGTAACTTCCTCAAATGAATGAAGCCACTTCATACCCAAGACTAAGTCTATATCCCCCATGCTCACCACATAATAATCAGCCTTGAACTCATAGTTGTTCAAGCGCAATGGGAGGTCTCTAATCATACACTCACACCTAAGAGTGTGACCATCGGCTACCTTAACTCTGATGCCCTCAAAATCTTTGGTAGTGAGTCCACGCTTCTCCACAAATCTAGCATCTATAAAATTATGTGTGGCTCCTGTATCAAGAAGGGTGATGACCTTCTGTCCTGCCAAAACTGCACAGAGTCTAAATGACTCATCCGACTGAATGTTGGATAGGCGTGCCTCCTGTATATGAAGCTCTAAATCAGCCTCTGCCTTAGGCTCTGAAGCCTCTGCCTCTTCAAAACTATCCTGCTGTTCAGAATCTTCTGATTCCGCATCCTCATAATACGCCCACATCACACGATTTACTTTTCCCTTAGGCCTCAAAGGGCAATCATGATGGATATCATATGGACCTTTGCAGTAGAAGCAAAGCTTCTTCCTACGTAGATCATTAAGAGCCTCTCTATCCAACGGTGGTGCTGCTGGGTTGGCCTTTGAATCATTTTTAACACCTAATTTATCTATGTTAAAATATAATCCCTCTCTATCTCCGTTGGAGCACTTATGGTCCCTGGATGAAGAAGTACCTCTGGAGTTAAATCTACTGGATGGGGCTGCCATCTCCATGCTACGCACCTTCTTCATAGCTACCTGTAATGAAGGAGGATCAAAGCCTTTGATCCAACCTCTCAATGGTTCTGTCAATCCCTCCATGAAGAGTACTACAAGTCGCCACTCTGAAATGTCAGGAACCATGACTGATAACTTTTGGAAGTCACTAATGTAAGACTCTAGACTGCCACTCTGGCGTAACTGTGCCAACTCTCTGAAATAGGATTCCAGATCCTTCCTGTCAAAATGCTCTACCGGCCTATCCACAAACTCCTGATAAGATGTGATCCGATCATGATGGAGTGTCACCATCTTGTGGTGCCACCAATCATGAGCTACTCCCTCAAGATGTAGTGTCGCATATCTGATAGCATCTTCCTCAACCATCGGTTGTAATGTGAGAAACGTATCAAGTTTACTAACCCAGGCCTGCGCTGTCACCTTACCACTACCGTCAAACATCGCTAGTGTGAGCCTGCTCGTAGCATGCTTCAAATCATTGTTCTGGGGTCTTGGTCTCCCATTCTGTCGACCTCGGTTATGTTCTTTCTTTTGTGTGAGGAATTGGTCAAAAGTAATCATCTCCCTGACCACAGGTGGTAATGACTCCCACTCGTCAGTCACTGCCATAAGTGTGTCTGTAAATGACTCCTCATGCTCCTCACCTGTTATCACCTCCTCTGCCTCCTGTCTCACAAAGGTAGGCCTAGTAGGCATGTTAGCTATACAAGAAGCAGTCCTAAGGGCTCTCTGTGACCTTGCATCACTCTTAACATCATCACGATGTGGTGAATGTCTCCTCGGAGTACCCAATCTCGGCAGTGCTACTACCAACTGCTGTAATACTTCGTTATTCTGCCTTTGCCCTTCTCATAGTTCTCTAAGAGTAAGTAAAACCTCTGAATCATCTTGATCTCTAGGATAGTGAGGAATACGGGGCCTGTCAATATCGTCACCCATGTCTTCCGACTGCTATCCTAAAACTTGAGTGCCTTCAAGCAAAGCTCTACTGCGTGTGTTATACATGTGTGGTCCCAACTCTTGTTGCTGCATAAGATCTATAAACCCTCAGGATGGCAAGATTTAGCTCTGATACCACTATAATATCCCCTTCAAATAGGGAATATAGAAACACAAAAGCTCTAAACAAGATACAATTTTGCAGAATAAATTCAGAAGATAAACAATAATATAGTCTCTCAATAGCAAATCACAGATCTTATCACTTGTTCTTCTAGGTGATTACATAATTAAATCTCTATCATACAAATAAAATAATATGAAATATTCTGTCTTAAAACCCTAGGATTTTGCAAATCTAGAAATTGAGCTTGAATCTGGACATCTCGGCCTGCTGTGTCGAACACACAGTCACCGGTATCGGTCGATATACTGTCGATGTCGGTCTCTGTCGGTCCTTCTTTGCCAACGTCGGTCTTCAGTTGACCGATGTCAGTCACTGGGGATCTCTGCCTGCCAAGGTCGGTATCTGTGTGGATCTGTACGGACCTGTACGAACTTCGTACGACCACCAACAAAGCACAACCTATCTGTTTTCAACCCCTGATCTGAAGATATATGGCTCTAATATAGAAGATCTCTATCCATATAATTTATTGAATCAAAAACTAAATAAAGAAATGCCTGGAAAGCTTTGTGACATATTCTATATGAAGTTACCTCTCAAATCTGTAAACCTCTGTGATAACTTCTGTATGAAGCTATCTCTCAATTTGGCAATAAATCAACTGATATCTCACAGCCTCTGAATCACACACAATGAAGAGTTGACGTTCTCCACTACAATGGAATCCTGGAACCCTTGGCTCAGTCTTCATAGAAGAATTCTTCAATATCAAAAATCAATAATCAATGCATAATTCCAACTCTCTCCCATGAGAAACCCTTATACCCTCCAAAGGTGTGCTTGCTAAAATTAGATTTCCTTAAATTAGACTTAGGGTTTCTTAAATTAGAATTAGGGTCTTAAAATTAGACCAAATAATTAATAATTAATTAAAATTAGACCAAATAATTAATATTTGATTAAATCAATCAAATATTAATATCTCCCTTAATTCATGTTCGGAAGAGCCCGAACGAAAACCAATTGGAAAAATTCTACTAAACAAAGCCAAGCCAATCTCCATCAAGACCCTCTAACCATCCTATCAGCCTACGAGGGTCGCATAATAGGCTAACCATGAACTCAAAACATGTCAACTAAAAAGGGGACATGACAATTGATGGCTCTCACTCATTCATACCGAGCAGGATCAATAGTGTGAGATGGGTCAATGAGTCAATGATCCTGGTCAGATATCAATGACCAATGAAATTAAAGGTTGAAAAGCTAAGGGAATTCTATTTGATTGAACACATGACTACGATCAAGCCAGGGCAAACAAGTATTTTAGGGTCATCCTACCACCATTGAAGCTTGATCAAATGCCATAAAAAGGACACAATGATGTAGTCAGACATAGAGAACATAAAGAGACCACCATTAAGGCTAAATATGGACCTCTATCTTGAGGGTTTATTTCATAGAAGGATCTTACTATGACTATGTTTGCCATTGTTAGAAGGAGGAGCTAGCTTTTCAAAGGGTGCCACAAAGGCATACATATAGCCCCCAATGGTTTCATCTCGAGGACCAACTGCATGAAAATGACCCCTTCTCTTCACTGTGCATGCCATAATGAACCAATTAGGAATAATTAATAATAAGATAAGATTTTAATAGATTAAAATGGTTATTATAACTACATGGATGGTGGAACCTAGCTCAAAACAACTTGACTTTGCCATTATAACAAGAAGGAATATTGGTATAATTGTGCAACCACTTGAAGTCGCCCGAATCAATCAAAAGGGTTTGAATCAACATAATTTATGGAGGTAGTTGTAACAACATTTCAAATGGATTTGAACTCATTTAATTCCATTTTGAGCACCAAAATTCCCTCTCTCTTACTTCCTTTCTTTTATAAATATAGCCTTCAAGCTATTGATGAGGATCCCTCAGGCTAGTATGACTAGACTCTACCAGAATTGTGTTCTGCACCTCTTGGAGTAATGAATAGAGCATTTTACAGTTGTTTACTTATTTTTTTTAGTGTTATGTGTTTGTTTGATATGTAAAAGTGGTTGTTATCTTCCCTTTACAGGTCCAAGCTGAACCTAAGTGCTAACAACTTTATTTGTAGATCATATAATGTGTCTTAACATTGATCTCTCAAGGATATAGTGGACAACCAAATTTAAGTGTCTTCAACTAGACCTTATTTTCATTGCTTCCTAATTTGAGTGCATCAAACTGACCTCTATATGAAATACTATTGCATAGGAACTATAATAAGCATTGCATTAGCTTCTTTCATAGTCCATTAGTGTGTTAACGAGTCCGAGCTTAAGAGTGGATCTAAAAAATTCATGGTGTATCACCACATATTAGAATAGTTTTAAATTTATGTAATCTCTTGACTCTTTTCACCCCAACTCATTTAGGTCTTAGAAAGAAAGTTCCAAACTATCATATCTGAGGAACTAGCCTCATTAAAAACCTTAGAGATCTAGTCCAGATATAGGCATCCCACAACCTTAGATCATTCCCATGTTAGTCCAGGTATGGGTCAGACTTGAATAAATCTAACCTTTATTGGGTGCTATCTAGATAGCTAATAGTTATAGCATGCCCAATGGGACCCACATATTTGCATAACTTTACATATCTAGGTATAGTAGTAAATTCTAGAGTTTCATTTCTAGATTTGCATATTTTTCATGCCCCAAAGAGTTGTCACAAGATCCTCTGCAAAAGAGAAAGGGATAAATTTATCTAAGCTATATTTTCAATCAATAGCGAAGAAGAAAGCCTCTTAGTCAAATATTACACCTACACCTCTTATTCCTCCTATTCAGGCCAATATTATTCAGCCAAACATTGTTATAAATCCCATACCTCAGATGGTTATTCCTAGAAGACAAGCTTTTGTGCCATTCAATGGTGGTAGTCCTCTGAACCTTACCCAATGGGATGGTATTCTAGTCTTAGCTTTGAAGGTTCTTCCTTATTTTATAGGATAAAATCTAGTTACTCCTATAGAACATATTGTAAATATTGCTAACCTATGTTCAGTACATCATGTGACTTAGGAAAATGTAGTAATGAGGTTGTTAGCAAATTCTTTCAAATGGAAAGCACTTTAATGGTACAGAGGATTAGCTCCTACATCAATCAATAATTGGGATGAATTTGGAGAGGTCCTATGCAAAAACTTTGATGACAAAAGTGATCACCTCTCATTGGTGGAACAACTTATAACAATCAAGAGATTCAATCATGAATTCATGGTGGATTTCAACTATAAGTCCCAAAAGACTTGGGACAAAATTCCTGCAGTGATGAAGCCTACACCCAACAATGCTTTTCTATACTATCTTAAGGCTTTCAATTCAGATGTAATTGTGATGATTCAATCCATGGGATGGAACACTCTACCTGAAGCTTTTGAAGTAAAAATTAAGGTTGAAAATTACCTTATACAAGTCCACAAGTTATCTCCAAGGCCATTTATGCCTCTTTTTCTAGAGATACATCCTCCTACTCCAACTATTGCTCCAATTCTAGATTTAAAAAAGTTTTATCAAATAAAAGGTGATCAAACTGACAGATTGGGGAAGATAGAGAGTCTTCTCAAAACTCATAACAATAAGTTGGTTGTAATGGAGAGGCAACAAGCTCCACCATACAGGCTATATCAAAATACTAATTAGAATTATCAGTATAATGGGCCACCCTATCAATACAATTAGTAAGAACAAGAGTAGAATCCTTAGTTAAGGCAATATAATCCTAATGCTCTAAGCAATTATAGAGCTATTGTGCTAACTCAGAACAACTATGCTCAAGAAGGGTAATGGAAAAATTAGTGGAATCCAAAAAATGACGTGGTGATGGTGCCAACTAGTGAAAGCTCACATCAGTCTTATATGCAATAGAGTCTAACTCCTCCTCCATATGAAAACTAGTCAAATAAGGAAGCATCTCTATTATATGGAGACATTCCTTCATTCACTCAAGTAGAAGTACCAAATCAATAAGGAGGATAGAATGGTAAAGCACCAATTTATACCACATGCATGAATTTTCAAGAAGGGTAACATGTGTTTGAGCATGTAGCAACTAACATGGGACAAGCTTCACAAAGGATAAATGAACCAATTATAGCTCAAACAAAGGCTAAGAAAAGGATGTTGGAGGACAACTTGGGGCAACCTAATATTTCTTCATCATCTCCATAGGCTAGTCAATAACCTACTTCTTAAAATGTAGCTGCTAAAGCTCTTGTAAATCAACAAGCGCCCTAACCTCATGGACAACAATAAAATTGCCCCTTTGTTCCTCATGTTACTCAAATGCTAAGTGATGCTTCTACTTCCAAGTGCAGTCCAAAGGTACTAATATTCCCTTTAATATTGTGGATCATTTGAAGAAGGATAATGTAACTATGTCCATGTATGATGCTCTGTTTATTTCGGGACAAAAGGAGAGTCTATAGCAAGTGGTCTCCAAAATTTCCCATATGGAAAAGATAATTAATAAGGTGAACACTATTTTCATCAATAATAGTCAACCTAACCAATCCCCTAGCCAAGTTCCTAATCAAATTTCAATCAAAAGTCAATTTCAAAATGTCGTTCATCTTTTTAAGGTTATTAAGCCCCCCCATTTTATCTACCAGTCATCATAGGGGACTATTTAGTACATAATTGCATGATATATTTAGGTGCTTCAACCTCAGTGATGCCTAAAGCCATAGTAGATAAACTTGGGGTTAAATATGTGCCTAAAAAAAAAGGTGTTCTTCAATTGGATGGCTCCCCCACTAAGACAATAGTTATCTTGAAAAATCTTTAGATCACATTGGCAACCTGACCAAATTGTGTCATCAATCAAGATGTAATGGTGGTATACCTACCTCCACATTTTGACCTATGCTTGTCTAAGGACTTTACTACAAATATTGGAGGATATTTATCCTCTAATTGGTTATACATGGTTTTTAGAACCAGATATGGAACCAAGGTTACTATAAGATCTGAGCCTATCTCTAGGTTCCACCTAGAACCTTATATGCCTAATCTTGAAAATACTAACTATGGCATATTTGAAGAAGTTGAAGAGGTTAATGAATAAGAACCTCATGATAATATTGAAGGCATCTCAGATTTGTACTTGGATGAATGGGCAGTTGATAATTATGAATTTGATATTTATAGCAACATTGAAGAGGTAGACTTAGGAGTGTATTACATGCAGGAGGAAGGTGCTTCTATACCTTGCTTAACTAACACTACTCAAGAAGAGGATGGTAAATGGACTTTGTTCTTTGATGGTTAAAGGTCAAAGAATGGAAGTGTAGTGGGGGCCATGTTGATTTAACCCTTAGGTCAAAAGTACCATTCAACTACAAGGCTCGAATTCAATTTCACCTCAAATACAACTGAATATGAAGCTCCTTTGCATGGTCTGCAAGAAGTAAGAAAGAGAGGTGTCAAGATCCTTCAAGTCAAGGGGATAGTGATCTTGTAGTGAAATAAGTGAGACGCCTAAATGTATTCAAGAATCACCATTTGAAATCCTATAAGCATTAGGTATGGGATCTCATGGAATTAACATCCAATCCATACCAAGATAAGCAAACCAACATGTAGACAGGCTTGCAGCCATTGGTGCCTAATATGAGATTGCAGAAGGAGTCAAAGGCAAGCAAAGCCAAGGTAAGATCAAGGTTATATGTAGACCAGATCTACCTAAAAATGAGGTGATTTGGAAAGTCTTTGATAATGATGATCAAATCATATGTTTTCTAATGCAAGAGGTAGAATTTTTCATAAGAATTAAGACAAGTTCCAAAATCAATATGATGATCAGATAGTACAATTAACGTCTAATAAGCTGCCTAAAGGGCTTGTGAAATTATAAATCATCTTTAATGAAGATGACCAAGTAAGAAAAGGGAAAGTATACATCTTAGCTAAGGAAGAACACTATGAAAAGATAGAGATCTTTAAGGACAAATTATTAAAGCTAGGAAAGGTCAATACAATAGAGGAAAGAGTTGCATTTATTGCTTTGTGCCAAAATTTTTATGATATATTCATTTGGGAGTACAAATATTTGAAGGGGGTTTGACCCCAAACTTGCACAACACACCATTGAATAACAAATCAATGCCAAGCTAGTCAGGCATAAATAAAGGCCTGTCAATCCAAGAGTGGAGGACCTCATGAGAAGAGAACTCTATAAATTGATTGAATTAAAGAAAATATTTCCAATTAATCATTCTTCAAGGGTGGTAAACCTTGTGCCAGTGAGGAAAGAGAATGGAGAGATTAATTTATATGTTGACTTCAGGGATCTCAATAAGGTGTCTCTAAAGGACCATTACTCACTGCCCTCCATGGATCAAATTATGTAAAAGGTGGCAGGTTCTCATTGCTTGATGGCTATTCCGGCTATAATTAGATCATAGTCAAAGAAGAAGATAGGCATAAGACTACCTTCACTACAAAATGGGGGACCTATGCATATGTTAAAATGCCCTTTGGACTCTTTAATGCTGGAGCCACCTTCCAAAGAGCAATGGATGTTACTTTTCATGGTCTTTTGAATGATATGGTTTTAGTTTATCTTGATGATTTAACAATATTTTTAAAGAATCTTAATGATCATCTAACACACTTGAGAGCTATTTTTGATAGATGCAGATAATTTGGAGTTTATTTGAATCCAAAGAAATGCATTTTTTTAGTGCATGAAGGAAGACTTCTTGGGCATGTGGTGTCCAAAACTAGTCTTTTCATTGATCCAGATAAGGTAGAAACAATCCTTGATCTATCATTGCCTAAACACAAGTAAGGATTGCAGAGCTTCTTAGGCAAGATCAATTTCATCAGGAGGTTCATTCCAAGCTTTGCAAAGTTGGTCAAGCCCCTCACCAATATGTTGAGAAAAGCCAAAGAGTTTACATGGATAAGAGGAGGTAAGATAAGCTTTGAGGCCATCAAAGAGGCCATATCTCATGCCCCCACACTTCTATGTATATGCCTTCTCTACATTAGATGGAATTTCAACCATGTTTATGCAGCTGAATGATGGAGGTCTCGAGCAACCTATTATTTTCTTCAGTCAAGCTTTGAAGGGTTATGATGAAAGATATAACTTTGTTGAAAAACATGTAATAGCTATTGTAAGAAGTTTGAAAAAATCATACATCTGGTTTCAAACAATAAGATCATATTAATGGTAGCTCATCCAAGTGTGAAAGATTTCATCCTCAACAAATATTTAAATGAAAAGAGAGCTGGATGGGTCACTAAGTGCATGGAGTATGACATTGAAGTCAAGGTCACAAAGCTAGTATGAGGTAAAGGATTATGTGAACATCTTGTAAAAGATGTGAGAGAAGAAAAAGAGATAATTTTGGTAATTCAGGACACTCAACATGGACCTAAAAATACTCTTCCTGCATGCTGGACATAGAATATTGCTAGATTTATTCAAATAGTAGAGTGTCCAATGGGTTTGAATGAATCATAAAGAAGAAAATTTAGGCTACAATCAGTGCCATACATTCTTATTGATGGAATGTTGTTCAAAAAAGACATTGGAGGTATGCTTTTAAGATGTGTTGAAACTATCCAATTTGATAAGCTTCTCAAGCAATTTCATGATAGTCCTTCTGGAGGCCATTTTTCAACCAATACCACAACTAAAAAAATCATTAGAGATGGTTAATTTTGGCCCAATTTATTTATATATGCACATGCATGGGTTAGAAACTGTGTAAAGTGTGCAATGTTTACAAGGAAATAGGGACTAGTTGTTATGCCATTGAAGCCTATTCAAGTTGAATAACCTTTCATGTAATGGGGTTTAGATTTAATTGGCATGATTCATCCTCCATCCAGTGCTAGTCATAAGTGTGTCTTGATAGCTATAGATTACTTCATCAGGTGGGTGGAAGTAGTTCCCTTGAAGGAAGCAAATGAGAACTTTGTGCTTGAGTTTTATGAGAGTCTAGTCACCTATTTTAGAACACCTTCCATTATAATATCAAATAATTATTTAGATTTTAGTAGTCACAAAGGTGTGTGAATTATATCTTGAGAAAGGTATCTTTCTAGAAATCTTCATCAAATTACTATCCATAGGGTAATGGACTTCGCTGAGTCTACTAATAAGAACCTGATTTGATATCATCAAGAGAATAATGGAAGATAATCAGAGATTTTGGTATATAAAGTTCAAGACTATCTTTATGGGATGATATAATCACCCCCAATAAAGTACAATAGTCATTCACCATATCTCTTATTCTCTGATAATAGAATTAAGGCTACCAATTTCATTGGATCTTCTAGCTTTAGAGATTACACAACAACTAGATCTTTTAGAAAGTGATCCAATAGAGGTTAGGATGAATGAACTGAAAGAATTAGAGGAAATAAGAGATGATTACATACATACCATGTGGTCCAACCATAACACCAAGTTGAATAAGTCATATGACAAAATATATTCCTTCAAGGACATTTCAACAAGGTGACATAGTTCTCAAATAAGATGAGGACCTTACAAAACCAGGAAAATACTCCAAGTTTGATAGCTTTTGGAGTGGACCCTATGTCATCACAATTTTTAAAGAGAGACAATGAATTTGAGCTTGCTATGGATTGAATGGATAGAGCCTTCCCATCTCTATCAATTAGAGGCATCTCAAGTTCTGCTCCTAATTTTATATCTTTCCCCTTATACATAGGTAGATAGGTATGTCTTTCCTCCAAGTGATCTTACACAATGTTATGTTTGGAGTTGCTTGGTTTGTTGTTGCTTGGTCTATTATTGTTGTTTGTCCCCTCATTACACCAAAAAAGTGTTACTAAAAATTAAAGCAGAATCTATTCTTGTAAGTATCATTTAATTTGTTTAGTCATTTTGAACAAGCTTGATAAAAGTCTAGGTCCCATGACTAGAAGGTTGGTCAAACCAATTGAGTCACCATGGAAGAGTTGGCTATTTTGGCCCACATATTAGGCTTTTCCTATAGTTGGAAGGAAAATGCCTGACAAGGTCTTAATGAATTAGAAAATCCAATGGATCAAAAATGGGTCACATCAATGCAAATATATGGGTCCAAGTAAGATCTCAATGTACTTGTGAGCATGCAAGGGCATGGACTAGATTAACAAAGTCTTGAGAGATCATCATAACTTTGAAGGGTTGAAAAAAAGGTGAATTTTGTAATATTTTAGAGACTATACCATCACCAAGATATCTTTCAAAAATAAATGGAGTATCTCATTTATAAAAAAAATTATCTTCACTTAAGAAGTCCTAACGAGCCAAAGGATTGTAGTGCCAGTTAGTTCTTCATGCCAAGAACATGCTCTGAAATTTTCAAGTCCATGCAAGATTTTTGGCTCAAGTTATGGAGCTTAAAAATTAAACTAGTAGAGTAAGATGTTTACACAAATTTTAGAATAATGCTAGAGCAAAACGAACCCTTTTGAGCTGAAATTTGATGATTATATGAATGTTAATGATGGTTACATGAACATTATTTGATGAGATCCAAACATCAAATTTAAGCTCATGAAATAGTCATTGATTTTCAAATAGTTGGTCTTATTAGATATAATGGTCCGTGTTTCATCATACATTTTAATCCAATGGTACAAAATGAGTCAAACAATCAAGGATTTCAATAATCCACCACATGGTGTAAGCACATCAAGCCATATAATAAAAACAAGATACTGAAACCAAGACACAATTAACACCTTTTATAAGCTTAGATGGAGTTGACAAGTTACGGTCAAGATCAATGGATGGAACTCGATTGCTCATAGATAAAGAATAGGATCAGATGGTGCAAGAAAAGTCAATGATGTCAACAAGATCTAGGTCAGATATCAATAGACCAATTAAAATAAAGGTCAAGAACTTAGGGACTGCTATTTGATGGAAGTTGAGACATGACCATTTTTGAACTAAGAGCAAATAGGTATTGTAGGATCATCCTGTACTACCATTGAATCTTCAATCTAATGACACATTAAAAAGACACACTGATGTAGCTAAGTTGATAAAGAATATGAAGAGACTACCATTAAGGCTAAATATAGACCTCTAGTTCATAAATTTATATCGATAAGGGTTATTTATATAATTGTACTCATGATTATTATAAAGAGGAGCTAGATTTTTAAAGGGTTCCATGAAATCATATACATAACCACCAATGGTTTCATATCTAAGACCAATTGCATGAAAATGACCCCTTCTCTTCACTGTGCATGCCATGAAGAACTATTTAGGAACAATTAAAAACAAGACAACATTCTAAAAGACTAGCCTAGTTATTGTAATTGCATGGATGGTGGAACCTAGCTCAAAAAATATTGACTTTGACATTGCAATAAGAAGGAACATTAGTGTAACTATGCAACCACTTGAAGTAACCTAGATCAGTCAAAAGGGTTTGAATGAGCATAATTTGTAGAGGTAGTTTTAACAATATTTCAAATGGATTTGAGCTCATTTGATTTCATTTTGAGCACTGAAATTCCCTCTCTTCCTCTCCTTTTTTATAAATATGTCCTTTGAGCTATTGATGATCATCCCTTAGGCTGGTACAACTAGACTACTAGAATTGTATTTTTCACCTCTTGGAGTAATGAATAGATTGTTTTATAGTTATTTGCTAATATATATTTAGTGTTTTATGTTTGTTTGATATGCAAAAGAGGTTATTATCTTCCCCTTTGTAGGTCTAGGCTCAACCTAAGTGCCAAAAACTTTCTTTGTAGGTCATATAATGTGTCTTAGCATTGGTCTCTCAAAGATATAGTGGACATCCAAATTTAAGTGTCTTCAACCAGACCTTATTTTCATTACTCCCTAGTCTAATTGCATGAAACTAACCTCTATATGAAATATTGTTGCATAAAAACTATAGTAAGCATTGCATTAGCTTCTTTCATAGTCCATTAGTGTTTTAAAGAGTCTGAGCTTAAGAGTGGATCTAAAAAATTCATGGTGCATCACCACATAGTATAATAGTTTTTAGTTTATGTAATATCTTGACTCTTTTCACCCCAACTCATTTAGGTCTTAAAAATAAAGGTCCAAACTATCATATCTAAGAAACTAGCCTCATTAAAAATCCTATAGGTTTTGCCTAGATATAGGCATCTCACAGCCTTAGATCATTTCCATGTTAGTCCAAGTATGGGTCAAACTTGAACAAATCTGACCTCTATTGGGTGCTATCTAGATAGCTAACACTAACATTTCACACAACCTGCAAGAAACCAATAGAATTGAAGTAAGGTACATGAAGAACATACAGGTGATGAATAGAAACATACACTTTCCATATCAAACTTCAATAAAGAACACTTTGCATTCAACTAGAATCTGAAAACTATCTTATATTAGTTCAAGAGAGTGTTACAAAGTGATTTTGATAGAGCTTTGCTATCTCCAGCTGAGGGATCCAAAATAATAACTCAAAGCCAATATTTATAAGAAGAAAAAGGGGAAAAAAGAGAAAATGTTGCTAAAGGGATCATTAATGAGCCCAATCTCATTCAGAACAACCATCGTCACAATCCTCCTCGATCCTGTTCCTGCATTAATGTTATTCTATCCTTTTTTGGCATGATCAAGACAAGTTGTAGGGAGCCATCCCTATTGCTATGTGAACCTTCTTGAGTTCTTCTATATCAATATCCTTTATTGCAATGGCAAAATATTTAGGACCATGCTCGTTTCTGATTTTAGTAGCTATTTATCGAGAGTATGGCTACGCTCAAGGATGAGATGCTCCATTAATTGCATGTACTTGCCTCTACTTTGAAATGTGAACTTGGGCCTACTATAGATTAAAAACAAATTTCAAATATTGGTTTTCCTATAGTTGATACATCCTAGACATATCTATATCATGTGAATAGCTAGTAGCTCACCTTGATCTATGTTAGGTCTAAAAATACATGTTATATCCTTATAGAGTCTTAATGGCATCATTTGATCCCAAAATATATGTTCTTAGTCTAACCTAGATCATGCTCAAGATTAGTTCCATTCACTACTTACTCACCTTGGTCGAAAACTATCCCTTTAACCTCCATCAAAAGTTTCTTGAGCTTGCCCTTCATTCTTTGGTTATCAGTATCTGTCTCAACTTATTAACATTGTGAATCATCTCGCACCATCCAATCTTTGTTTATTTGGATGACCACTAATCATTGATCCTCTACCAGTTTAACACGCTCTTAACACTTGTCAATCACACATTTACACTCAAAATCCACTAACTCTTTAACTTGCTTGTAGTTTTAAATCTATGACTGAGAATGAACTATTGATCTGCCTAGGCCTATTAACCTATCAGTCATCATTCACCATTAGATCTTCTATACAATGTAACATTGATCATTGATCCTACATTTTGAATCCAAATGGCCATTCTATGTGGCTTAAAATTGACATCTACATGAACGTAGTTGACATCCACATGACCATCACTGAGATATTTGAAAACCAATGATCATTTATCATGACTTGAATTTGACATCTGCACAACCATCAATTGACATCCATGGAAACATCAATGATTTCTCCATGACCATCAATCTTTGGACCCCAATGGATGCATATTGAGCTTTAACTTTAACACTTGTGTGAATATCACTCTACTGGAATAATTTCCCTGAGCCAAACCATTCTGTCAGACTTTGTGTTTCAGACCTTTTCCCACAGACCTTTTATCTTTGGATTTTATGTCCTCAAGAAAATTATTGTGGGCTTTTCTCTTGAAACAATTTTGTTTGCAAAAACTTTGTCTCGGATAATTTATTCGATGGAAATGACTTCGATAATTTTGCTTCGAACAAAATGTCTGAGAGAAATAATTCTTTAGGAACTTTGTTACAGCCACTTTTCCTAAAAGAATTTGGTCTTCAAAGAAATTATTGTGGAATAATTTCCCTAAAAGAATTAGTACTTAGCTTTTCCAGATAAAATGTCTGATAGAATTCATGTCTTCGAGAAAATTACTAAAAATATTTTGTTTGAAGGAAATATGTCTTTAACATTTTGCTCGAACACTTCCCCCAAACAATTAGCCTTCAAAATTTTTGTTGCAGATAATTTGTCTAAAATAATTTTGACACTTAGACAAATACCCAAAACAATTTCCCTGAAGGAATTCATGCCTTCAAAACTTATGCTTGTGGATGATTTCCTTCAGGCTTTTTGTAAAGACATTTTTTGCCACATATGGAAATGCCTTCACACTCTTTGCTTGATCCTTGAAAGCCTCATTTATTTTCTAAGGAATATGCAAATTTGTCCCATGACCTTGAATTGCATTAACACCATGAGACCCTGCTCGGACCCTTTACCTTGCTTTATAGACTTGTCCCTCAGAAATTAAAAAAATACACTTTAAGCAAGCTTAAAGTGTTTCAAAAGATTTTCAAGCTATGAGTGATATTTGGACCACTCATTCCATCATTAAATTGGTTCACCTGCTCAAACCATTTCTAGGTAAGATCTCTGTGTGGGCTAATTATGGCCAGCTTTTTTGGCAACGTAGATAGCTTCACTAGCCTGCTAGTCATGGAACCTAGAATTTAATCGAGCTCATTTATGATGACTTAGACAAATGAATCATTATTTATATAAAGAATCTGCCTATCTCCTTGAAACATCTTAAATCTATGAGACACACACGAACAATAAAAAATAACAAAAGGATGAACAACTACCTGAAATAACATAAAAACAATAAATAAAATAATATGCAAGGGCACTTGGAAAAAAGATAGACCTATCTACCTATGTACAAAGATCATGATATAATACTAGTAGCTAGATTTGAGATACCTCCCATTGACAGGGATGGGAAGGCTCTCTCCATTCAATCTAGCAAGATCAAAAGCATTACTCTCCTTGAAACCTATGATAACATAATACCCACTCCAAAGACTATTAAACTTTGAGTGTTTTTAGGTTTTACATGGTCCTCATCCCATTTAAAGATTACATCACCTTGATAAAATGTTTTTGAGGAAGCTCTCTTATAAAATGACCTCTTGACCTGGTGTTGATTGGACCACATGATGTGCATAACTATGTCCTTGGTCTCCTCCAGCTGTCTTAATTCATTCAACCTTACTCACATAACATCATCCTATAGAAGCTTGAGTTGATGTTCAAGCTCTAATACAAGAAGCTCAAGAGATATGGGAAGTTTGGCTTCCTTCCCATAGACAAGGAGGTATGGGGAGTGTCTAGTAGATATCTTAGGTGTCACTTTGTTTGACCATAGGGCAATTTTTAGTCTAGTATGCCACTCTCTCTAACTATCCTCCATAGTTATTTTGATAATCCTTAGTAGGTTTTTATTGGTGGACTTTGCTGGTCCATTTCCTTATGGGTAATAGTTAGAGGATGCCTTGAGATAAATTCCATGTGAAAAAC
This sequence comes from Torreya grandis, assembly GCA_037957365.1. NCBI lineage: Eukaryota > Viridiplantae > Streptophyta > Pinopsida > Cupressales > Taxaceae > Torreya > Torreya grandis. The sequence goes on from JARHVA010001792.1 coordinate 2,168,806, forward strand.
CCACTCACATACCTTGCTACTAATAAAGGCCAATGCTTTATCATAAATGATTGTAGATGGCACACCAAATCTGGTCACAAGGCTATTGTAGAAGTCCAAAACATAAACTTCATCAGCCTTCTTGAGGGAAACTACTTTGACACACCTTCTAAAGTAGTTTGTTGCTGTAATAATGAAATTATACCCTTTACTTGAATAGGGGTGTATCATTCCTATAAAATCCAAGTTCAATTACATAAAGGGTTGTTCTACTTGTATGGGTTGTAAGGGAAGGGCAACTAGCTTCTGCTTGCCAATAAATAGTGCATTTTTTGGGCATTTCCTTACCCAAGAGTGAACATCTATAAACATTATGGGACAAAAGTACCTAGCTTTAATGATTTTGGAGGCTATGGTTTTGGTAGCAAAATTCCCACCAACTGGACCATCATGAAATTGCTCAAGTAACTTATCTATTTGGCCTGATTCCACACACCTCAAAAACATGCCTCCTATGTCTCTCTTGAAAAGCACTCCATCTATCAGAACATAAGGTATACTTTGTAACCTGAAGTGCCTTCTTCTAGATCTATCTAGCCCCATAGGACATTGGCTTGATTCAATAAATTTGGTTATGTCATGTGTCTAACTAAAAGGTGTGTTGTCTGTAGCTATTTGTTGGCCATCATAAACTGCCAACACTTGATCTTTATCTTGATTTACTTTTGTCACAAGGTGTTCACACATCCATTTTCCCCTCACAAGCTTTGTAAATTTGACCTTGAGGTCATACTCCATGCATTTTGTCACCCATCTAACCCTTTTCTCATTAAGGTCTTTGTTGAGTATAAACTCTTTAGTACTTGGGTATACCACCATGAGTATGATCTTACTATTGGAGACCATGTGCCCAAATTTCTTCAAAACTCTCACTATTGGAAACACATGCTTGTCTACAAAGCTATACCTCTCCTCATACCCCTTTAAGGCTTGATTGAAGAAAGAAATAGGCTATTCTAGACCTTGCTCGTTCTGATGCATCAACATGATAGGAATTACATCTAATGTAGAGAAGGTATACAAGTAGAATTCCTTTTCAAAATTAGGGTTAAGAAGTCTAGGGGCATGAGATATGGCCTCTTTGATGGCCTAAAAACTCCCCTTACCTTCTTTGATCCATGTAAAATCTTTGAACTTTCTTAACATGTGAGTAAGAGGCTTGACCATCTCTGTAAAGCTTGGAATAAATATTCTTATAAAATTAATCTTTCCTAAGAAACTCTACAAACCCTTCTTGTGCTTGGGCAAGGGTAGAGATAAGATGGACTCAACTCTTTTAGGGTCTATGGAGAGACCATCTTTGGATACTACATGGCATAATAATCTATCTTCATGAATGCCAAATATGTATTTTTTAGGATTCAGTGACACACCAAACTCTTTGCATCTTTAAAATACTAACCTCAAGTGAGCAATGTGATCAGTTGGGTCCTTTGAGAAAACAATGTTGTCATCTAGATAGATGAGCACCATGTCATTGATCAAACCTTGAAAGGCAACATCCGTTGCCCTTTAGAAAGTTGCTCCAGCATTGGATAGTCTGAAGGGCATTTTCATATATTCTTAAGTGCCCCACTTTGTGGTGAAGGTAATCTTATGCCTATCTTCTTCCTTGACCATGATTTGATTATATCCAGAGTAGCCATCAAGCAATGAGAATCTCTGATAACCTGCCACCTTTTGAAGAATCTAATCCATTGAGTGCAGTGGGTAATGATATTTTAGAGACACCTTATTGAGGTCCCTAAAATCAACACATAAATGTATTTCCCCATTATTCTTTCTCACTATCACAAGGTTTGCCACCCATGATGAATGTTTTATGGGGAATATGATCTTTGACTCAATCATCTTAAATATCTCCATTATCATCAACTCTTCCACCTTTGGATTGATAGGCCTTTACTTTTACTTGACTGGTCTTGCATTGCTTTCTAGCTCAATGGTATGTTGTGGAAGTTTGGGGTCAAAACCCTTCAAATCCTTATATTCCCATGCAAATACATCAGAGAATTATTGGCATAGAGTGACAAATACAACTCTCTCTTCTACTGTATGAATCTTTCCTAACTTCAACAATTTTCCCTTGAAGATCTCTATATTTTCATAATGTTCCTCTTTGGCTAAGATACATGCCTTACCTTTTCTCACTTGGTAATCTTCATTGAAGATGCTTTCCAGTGTCACAAGCCCCTTAGGTATCTTGTTAGATCTTAGCTATACTATTTGATCATCATACTAGTGTTGGAACTTATTTTGATTCTTATGGCAAAATTTTGCCTCCTGTATCAGAAAAAATATAATTTGGTCATCATTATCAAACACCTACCAACTTACCTCATTGTCAGGTAAAATTGGCCTATATATGACCCTTACCTTTCATTGGATCTAGTTACCTTTGACTTCATCTACAACCTCATACTAACCTCTAATGGCTACAATCCTATCTACATGTTGATTTGCCTCTCTTGGTGTGGATTGTTTATTAAATGCCAAGAAGTCTTCTATGAGATCCCATACATAATGCTTGTAGGCTTTCAAATGATGGTTCTTGACTGCAGTTATGCCTCTCACTTGTTGTAAAACAAGTTCAATAGCACCTTTGACTTGAAGAACTTTTACACCTGTTCTTCTTGCCTCTCACAAACCATGTAAAAGGGATTCATATTAAGCTATGTTTGAAGTGAAACTGAATTAAAATCTTGTAGCTAAAGAGTAATTTTGACCTGAGGGTGAAACCAACATAATCCCAGCTCCACTACCATTTTTTTATGTTCAAACATCAAAGAATAAGGTCCATAGACCACCTTATTCTTGAGTGGTGCTAGTTAAATAAGGTATAGTAGCACCCTCCTCATGCATACAATACACCCCTAATTCTGCTTCTTCAAGATTGCTAAAGGGATCAAATCCGTGGTTGTTAGCTACCCATTCATCTAGATATAGGTCTAAAATGCCTTCAAGATGATCATGAGGCTCTTGTGCACTAAAATTTTCATCCTCCTCAAATATGGTGTAGTTGACATTTGTAAGGTTAGGCATATAAGGCTCTAGATGGAACCTAGAGATAGGTTTAGACCTAATAGTGACCTTGGTCCCATATCTGGTCCTAAAAATCATGTATGACCAGTCAAAGGACATATAACCCCCAATCTTTGTAGTAAAATCCCTATATAGGCATAAGGAAAAATATGGGGGTAGGTCTAGAACCATTACATATTAAGTGATGACATAATTTGGGCAAGCTGCCAATGTGATCTTAAGATCTTTCACCATGCCTACCATTTTAGTGAGGGAACCATCCAATTAGAGAAAACCTTTTTCATTAGATACATATTTAAGCCTAAGCTTATCTGATATGGATTTAGGCATAATCGAGGTCAAAACACTTGAATATATCATATAATTATGTACTAAATAGTCTCCTATGATGACTGATAAATAAATTAGAGGGGGTTTTACAACCTTGGGGGGATGAGCAACATTATGGATTTGGATTTGATTAGGAACTTGATCAGGAACTTGACTAGGACCAGACTAACTACTATTTGTAAAAATAGTGTTCACTTTTTTAGTTGTCTCATTCATATGAAAAGGCTTGGAGAGTTCTTGCTGTAGACATCCTATTCTTAACACCATTTCTATTGAAATTGTCAATCTTACTCGAATTGCACTCAAATGCACATTTTAGGTCAAAATCCATAAAACATCCTAAATGGTTTGAACTTGTCATTTAAAAGTGCTAATTTAGGTCAAAATATCCCTAAATGGGGCAATACATTTATGGGCCAACTAACTTTCGTCAGATCATTTCGAGTCAAAATGACTATTTCACCATTTAGTGGTCTGGACCACTCTTTTTTTCTAATTCATTGGTACACATCATGTACCTCTGTTCTTTGTTGTTGGCAACATCCTAAATGGGAATACGGTTCCAACACATCTAGCGTCACCTTCTAATTCTTCTAGAGTCAAATTATGACTCAGTAATATGACTTTCTAACCATTTTGATTAGTTGAGGGTCAATTTTCAAATAATGGCACAAATGTTGATTAACCTTGCTTAAGGCTAATTAATCCAAATCAAGAGCTTAAGTGGATTTCCCATGAGAGTTGTTGAATATTTCTTTTTGAAAATTGATTCTTATTATCTGCATCACCTAGTGACATCATCTATGGGGTGGCATCCATCAAGCCATAAGTGCATAAAATATCAGGATTATGGGTCACCCATGCCTAGTTAATGCCTCCCATGCCTCTTCAATGCCCCTTATTCCAAGATCATGATGAGGATATTTATTGATTTGATTCTAAATATTAGGATTATCCTCAACCACACATCTTAATCTTGAGATGGACTGTTGAGGTTGATCCTGACCAATCTAAAAAATTTATAAATAGAGAGGCCATGGACATCATTTCTAAAATATTTTGATGTAAGGTTATTATGGTCAAATATCTTCAAATCTTGAACATTACAAAGTTATAATGCTAAATTGTTTCCACAAAGATTTATTGATAGGCTAGTTTAGTGATTTCACATCAAGAGCCTAGGTTTTATGAAGTGTTCTTGAGGCATTGGAGGAGCTTACCACCATTATTGATAAAGACAAGGATGCTTGATCAAGGGAGAACATGTTTTTGAGCCACATAGGTATGGTGAATCCATTTGATAAGGTAATATGGTGATTGCTTTATTTCATTTGTTTCTTGCTATCCTTTGCAATTCCTATAGAAATAAATAGGCTTGGTTAGTTAGTTCTTTATGCATGTTTCATGGTTTAAGGATTAATGCTTAACTAACTTGCTTTGCAATCCTCTCTACATCTTGGTACACCCAGTGGGACAAGACGCATCTTACACCTAAAGGAGATCCTTTTGCAACCTTAAGAAACTTATTTAAGCTTGTAAAACTCTTACAAATTGGTTTTTGTACTTTATTTTTTCATTTTTGGTTACCACAGTTTTACATAGTAATCAACGTCGGTAGAAATAATGACATCGGTTACTTGGTTTAACTGACATCGGTCAGCAGAATCGACATCGATTAGATCTTAGTTGGCTGTAATCGACATCGGTGGTATTGACCAACGTCGGTCACTGTGTTTTTCAAAAAACACAGACCTGAGACCTACTTTTCCAAAGTTACTTGTTTCAAATTCAAAGGGGCTTCAAAGCTAAAGGATATGCTAACAATTTTACTATAGGATCAAGTTTAAAATTTGCTTAATACATGTTTAAATCACCTTTGCATGCTTAAAAATGGATTAAGAAGCTTGTTTTGGTGACTAATAAAGAATTTAAGTATTTTTGGTGAATGTTTTCAAAGTTTACAACTAAGACCAAGGGGCCAAATGAACACCACCTAACATTTCATTTGGGTTTAAAATTGAACACACTTGTTAATTATTGTTTGCAATAGTTGATTAGATTAATCTTGTTTGGCAAAAAGAGGAATGTTGCATGTATGCTCTTCCATTTATCTCCTATTAGGAACCCTTGGAATCAAAAGTGCCATTCCTATTGCAAGTAGCCTAGTCCAAGGCTTAAAAAGAATGTCTCCTAATACACTCCCCAAAAACTCGCTAAAGTTTGGGTGATCTTGAAAATGACCCTAAAGTCTTTCTATTTTCATGCTTTCTTTATTTTTATGCAACTTGGCTTGCAAGGGGGACTTCATCACCTCCTATAAGTTCTTTAGGGAAGCTTTGAGCTGGGGTTTCATCTCCCGACATTGACTTCATTTGACTCTTTTTAGAGTTGTACACGGGACATAGTGGCACTTGGACATCACACTACATTGTTCAACATGATGTAGTGGTTGCATAAAAGATTAGACTTTTATACAACAAGTCGAGTGATACAAACCCAAAATTTATGCTTTTCTTTTATATTGTTTAGCATGAAAGTCATTGTGCAATTGATTCCCCTAGAGCGTTTGAAACTTGATAGTTTAGTAGACCCCGCTTTGCCATACCTTATTAGTTTAGACTTAAGACATTTGTTTTATATCATTAGCTTACTTGGTCTTGATTTGTGTCTAAAACTGCTTGTTAGTTCAATGAACCTAACCAAAACACATTATCCTCAGTTTTCTTGAGCAAGGGAGGCGTTACACTGTCCAAATGAAAAATTCATCTTTTCCTTGTTCAATTTATTATCAAAAGCTTTGTGTCATGACATCCACTTTGGCACAGTCATGCTACCCAATTGAGTCTAGAACTTTTACCTAATTTATTTAAATCCTTCATTTATGATCCACATTCGAAATTGAACCTTTCTAAGTTCTAAGGGTTGGTGCATCCAAGTGGGTTTGCCATTTGTGCACTAGGCTCATTTTAACTTGGGTTCAATTTTATATTTGGGTTGAAGGTCATTTATTAGGACTCAAAATCACATTATCATCTTGGTGGACTCAAGTCATTTTGCATTTCGCTCATGCTTTGGGTCCTAGAACATATTTTATCCTACTAGAATCATGTGGTGATGTTGTGATGCCCATTTGGTCCTAGCTTTATACTTAGTGATTCATGTATGTATTTACATCTTGAGTTGCTTAGTTCATTTTGTCTTCTTCATAATCTGAAGAGCTTTCCTCTAAATTTTTAGGGTCAACTTATCAAAGTTGAAACTAGCTTTTGTAGTGTGGGTGTATGACAAGGATCTAAGCTTTGGTGTACTAGTTTTCACCTTGGATCTTTGAGTTACCTTACTCTCTTTTGATCTATATGATTTCAACTTTACCAAAGGTTGAGTAATTTCATGAACCAAATCTTCTAAATTGTGCATGGTTTCAAACCACCCTCCTTTATAGTCTCATTGGTACCTTGGTTGTTGTTTAAAAGTGATCCAAAACATACTTTGTTTGGCTATTGAACATTGGTCCAAAGTTATTAAGCACACAGAGCAAATATTTTTAGACATGACTCAAAGATTCACACATAGTGGGGCCTCTTATGGCCTTAGTTATGAGGATGAATTTTTTTATGATGGTCAAGATAAACCCATTGTTTTTGATGATATCCCTTCAACAATAAGATTTGAAGATGATTACAATGAATATCAACCCCAAGAAGATCAGGATGAAGCCCTTCTTAGATTGATAGAATCAGGTGCTAGACTAGCTTCTAAATTTCCTACAGAACAATTGCATACCTTGGTTAGAAAAGGATAATAATGATGGCAAGAGCAAGATTTTGCACAAATAGACATAACTTATTATTCTAACAAAGGAAAGGAAATACAAATAGAGTCAAAACCCATAAATCTGGATCTTCTAGCTAAGATCAAGATGATAAGTCAACGATATGTAGATCAACTTATTGAAAACTTAATTAACTCCCTAGTTTCCACTTTAATTCACAATAAGGATTCAAAAGAAAATGAAGATATGGTGGACATTACGCAACAAATATCAAATGAGAACATTACCATAGTGGATCAAGGTAATCTAAACAAACAGTTAAAGTCACAAGAGACCTTATAAGATATTCCATTTGACACAAAACATACATTCTTCAATCATCAAGAACCTATTGTAACTTTACAAACTCAGGAACCCAAACATTCAATTCAGATTGAGGAAATCCCTCAAATGAACTAAAGATTGGTAAATAAACATAGACATTTCCAAAATCAATAAAATATGAAATAGCTAAATTTAGGGAATGTTTTACAATCCAAGAATCAATGGCCTATGTTCTCAACACAAACACCAAATCAGAACCAAATCATGGATTGAAAGGTATACGCTCCCTATAGATCCATAAAAAACTAGGGGCACATTCCACCCCAGCAACAACAAAACTAGGGGCACATTCCACCTCAACAACAACAAAATTGTTAGGGTGTGGAGCTAAAAGCTTCACTGATGCAGACATGGAGGAGGTTCAGAGGTTGCTGAGTTGCAGAGCGAGTTGCAGGGAAATCGACGTTGGTCTGATCAACCAACGTCAGTCATATTATAGTGCAGAATCAATCGATGTCAGTTATGAGTCGGCCGACATCGATCAGGAAGGAGCTGACATCGGCAACCTGTGTGTGCATGCATTTGCATGCGGGTCGAGAACTGGTCTATTTTTGGACAGTCAGTTTACATGTAAAGACTTATTTTAGTCTTGGAGCTACGTGTCTAATTATTGTAATTAAGAATGTCTAAATATTGTATGCATGAGATCTATATAATAGACTCATGGGCTGTATTGTAAAGTGTGCTAAAAAGCCATTGTGCTTGTAGAGAGAGTAAGAGTAGCTCCTCCTAGTTCCAAAGGGGTGCTGAGTATGTATGATTAGGGTGAGTTGCAGGTTGTGCAAGTTCTGATAGAAGATCCATCAGGGTACTGGTTTGGAGAATCATAAGGACTTGGTGAGGCAAGGACAAGGGTTCTTCAGGGTGTAGAGATATCTACATGGTAAGTAAGATCGGTTGATTTGCAGGTGTTTGTGTGTGCAAGGTCTAAGGTGGATCAGCAGGATAACAAGGTCAAAGGAGACGGGCAACACAGCAAGGAGCAAGATTAGGGAGATCTACTTGGAGTACGGTTATGTACATGGTGTACTGGTAACGTTGTTACTGACTGGTGGAGGTGAACAACAACTCTGTGTTTGAGTTGATTGTTGTGACCATAATTGAGAGAGTGAACTGTTGAAGGAGAATTATTGGTGAACCCTAGAAGTGTGGGAGGTCTAGAGGTGTGGGAAGAAGAAGTGTGGCATCTTATTTATTGTATTTTCTTCTGAATGAGTATTAATACAATTGGGTATTGTCTCTCATATTCTGTGTTGTTTCATATTTCTAGTTACTTATTCATTCTGGTTAAATTTCGTGTTTAGTTGCTAATACAAAGGTAATCAAGTGTGCCTTTAGTGGGCAGTAGGATCCTGACAAGTGGTATCAGAGCCAGGTGGACTAGGTTGGTACCAATCTTGATAAGTGGTATCAAAGTGTGGTTAAGTACACTAAGAGGTGGTCAAAGCATGTTAAGTGTTTTGTTGAATACAAGTCAGTCTCAGGGGTTTCAGATTGAGTGGGAGTATAGCAATGGTAGAAGAAAGTAAGCTACGAATGGAGAAAATAAATAGCACAAATGGTTAGATTGATGGAAAGAAAGAGCAGGGAAAGAAAGATTGTTAGTTGGTAGTAGATTAGCATGAAGAAGCAGATGTTGCAGGTGTTGTTGCACAGGATGCTCTGGATAAAGTAGAATCTTGGATTATAGATTTTGTTGCCTTTTTCCATGCATCCCAAAATAGAGCATCTTTTCATGGGTATGTCTAGGGAGACTTTGGAGAGATTTATTTAGGGGTTGGTGAGCCTTATCATATTGTTGGCAAAGGGGAAGTGAAGCTAAAATTGCAGACGGGTAACACACGGGTGTTGAAGGAGGTCATACAGGTCCTAGTCTTGGAGATGAGTCTAATTTCTTCAGAAAAGTTGGGTGATGAGAGATGCATAATAACTCTCACAGCGGATGCACTTGAATTAAACAGTGGTAAGAAAGTAGGTATCTTTTATCTATCTATTTATATTACTGATTCACCTTCTGTTGCAAAGATGTGGCTTTGTAGGCTTGGTCACATGTGTAAGAAGGGAATGCATGTTCTTAAGCGAAAGATAGATGTTTTTGATAAACTTAAGAATTGGAAAGCCTTGGTGTTCATGGAGAAGATGACGAACAGAGATCAGTTGAGGGGACTGGATTATTCTAAGCAAGGCTATGTTAATTTGGATAGGGTTTTGATCCAAGGTGAGCTCGCAGGTAAAAAGTCATCACTCACAGGAAAACACAGTTACCAACATCAGTCAGGGGGAACCAACATCGAACAGACAAGTACCAACGTTGATCATGTGTAGACTAGCAGAGTCAGTGGTGTCAGGTAGTTGGAGACTGACGTCGGTCAGGGGGAACTGACATCAGCAGTTAGGGTCAGTCGCAGGGAACCGATGTCGGTCGAGTGCAAATTGGGAGATGGCCGCGATCGGTCACTGGAACGGATGTTGGGTGGACAACAAGCTGTCAAGGGATCTCAAATGCCCATGTGGAGGACTGAAAGGGTAAGTGAACCTCATATTCATTGTTCACCTTCTTTATACTACTTGTTGCTCACTGATGGTCAAGAACCAAGAAGATGTGAAGAGGCAATGCAGGTAGAATCAAGGAAATAGTGGGAGCATGGCATGAATTCTTTGGAAGAGAACCAAGCGAGAGTTTTGGTAGAGTTTCTAGCTAGGATAAAAGCACTGACAGACGAATGGATTCCCAGGTTAGAGAAGAGAGTGGATGGACACGTGAGACGGAAGGCCAGGGTATATGGTCTTGAGCAAGCTGCAGGGCAATGGAGGTTTGATGGGTGTATGATAGAGGATGGCTTTAGTCAAGGTCAATGTAACCCATTGTGTTTTCATTACCAGGTGGATGATGATTGCAACATTATCCTATTACTGTATATTGGGTGGTTGCTTGTTACAGAGTTACACATGCAGGGAGTTTTTGAGCTAAAGGTAAAGTTAGTTCAGAGGTATGTCATGAAGAATTTGGGAGCAACAAAATTCTTTGGCATGAGAGACATGGAAGATAACAGGTTGATTTTGTCTCCAGTGGGCGCTGATGTGAAGAAGGTGTTGGCAGGGTTCAATACGTAAGATGCAAAACCAATAAACACACCAAGGGCTGGACAGTTCAAGTTGAGTTTAGAACGGTGTTTGAAATCACATGAGGTCGAGTGTAGACTTGAGTTTTCCCAAGTAGTGGGAGTTGTCAGAGAGTTCGAAGCCAATTCCGGGAAGAAGCACTGGAAAGTGTTTCAGTGGGTTCTCAGGTATTTGAGAGGGACCAACAGTAGGGATTCATGCTATGCAGGGTCAGGGACTTCACTACATGGGTTTGTAGGTTCAGATGTGGTAGGTTACTTGGATGACAGGAGGTGCACCACAGGTTGTGTGGTGGTTGGTCTTCAAGATTGAACTTGAAGAGGGATACAAGCCAGGAAACAAATTAGATGGTGTATAGGTACAAGTACAGGTGCAGCTGTTTATCTCTAAGTGGGAGATTGTTAGGGTGTGGAGCTAAAAGCTTCACTGATGCAGACATGGAGGAGGTTACGGAGGTTGCTGAGTTACAGAGTGAGTTGTAGGGAAACCAACATCGGTCTGATCAACCGATGTCAGTCATATTACAGTGCAGAATCAACTGACATCGGTTATGAGTCGACCGACATTGGTCAGGAAGGAGCCGATGTCGGCAGCCTGTGTGTGCATGCATTTGCATGCGGGTCGAGAACTGGTCTATTTTTGGATAGTCAGTTTGCATGTAAAGACTTATTTTAGTCTTGGAGCTGCGTGTCTAATTATTGTAATTAAGAATGTCTAATTATTGTATGCATGAGATATATAAAATAGAATCATGGGCTATATTGTAAAGTGTGATAGAAAGCCATTGTGCTTGTAGAGAGAGTAAGAGTAGCTCCTCTTAGTTCTAAAGGGGTGTCGAGTGTGTATGATCAGGGAGAGTTACAGGTTGTGCAAGTTCTAATAGAAGATCCACCGGGGTACTGGTTTGGAGAATCATAAGGACTTGGTGAGGTAAGGACAAGGGTTCTTCAGGGTGTAGAGATATCTACATGGTAAGTAAGATCAGTTGATTTGCAGGTGTTTGTGTGTGCAAGGTCTAAGGTGGATCAGCAGGATAGCAAGGTCAAAGGAGATGGGCAACACGGCAAGGAGCAAGATCAGGGAGATCTACTTGGAGTACGGTTGTGTACTTGGTGTACTGGCAGCGTTATTACTGACTGGTGGAGGTGAACAACAACTTTGTGTTTGAGTTGATTGTTGTGACCATAATTGAGAGAGTGAACTATTGAAGGAGAATTACTGGTGAACCCTAGAAGTGTGGGAGCTCTAGAGGTGTGGGAAGAAGAAGTGTGGCATCTTCTTTATTGTATTTTCTTCTGAATGAGTATTAATACAATTGGGTATTGTCTCTCATATTCTGTGTTGTTTCATATTTCTAGTTACTTATTCATTCTGGTTAAATTCCGTGTTTAATTGCTAATACAAAGGTAATCAAGTGTGCCTTTAGTGGGCAATAGGATCCTGACAAAAACCAAGGGCACATTCCACCCCAACATCAACAAAACCAGGGGCACATTCCACCCCAACAAAAAGTAAACCAAGGGCACATTTCACCCCAAAAACATATTATCCAATCCAAAAATGCACCAAACATGTAAGAATGGAATTCTATGAAGGAAATTGTCCAAATATTGGAGACAAACAATAGAGTCAAAAAGTACAATTTTGATGAGATATGCCCTTATCCATTTGACTTATCTATTCTCCAAAACCCCTTTCCACCTCATTGTGAGGCACCCAAATTTGACAAATACAAAGGGAAGGGAGATCTGCGTGAACACATACAAGCATTCTTAATCTTGTGTTAAGAGGTTGCTTATAGTAGAGAGTACTTATTATGACTATTTCCATGAAGTTTAGCAGGACAAACTCTTAATTGGCTACTTAAATTACCCAAGGGATCAGTTATGGATTGGAATGACTTATCAAAAAAGTTTGTTAATGATTTCTCATACAACATAGAACATGAATTGACCATTTTTGACTTATGCAAAGCTAAACAATGTGATGGTGAAAGTTTTGCTACATATCTACAAAGGTGGAGAGCATTGGCAGGCTGATTTCAACACAGTATACTTGACAAATAGTTGGCTGATATCTTTGCATAGAATTTGCATCTTAAAGTTATGCATAATCTATGGTTAGCTTGTGTTAACTCATTTGAAGAAATTATTCTCAAAGGAGTGCAAATTGAGAAAGCTCTTATTACTAGGGGCCTTGTTAAGATCTTTGCACAAGGACAAGCATCTAATCAGACTAAATCACTGGCTCCTCAGATAGTTACATAATATAAGTCTAAGGACTTTCACAAAAATAAGAACATGGTTGGAAATGGGGTGACAGAAACAAGACATATACAAATGGTACAGACTATGCATCCTCCAAATGTATAATTAACTCCCTCAAATCCACTACCTACTTTACAAAGACAACCTCCACAAAGGATGTTTCATAATAATTTTATAGTCTTTAACAAGTTAGGAGAATCTGTTGAAGTAGTATTACAAAAGCTCATTGTAGCTAACTTAATTATATGGCTAGTATCAGGCTATTTCCTCAAGATCAGTAAAAACCAGACCAGTACAAAGAGAATGAATGGTGTAACTTTCATCATGTTGCTGGTCACGGTGCATATCATTGCATTTAATTATGACATATTATTGAGGACTTTATTGAAAATGGTGAGCCAAAAATTAAGTTGGCTCCTAATCAAGACACAAATTAGGATATGGGAATCTATAAAGACCCCTTTCCTCAACATGATCCACCACCACTAAAAAACAATCACAATGGTCACAATCAAGGACAGAACTAGAATCAAAACCAACAATAGGGTTAGAATAGTAATGAGCATAATCGAGATCATGATCCCCACACCAATAATGTGGCTTATAAAAATGTGCCTTATGACTATAATAACACTGTGGGATGCATTTTTGTAACCCACATTACCACTATTACTATGACATTGTGGGGCTGATCTCATGTTCCTTGCAACATGAGACCCATTATTATAGGGTCAGCACCCTCTCCCCCTAGTAATACCATGTTGAGTTTGTATCATCATATTGCTACTTTGTTTGCATGGGTTACTAATTTTGAACAACAATATCATTCTTCTAGAAGCTCCTCACTGACCTAAAATTATAATAATACCATTAATTGCTCATGAATCACCATCCAAGGCCCTTTGCCTCATCCTTCTTATTATAATAACTCCTTGCCAGCTCTAGGTTGTGTAGTCACAACTAGACACCCATGAGTTACCATCTAGGGCCATTTGTCCACTTCTTTCTATAAACCCAATGAGAACATTGTGCCAATGGTTCCAAAGCCGAATACTATTCCAACAAAGACTAAATTAGTTTAATCCACAATTCAAAGGCGTTATAGTCTAATGGAGAAATTAGATAACACCCCTACGTAAATTTCCATATTATAACTCTTGTGAACATCTAATGTCCAAATAACTATCCTCAACAAACTTTTACAAGAGTCTATTATGCCTAATGATATAAACATTGATCAATTTCAGAACCTAGTTGGACATTTATCTTTATTTCGGCAAATCATGTTTGATCAAAAGGACATGTCCACCCTTAGCCCAAACCATAATAACCCACTATACATTGAGATAATAATTGCATATCACAAAATTAAGCATGTTCTTATAGATAATGGTTTAGGGCTGAGCATCATATCTCTTAAATTGGTTTGATGATTGGGTTACATAGATAAAGACATTCAACCAAAGACTATTAAAATCAAGGCTTATGATAATGTCGAGAGGGAGTCATCCGGTATAATTTGGTTGCCAGTCCTGGTTGGGGATATTTCTCATCACACATTATTCCATATTGTGGATATTGAGCTTTCTTAGAATATACTTCTTGGTCATCCTTAGATCCATGAAGTACAGGCAATTCCATCTACTCTTCACCAATACCTCAAGTTTCCCCATGATGGGATCAAGGTTATTATTCTTGCTGATCAACAACCATACCAATATTACAAACATCTCGAAGCAGAGTTTTAAAATTATAACTATTGCCTAGGTTCTAAATTCATTATAAAAAAGAACAAATCCATCATTTCTCATCCATCTCCATCTAATTATATATACCCTAGTGATCTAGCCTCCACCTCAACTGATCCATTTCTTATAGCACTAGCCAAGCAGGTGGTTATTAAAGATGTAGGCATTTCCACATATCATCTAAAGGATGTCCTCCATATTGTAAGATTACCAAAATCCCCTAAAACATTTGGTAAGCCTAAAACTTCCTAGACTCCTAACATACTCGATCAGATTTGGCAACTAAAGAAGAAGCAACCAAATCATCCTGTGGTTTTTTTACCTACAATTTCACCAAAGAAAGATCAAGAGGCTTTTACCAAGGGAGATTGGTTATGTTCTGAAGGCCTGGTGAGTTGTTTCTAGAATCTAAAGTATCCTATCCCTAACAGGATAATGGATCATCTTGACATACATGGAAAGGTCTTAGCTCACAGGTGCAAGGAATTTTAGAGCCCTTATTAGCTAGAGTTGTTAATGGGAATCATGGTCTCAGATTTAAACCACCAGAGGATGACCTCATAACATTTGGTAGTGATTCTTCTGAAGTGACTGGTAATGAGACTCCTAGCAATGATGCAATATCCCATTACAGGCTTTTTGATGAGCTTAATGATTCAAATTTATTTGATTAAAATTCCATATTGACCATAACACCTATTGGAGCTACCCATCCTGAAGAAAAAACCCATCCTAGTGGTGCTTCCCTTCCTGAAGCAAGACATTATATATTTACCATTGGTGCTTCCCATCCTAAAGCAAACCTTCATTATAACCTATGCCTTTGCCATTGTGAACTCATAGATTAGGATCATCAAAATTGAGTCATATGCTTCTATGAGTTTCAAATGAAGAATCAATTGTAGAATACATGGGCCTATGAGATGCATTCCCCATTGGTGATCATAAATAGGTTTTTGATTTTTCATTAAATCCTTCTGCCCACTTTGGAGAGTAGGCAAACTTTTTATGTCATAACAAAGAACAAACATCAAGATCTTCAGGTGAAAACCTCTTTGAGGCACTTGTTAATCAGGGAAAAAGTAAATAAAAAGACAAGCCTTTGAGTAAAAACTTGTTTTAGACACTCCCAGGTGGGAAAGTTTGCTCATCCCCTTAGGACATAGAAAGTCCATCTAGCCCAAGTTCCATAACTAGTACAAGCATCTCTTTAGAACAACATCAAGTATTTGAGCATCTTGCTCTTGAGTTTCTAGAGGTCTTTGCCAATTGGCCTTTACCTGAGAAGGCAGATTCTAATTCTTCATATTATCTAGATCTTTAAGAGGAATAAAAAGAAGATATAGCAGAAGAAGATGATCACGATCATACTTTGCCTACAATTCTAGAAGATGGATCCACACTCCTTATGGGGATCATAATAGAAGTGAATTTGGGAACCCATGAGGATCCCAAAAATGTTTATCTTGGAGCTTCCTTTAGCGAAGAAAAATGTGAACATATTATATCCATTTTTAAGGATTATATAGACATCTTTGCATGGGCATATTTTGACATACCAGGCCTGGATCCAAATTTAGTTGTGCATCATCTAGTTGTTCACTTTGATGCTAAACCAGTTAGGCAAAAGTTAAGAAATATGCATCCACGTATCACCCTTTTGGTTAAGGTCAAGTTGGAGAAGTTGTTAGGAGCCAATTTTATCAGACCACTAGACTACTCTGAATGGATTTCTAACATAGTGTTAGTAAGTAAAAAGACTCCAAGCATACATGTTTATACTGATTTTCATGATATCAACAAGGCATGTCCCAAAGATGATTTTCATCTACCCAACATCGACATGATTATCGACTGGACTACTGGGTATGAGATGCTATCCTTAATGGATGGATTTTTTTGGTTATAATTAGATTAAGATAGCCCCTGACGATTAGCATAAGACCATGTTCACCACTCCCTGGAGGACATTATATTACCAAGTCATGCCATTCAATTTGAAGAATACTAAAGCCACATATCAATGTGCAATAACTGTCATCTTCCATGACATGATGCATGACATCATCAAGGACTATGTTGATGATATACTAGTAAAATTAAGAATAAGTGATAGACACCCTGACATTCTACAAACAATATTTGAGAGGCTTCATGCATATAAAGTCTGCTTGAATCCTAAGAAATGTGTCTTTGTAGTCACATTAGGAAAACTGCTAGGGTTCATTGTATCATAATGAGGGATTGAACTCGACCCTGTGAAGGTCACCGCTATTATGGAAATGCTTCTACCCAACAATCTTAAACAGTTGTGAGGTCTACAAGGCAAGACCCAGCCTATACACAAGTTCATTTCTCAACTGGCAGATAATTGCCACCCATTTACCCATATTTTAAAAAAAGGTGTGAAATTTCATTGGAATGAATATTGTTAGGTAACATTTGTAAAGCTTAAAACATACTTGGCCAATCCACTGGTCTTACAACCTCTAACACAAGGAAAGCCACTGTTTCTTTACATATTGGCCACAAAATATGCACTGGGGGCACTTTTGGCTCAGCATGATGTTCATGGTAAGGAACACATGATTTATTATTTAAGTCACACATTAGTCACCTATGAACATAATTATATGCCTATTGAGAAGACATGTTTAGCTATGGTGTTTTCCACTAAAAAATTGTGACATTATATGCTCAATAACAAAACTTTTGTTATCACCAAAGTATATCCTCTCAAGTTCCTCTTATCTAAGGCAGCTCTATAAGGATGCATGGCTAAATGGATTATGCTCCTCAGTGAGTTTGATATTGAGTACCAGAATCAGAAGGCAACCAAAGGGAAAATTCTTGCAGATCAACTTGTAGAAGCTCCTATTACAACCACTCAACCTCTCAACTTTGACCTTCTAGATGATTCTATCATGATGATAGAATAAGCATCACAAGATCCTGAATAGTGGACACTCTATTTTGATGGATCCTTCACATCTCAAGGATCTAGAGTTGGCATATTTTTGATAATGCCACAAGGGGATTTGATCCCAAAAGCCTTCTATATATAATTTTAGTGTACAAATAATATGGTTGAATATGAGGCATTAGATGCAGGCCTCTATCTTGCCATACAATGGGCTATTCAAAGCTTAAAGGTCTATGGAGATTCATATCTAATCATAAATTAGATAACTGATCAGTATCAAACAAGAGATGATAAGCTTGTCCCTTACAAGAAAATTGTTGATAACCTTAAAAGATATTTTAAATCTCTACAGTTTGAGCAAGTTTCACGAGTCAATAACATGTCTGCCAATGCCATGTCAATAATTGGTTCCATGATTCAAATGAATGATAGTGCTAAAGAGTATCAGTTCTTGATTAAAAATACTCTTCAACTAGCACATATTTTATCATATTCAAAGAGGATATGCACCATTGCTGATCCTAATATCTCATCTGAGCTACCATGGTACCAATATTTTTATAACTATTTCCATAGCCATGTCTTTCCTACCAACCTTTCCAATAAATAACAAAAACTTTTCCTTCATCACCTAACATGTTATATCCTCCTTGGAAACATGCTTTATCGAAACGGCTATAATGGAATGCTTCTTCATTATTTATCTTTGGGAGAATCCAAGCTGGCATTTAAGGAAGTTCATGAAGGAATGTGTGGAGCCCATACCAATGGTGTAGTCCTAGCAAAGAAACTTCTTAGAACATGCTATTATTGGCCCAAAATGGAGATAGATGCTTGTAATTATGTAAATAAGTTTGTTCCTTGTCAATAGCATGGCAACTTAATACATGCACCTTCCTTACCATTGCAACCAATTATATCACCATGGCTGTTCTCAACATGGGGTCTTAATCTCATTCGCAACATTAATCCAACATCTTCAAATGGCGATAAGCACATTTTGACTGCAATAGAGTACTTTACCAAGTGGATTGAGGCCATTCCTTTCTCTTATGTTACTAAAAAACAAATAGCCAAATTCAGTCATTACCATATTATCTATCGATATGGCATTCTAGCCCATATTATATCCAATAATGGCAGAGCCTTTGTAAACCAAGATGTGAAGCTCTTTGTGTAAAATTTAAGATCAAGCATAAGAAATACACTCCATATAACCCACAAGGCAACATATAAGTTGAGGCATCAAATAAAACCATTCTATACATCTTAAAAAAGATTGTCAATGATGCTAGCTGTAATTGGCACTTGCAACTCTTTCCTACCCTCTGGGCTTATAGAACCAATCATCACACCCTAACTAGAATTACTCCACACTCCCTTGTTTTTGGCACTGAAGCTATCATCCCGATTGAGATTGAGATCCTATCATTAAGAATATCATTGGAGCACATTTAAGATGATGAAGACTATCGAGCCTCATGATTGCAAAAACTAGAACTTCTTGATGGTAAGCATTTGGCTGCCCTAGAAAACTTGTAGGCCTATCAAAATATATTGTAGAGAAGCTAAAACAAACTCATTCTTCCTCAAGAATTTGAGATTGATGACTTAGTTTTGAAAGAGAACCAAAAGAACATGAATGTTAAACCCAAAAAGAAAGGCAAGTTTTAGCCTAATTGGCTAGGACCATACATTGTCATGGCAAACTATGAATTAGGAGCATATCGATTGACTAAACCTAATGTTGAAGAACTTTTAGAGCCCATGAACATCATACACCTTAAGAGATTCTACGCATTAACAACTTTGAACCATTGTCTATAAGACCCCTAACTTAGGGGCAACTTGTGCTATCATAATTTTATCCCACCTTTTTATCTTACCTTGAGTGCATTTTATACTACCGCGATCCACTTTTCATGAATTCCAATGATATAGGCTTTTGAACTCTTGGCACTCTAAACACATTCTTTGTTCCATTTTGAATTGCTCTCTTCAAGATGCATATTCTTTGTTATGTCTAGGACATGTTATAAGCTTTAACATTTTTTGTCCCTTGACCAATTATGATCTAGATTATGTCTCATGAGCATTATAAACATCTTCAGTAGTAGTTCTACAAAGCAGTTTAGCCATGAAAATCTAGTGTAGCTTTCGATAGGTGAACAGTCGCATCTTCTTAGTACAAGTATTTTATTGCTTTTTTATTTTTCAAGATCCTCGTTCTTGCCAATTTTTGAGCATAGGCCGTTGCAGCCAACTTAGCTATCTTATTGGAACCTCTACTCTCAGGATGTGTATCTCCTTGGCTAGATGGTTCCACCTTATGCATATTTTATCCCAAAAACACCAAAAACATTAGAAATACTTTGAAAACACCAAAAACATTAGAAATACTTTGAAAAAACCAAAAACATTAGATTTTTTTTGAAAACATAAAAACATTAAAAATACTTTGAAAATACCAAAAACATTAGACATGATCCACAAAAGAACAAAAACATTATCTCACACTTCTGTACATTTGTATATTCCCATTCCACCATCGAACGCTCTCACCATTTTGTGAGCAACTGCTAAGTTTGAATGCTCTCGCTGTTTTGTGAGCAACCATTAAGTTTGAATGCTCGCACTATTTTGTGAAAAAATGGTAAGAAAAAATGCTCTCACCATTTTGTGAGCAAATGTTAAGAAAGAACGCTCTCACCATTTTATGAGTAACTGTTAAGAAAGAATGCTCTTACCATTTTGCAAGCACAAGAACACTAGTTCATCTCATTTTGTCCCACACACTTGCCATTTTTCAAGATCATTCTTTCTCATCTCATCAGCTTCTTGTTTACTAGACCATTCTCATTTGTTTGTCATATCTTCCATTTCTTTTATGCCATTAGTCAAGCTAGTCTGATCATCATTTTTCTTCTATCCCATTTCTTGGGAGAACTACATTTGGCCTAAAGTTCACATTGGAACATGCATCCATGGAACTATGTAGGCAATGTCCACTTGTCTTATACATCAGGAGTTAGCTCAGCCAACCCCTTCTTTTTCTTCTATTCTCCACTTTTTTCTTCTATCATTATTCCTCTTTAATTATGGAACAATTGTCATGTCATTGTTCTTTTTTATGCTATGGTGGAAAGTAACGCCTCTACCGCACATGCATGAACATTTATCTTTAAACTGCAATAGCTTGGTTTTTATTTGTGTTTTCTTGGTGTTTTGTTGTGCTTTTACACCTCTCCATTTATTTATTCTTCTTTTCTCTTTTTATTACTTCTTGTTTCTTCTTGGCCTTGTGTCTCTTTGTCTTTTTTTTTTGTTTGATTTTTCTTTTTTTCTTTTGTGTTCAAGAATACCTTGATAGTCCACATGGATCTTGATTATTCATATCTTGGTCTCATGTCGTTAAGATGTTATTGCTTTTTATTTTTAAACATTTTTGTTCCTACTTAAAATCATTTCTTGATTTCAAGAGAGGTTCATTTATGTTTATCTTTTTCTTTGTTTTTGCTTTTTTGTTTACATATAAATCATTATAACTCTAGTTTTGGTCATTATATTACCATTATTCTTAGTTATAGATATTCACATTTGAACTAGCTCAACACAATTGGAATCTTATGTCATTCTAAGTTATTCATACTTATGATGCCTAATTTCTTTTGCTATATCAAGCAATTTATGCCCAGGTCTCAAAGTCTTAACGTCAACATCAGATCCGATGAATGATTCTCAAGAACACTCTATAAAACCTAGGCTCATAATATGGAATTAGGATTTTAAGTAGCATGCATTTTAGGCTTCTCAAGTTTATGCTTATACATGCACCTCTTTACATACATTGTCAGTCTAATCAATTCTTGGTCATTTTTCATCATTCCTTGTTCGATTCTCTCCCTAACTCGGGTGAACTACATTGGCCTAAGTTCATGTTGGAACATGAGTCCATAGAATTATGTAGGTAACACTTAATTTTTATTGAGGTTATCTTGGCTATCTCCATTCTTATTTTCATCTCTCTCATCACTTTGTGCATTCTCATATGATTGGTTTTATATGACTTTCTAAGGCATTACACCATCACATGTATGTTTGTGCCCGCTCACTTTAACCTATCTTTTTGGTTATATCCTTGAGATATTTTGCTTGCCAATTACCCATGCTGGGACCCAATTTTTGAACACCATCCAAATCAAATCAGATCTATAGGGGAAAATCATTATTTATTCTTTATCAATGATCAAAATTTGCCCTACTGGGGCGAAACTATTTTATCACGATCAAATCTACTCTACTGGAGTACTTCTTACTATATTCTCTTTAGAGTCCCCATTCTAGTGGTGCTTCCCTTCCTAAAGTATAACATTCTCTGTTTTCCTATAATTCCAAGCTCTCCACATTAAAGCCTACGATGGTAATATTTTAGTGTGCAACTTGTCTCAGGATTGATCAATGCCATAAGCGTGTAACTTATACTTTCAAATTGGGTATGTTTATAGTGTGTCCCTTAAATTTATGTATTGTATCTTTCCCATTTCCCCCATTTTTGGGGCTTATTATACCTCTAATTATATTTTGATCATTGATGGTAATCACGTGTACAAGCATTAGCTCGTTTGGATGTGATCTATTCCCTAGGTTAATCTCTCACTTTCTCTCTCTTTTTGAGAGTCCATCCTTCTCTTTCATCTTAGTATGCCCTCTTGAGGGGGCATCATGGGTCTGTTCCAATATCTTCTTGACAACTCTTTTCTTTGAAAACATGTTGCTTCATTTGAATGTCTCGCTATGCCTTCTCAAACAGGGGTAAAATGTAGACATCTAATTCCTAACACCATTTGTGTTGAAATTATCAATCTTACTCAAATTGCACTCAAATGGACATTTTATGTCAAAATCCATAAACTGTCCTAAATGGTTCAAACTTGTCATTTATAAGTGCCAATTTAGGTCAAGGTATCTCTAAATGGGGTAATGCAGTTTATGGGCCAGCTAACTTTGGTCAGATCATTTCGAGTCAAAATGACCATTTTGCCATTTAGTGCTCTGGATCACTATTTTCTTCTAATTTATTAGTACACATAATGTACCTCTGTTATGTACATCCTAAATGGGAATATGATTCCAACGCATCTAGCGTCACCATTTAATTTTTCTTGAGTCAAATTATGAATCAATAATATGACTTTCTGACCATTTTGATTAGTTAAGGGTCAATTTTCAAATAATTTCACAAATGTTGATTAACCTTGATTAAGGCTAATTAATCCAAATTAAGAGCTTAAGTGGATTTTCCATTAGATTTGTTGAATATTTCTTTTTAAAAATTGATTCTTATTATATGCATCACCTAGTGACATCATCTATGGGGTGGCATCCATCAAGCCATAAGTGCATAAAATATCAAGATTATGGGTCACCCATGCCTAGTTAATGCCTCCTATGCCTCTTTAATTGCCCTTCTTCCAAGATCATGATGAGGATATTTATGGATTTAATTCTAAATATTAGGATTATCCTCAACCACACATCTCAATCTTGAGATGGATGGTTGAGGTTGATCCTGACCAATCTCAAAAATTTATAAATAGAGAGGTCATGGACATCATTTCTAAGCTATTTTGGTGCAAGGTTTTTATGCTCAAATATCTTCAAAGCTTGAACATTGCAAAGTTATAATGCTATTATTTCCACAAAGCTTCATTGATAGGCTGGTTTAGTGATTTCACATCAAGATCCTAGGTTCTATGGAGTGTTCTTTAGGCATTGGAGGAGCTTACCTCAATTGTTGATAAAGACAAGGATGCTTGATCAAGGGAGAACATGTTTTTAAGCCACATAGGTATAGTGAATCCATTTAGGAAGGTAATATGGTGATTGCTTTCTTTCATTTATTTCTTGCTATCCTTTGTAATTCGCATAGAAATAAATAGGCTTGGGTAGTTAGTTCTTTATGCATGTTTCATGGTTTATGGATTAATGCTTGACTAACTTGCTTTGTAATCCTCTATGCACTTGCTAAAGAATCTCTCTACCCTAGAATGGATAGGGTATCATACATAGACATAGTGACATTAGCCTTTTTCATATAATCCTTAATATTAAAAGGAAAACTAGTACCTTTGGACTACACCTTGGAATTAGAAGCATCACTTAGCACTTAAGTGACATGAGAAACAAAAGGATACTTCTACTATTGTCTCTAATGTTGAGGTACTTGTTCAGTTGTAGGAGCTTTAGCAATTATATTAGAAATGGTGGGCTATTGACTAGTTTTTGGAGATGTTGAAGAAGCCTTAGACTGCTCCAAATTATCATGCAACATCCTCCTTTTATACCTGGTATGGGCTATAACTGATTCATCTAGCCTTTGTGTAGTTTTCCCTAAGTTTGTTGTTACATATTTAAATATATGCTCTCTTTCTTGAAGGTTTACACACATGGTGTTAGCTGGTACATTACCCATGCTTCCTTATTATTGAATTTTACCTTCTGATGATGTCATGGTAGGGATATTACCTTAATTCATTAGAGGGCCTTATGGTGGAGGAGGCATGGTATCATGGCCTGGGAATGAAGGAGCATGCTGTCAACTAGGGTCCTGATACATCTCCTCACTTGTAACCATTACCATGTCATTATATTGTGCCCCTGATTGTCATCGACCTTCTTGTATAAGATTGTTTTGTACAGGGACCAAGGATCTCAAACTACATGCAACTGTAGGGTTGTAGTTATTATAAGGTCTACCTTGAGTATATTGTCCTTGGGCTTGTTGGTTTGATGGATAACAGGGTCTATTATAGGTTTGAGTAGTGAGTAGGGTATTGGGTTTGGAAGGGGCCTTGGTATGAATATGGCTTATATGAAGTCTCCTGCTATCTCTCTAGAGCCATTAGCTTATTGTTTTGTGCCTTCAACAAGCTCTCAATCCTTGAAAATTTATCCACTTGGCCATCATCAAGTTGGGTTTGGTTGTTTGGAGTGGGTAGTAGAGCAATGGTAGGTAGGGTTGGCTAAAAATTAGGAAAAAGTGGCATGAAAGATCTTGGCATGAGTTCCCTACTTGTATCAAACAATTTTATACTCTTATAACTATCTCATAATCCCCAGGCAGAGTTGTCCCACCCATAGATTGGATCATGACTGCAATGTCTAAATTCAATGCTCTCAAATAGTAAAGGAAAACATAGTTGGGTGTGGGCTTAATGATGATAGGGATCCTATCCCAAGTCTTTTGGAACCTATAGTTGAAATCAACCATAGATTCTTGGGATGCCCTCTTGATTGAGGTAAGCTATTCCATAAGTGATAGATGGTCACTTCTATCCTCAAAAAGTTTACATAGGCACTCACCAAACTCATCCTAAGTATTGATTGAGGTAGAAGTTAGACCCCTATACCACTACAGGGCTTTGCCTTTCAAAGATGTGGGTAATAGTCTCATGACTACATTCTCTTGCATAATATGATGTACTAAACAAAGGTTTGTAATGTCAGTAATGTGCTCTATAGGGGTGGTGGGTTTTTTTCCTATAATGCATGGTAGAATCTTCAAAAAAGTAGTAGGGATTTCATCATATTGTTGAAGGTTATGAGGGATACCCCATTAAAGGGTACAAAATCCTAGTTCCTTGATAGCATTGTGAATGGAATAGGAAATAGGCCTCGCCTAGAATAAAACCTTTCAAATGATGGTGTAGACTGTGGCTTGTGGAGTGAGTGGCTTATGCTACACCTTCTAATAGGGGACAAGGATGCTCTTACTCTCCTTATTCTTGAGGGTGCTGTAAGCTCACTAAAATGAAAGTTGATACCCCTTGTAGATGATCTTGTTCTTCTTGGCATATAGGTAAGGGGCTGGCTCTCTTGGACCACATATGTTTGGAGTCACTAGGTGCTCTTTCTGAGTGTTTGATATACTTGTTAACTGAAGATAACACCAATTCTTTAGCTTCTTCTTCAACTGGTCCCACTGGGCATTCCATAACTATTATGGACATAGATTACACCTTAGCTAAAAGTAGAAATGTTCATGTCCTACTTCTCAAATCCAGTCCAACATAGGAATGACCCTAGACTATGGGTTACCTAAACTTGAGTTAGACCTCTAGGATTTTTTAATGAGGATAGCTCCTCAGATATGACAATATAGTCCCTTTTATTAAACCTATGCTATTGGGATGAAAAGGGAGAGAAATATATAAATGGAAATATATACTAAATGTGGTGATACACTAAAAGTTCAATAATCTACTTTCAGCTTAGACACTTCTATGACTATTAATGAATTCAATCAAGACAAGAACTGGTCAAATTCTATGACAAGGTTACAAGCATGAGTATTTTGTATGAAGGCTAAAAAGAGACTCACAACTTGAAGGATAGAAAGAGATAGGTCTATATAAGACACTATGGAATTATGACACTTTAGGAGGAACGTTACTAGCTAACACTTCACACAACTTGCAAGCAACCAATATAATTGAAGCAAGGTACATAAAGAACATACAAGTGATGAATGTGAACATACACTCTACATATCAAACTTTAATAAAGCACACTTTAAATTCAACTAGAATTTGAAAACAATATTATATTGCTTTAAGAGAGTGTTACAAAGTGATTTTTATAGAGCTTCGCTATCTCCACTTGAGGGATCCAAAACAAGATCTCAAAGCCAGTATTTATAGGATCTCAAAGCCAGTATTTATAAGAAGAAAAAGGGGAAGAGAGAGAAAATATTGTTGAAGGGATCATTAATGAGCCCAATCTCATTTAGAAAAACCATCATAATAATACTCCTCGAGCCTTTTGTTAAGTACTTTTGCTTGTCAAGGCCAAATTACTACCCCTATTATCTAAAACTTTCCCCAAAATGGTCAATTTCCCAATGTAGTTGGTCAAACTAGTCAATTATGGTCTAAAAATGAAAAATTTGGCTAAAAAATGCCAAAAATGGGGTTAAAAAGTGTCAAAAATGGTTCAAAAAGAGCATATATTATTCCAAAAGAGCTTTAGTCATGTGCAAAAAGGTGAAAATAGCCTAAGTCTAAAGTTTCAAGTCATAAAAAGGTCTCTTGATATCTTATTTTAGCCAAAAAGGGCCCTTTTATCCTTCCCACATGCCAAATTGATATTTAAAAGGGTAAACAATATGTATTTTTCATGCTTAGCCATGTAATAGTTCTCAAAGTTTCTATTTCAAGTGGTGGAGAGGGAGAATTAGCTTTTTAAAGGAAAAAATAGCTTATTTTCACCTATTTTGCAAGAAGAGTATGGAATCCATACCATAAAGGGTAGGGGAGATATTTTACAAGACATATTCAAGATTATATAGGATTTTAAAGGAGTTTCATGGCCATATAGGCCCTAACTCAACTTCCTTTTGCTTTCTTGCTTATTGGTACAGAGAGACATGCTTGTGATTTTTTTGTTGGTACAATTTGATGGAGGAGGGTACAAATCTCAAATTTGGGGTGAATAAATTAGAATAAAAGGGATTCATGATGGTTTAAGTAGTTTTTCAATTGGATTCTCCATGCTCATGAACCATCTAGTTGAGGTCAGGGAAAATTTTGTTGCTTAGCAACTAAAAAGGTAGTTATTTTTCTTCTTTTCTGTTTACCTGAGAATATTTTTTGGAAAATTAAAGTTGTTTCAGATTCTTGAGAACTTGACCTACCATTCCATGTCATTCTAAATCTATTCTTATTTAAATTAAAGGTAAAATAGAGGTCTCAAAGTCAGCTAGTCAATCTACACTATAGGCAGGCTTGCAAGGGTGAATTGTATGGTCCAAGGAGAAAATTTAAGCTTCAAATTTTCAAGAAATTCATGTTTTTAGGGTTTAATTAAGGTTTTCATGATTTCAAAGCTAAGTTATTAGAGGTTTATCTTATTTAATTTCCAAGAGTGCTCATCTCAATGCTCTAAGGGTGTATTCAAGGGGCCTATTTAGCATAATTTAAGCAATATTTGCATATTTTAAGGTTTAATGAGGAAAAATATGATTCATTTTTGGCCTAATGCCCTCCTTCAATGGTATCCAACTTATAATGGTATGATGTTTTGGTATACCTTTGCATAATCTCCCTCCCCTTGTTTTTTCATGTTCTTTGCCCTCCTTTCCCATCTCCATCTCATCCATCCACATCCCACAACCTAAGAACAACCTTAATATTATGTTTTTGTCCATTTTCAACTCCTCCATATCATTTTAATTGTCTTCCAATTCACTCATAATTAAAACCCCACCTCCATTCCAAGTCACCACCATCAAGGAGCTAAAAGTTAACGAAGGATCAATATGAGTATGACAAGGAGTGTTTGTAAGGCTAGTTAAAGCATATACAGTCAAACAATGACCTAAAACTGGGTAGCTACAGCCAAATGTTGGTCACTAGTGGATAATGAAGATAGGGAGTTATGGTGAAAACTTAAAACATCATACAAGAGGGTGAAGGTCATTCATGAACATGACAAAGAGTACACACTAAGCAATATCTTATACAGTCACTGACAATGACCTACAACAGACTATTATTGTCATAAAGGATCAAGAAAAACATAAACCATAGAGATAGGTGAGAATGTCTCCATTAAGATCTATACCAATTTTCTCATATTAGCCAAAGAATAGAATTGGGGTCAAAATATGCCTTTAATCCATTGTTTAAATTTATATATAAGCTATTGTTCGTACTAAGGACACCACTGTGAAGCATTAGGCCAAACATAGAAGAGACTGTCTTAATAAACTATGGGGTGTCATGTTGATATGATATGGGTTAATTAAAAGCAAAGGTCAATTAAAAGCAAGGGTCTAAAATAAAAAAGGAGTCTTTACATTTCCATAATGCACCTACAGGCCTATAGGTGTATGTGTTTGTAATGAAAGGAGCTTCATCATCATAACTAAGCATCATAGTTAAAACCCCAGGGCATTGTTATGGTATTGTAGGTTGTGTTTCAATAAAGAAACCAATGTGTAA
Organism: Torreya grandis; assembly: GCA_037957365.1. Classification (NCBI taxonomy): domain Eukaryota; kingdom Viridiplantae; phylum Streptophyta; class Pinopsida; order Cupressales; family Taxaceae; genus Torreya; species Torreya grandis. Next base: position 2,197,434 of record JARHVA010001792.1, read on the forward strand.
TAAATATGATTATAATTTTACATATATGTACTTACAGTCACCCAAATGAGGACCTACAACTGCTAGTTTGAAGAAGCCAAAGTAAATAGGTCATTTATACTATAGGGATGCTTTGAGGGTTTGATCATCTCAAAGAGGGCTTAAGTGTTGAGAGTATGATCATCAAGTTTGAAAGAAGACCCTATAATTCATATAAGGCTTAATGGATCTAATAAGAGACACTAAATCAACACCCTATAGGCCTGTGCAGGCATATCCATATTGGCTAGGGTTTTGATCATCTATAAACCTTCGAAGAAATGTGAGTATGCTTTAATCTAAGGTGTGGAAGCCATAGTTAGATGGAATCTAATGCATCAGTCATGATGTGTTAGGTATAAAGGGGACATTATAATTTCACCTACAAATCATTTCATCCTATAGTAACCTATGAATAGAGCATCTATAACCATTCTTAGTTGTCACAGTCATAAACTTGTCTACAGGGTATATGAGTAGGTTGTGGTTGATAACTTGAATGGAAAGTGAGGATTTTATTTCCAGCTCAAGGGGGATTTTGGGGTAATATTCAGTGATGATAGGATTTTAAAATCATGTTTCACTCTCAAAGAGCATGAACATAGTCATATAAACCTAAAGATGAAACCCTACAACCAAATAAGGAGGTCACATGGATAAGGGAGGTTTCCCATGTTTAAGACATTTATGTGAAATGGTTGAGCTTGGAAGATCTTGACTCGAATGAGGGACTTTTTTCTCATCATTGACATTCATGTTTGTCATAACCATCCCAGCATTCTCAGGCCTTAAAATTAGTGTGTATAAGCCTTTCAAAGGTTAAAACACAGTCAACTTTAGAATAAAGGAGGAGTTTTGTTTCCAAGAAGATAGTTTGGTTTCTAAAGGTGATGGTTGAGAGTTTTGTCCTACAAAATCAAATTATTGAAAAAAGGATTAGTTACCAACAATGATAACATGACCTCCTACAACCATCATAATATGAAACCCTATAGTCAAACTACAATAGAGGTAGGGGCATAGGTTGTAATGAAGTGGTTTGTTTCCAAGTAGTAGGTGATACACTAGTTCCTAACTAGTTTCATGTTGAGTTTTCATTTGTTATGAGGGTACAATGGTTTTCAAGCTCTTAGAGTTTCAATCATGGTCAATATCTATATCTAGGTTATGCAACCCTACCTAAAATTATCAAATATCAAGAAACATATTCAAATTCCAATTGAGGGTTTTTGATGATTTGAGCTATCAAAACATGAAATGAAAGGAGGTTATGAATTATGATAAAGTCAAATGTATAAAGGGGTGACTCTGAAAGGTGCACACAGCCAAAATTGATGTTCAAACATCATTTACAAGCATTAATGAACCCTACATATAGTCATTATAAGGACACAATACCAATGAAGGGTTTTTATTTGCTTTAAAATCTTCAAGGCATGTATTGAAAGAGGTTCACTTAACAAGAACATCTACAGCTCAATAAGAACCTATAGGCAATCTTGAGAACTTGACCTACAATCAAGTATATGAATCTATAAAAGATTAAAATTTTATAGGGTTTTGATCATATCACAAGGTAGTGGATATTTTTAAATGATCATGGTAACATGGAATATGTTGTGTTCATCATAGAAAACCTAATTTATACCTACAACCATCACTAAAGAGACTTACAACCAAGTAGGGATTTGAGCCAGGAGACCTCAAGAAGGTTTAGGGTTAAGTGATGGATAGTTTTGGTATGATGGTCATCTATTGGTTTTGAATATTCCTTGGGCTCATTCAAACATAAACACATTTAGGTCACACAAGGATATGCCTATCCCTTTAAGGACAATATTACACAACCATTGTACGGAATGTACCTAGTTGATGACTTATAAAGCTTAAAACTAGTCAAGTTGCCATAGTGGAGATGTGTGAAGAGATATATCTTGGAATATCTAGTATTATAGTATATTTTAAAGATGTAATGACCACTAACATGCTCAAACTTGATCAATATCCATCTCTAAAAGTGAAAACTTAGTCATTTTTCATGCCTAATTGACTTGTTTCAGGGTCTTAGTATGCTTGAAAATAGGGGTAGAGGAGTTTTACAAACTCATAAAGGGAATATTGATCCATAAAAATAAAAATTTGAATTTAAAGACATAAAAATTCATGAAATTCACCTCCAAAACATGAAAACTCAGTAAAAAAAGCAGACATTCCATGCATGGAGGTCAAAATTGAGTGAAAATTGAAGATTTTGGGAGCTCCAGGTGGAGTCAGGACTTGAAATTTTGTGCACAAGGTCATCATGAGTTTGGGAACCATATAAAATTTTTAATGGAAATTTTATAAGTGATTTTTTTTTCTATTTTGTCTTAGACCTCAACGTATTCGTTTGAGGTCACCATTGGAGTATCCTTCATTCTAGAGTGATACAAAAGCTTCTAGTGCCAAGTAAATGATTTATAAGCATGGGATGATGTTTTTAAATCATAATAATACTTAAAAAGAGTTTAAAATATCTAAATTTTATGCAAACCATGCTCATATAGTGTTTTGCAAGCAAATATGCACTTAGGTCAAAAAGGCATTTTTAAAATTTTCATGGTAAAAAGACTTCTAGAGTGTTTTGGTAGCATATTAAAGGTCACATAATGATATTTTATGGATTTTTAAATCTTTTAAGTATTTATTTTCATCATAGTGAAGTTTTTCACTTTTGGCAATTCTAGGCATCCTTCCAATCCTCTTGTTCAAATGCTCATTTTGTTCACCATGTGTGGAGTTGGGACAAATTATCTTAGTGTGTTTTGAGGACCCATATGAAATTATAATTCATGAAAATTTGAGATTAATTGAGGGGATGTGCTTTATGAACAATTGCTAAGAGCGTAGGCAGCCTGAAATGCAGTCAATTTGCCACAGGCAAAATTCATTCACATGGTAACTTTTAATATCTTTCACATGGGAGACCAATAATTTTATGGATGTTATAGGGGTTAATTTTATTTGAATCAATGGAAATATTTTAGGATTTGGTGTTCTTTACCTCATGAATCATTAGTTTGAAGTTCCAGCTTTAGAGCCTTCCTAAGCACCTTAAAAACTAGTTTTGAGAAAAGTGGATTTTATTAAAATAAAATCACCATGGATTCAATTGAAACCTTTTAAAAATTAAACAACCTCAGAGAGGATTCCATATACATAAATTTTATGCATGAAGTTGTACAAATGAGGTATGAAATCATGTTTTTTATGGAAAAAGGCATGTAAAATGAAGTATAGGGCATTTTAATAGAATCTATTAAATAGAGATAAAATATTAGGACTTTTTGTTTGTATTAAAATATTTATATATTTATAAATAATCTTGTAAGTGCCTCTACCAGCTCAAGCAAAATGGCCAGTCTGCTGGAAAATGGCACAAAATAGGCCTAGTCAACCCTGTTGACTAAATGGTGAAGTTTTTCTCATCAAAATCATAATTTTGGTGTCGAGGAATTTTTATTTAGGTGAAATTTGTTGTTTTTGAAAGTTTTATGGCTTCTTTTTTATGTCTCATGGTGTCCAAAAGCATAAAATAGACCTATTTGGCTTAACTAGTGTAGTTGGCCTAATTGGTCAAAAGTCAAGTTGGAGTTTAGCATTGGATGAATGTTCAAAGAGTTCCAAAAAAATTTACATGTTAAATATCTGATGTTCCATGGATATATCATGCACTTCTCACTCTTTAAGGTCCTTTTTCATGTAATATGGAGTTAGTTGGAGTTGCCTAGATAATGCTTATCATGCATCTTCCTTGATTTCCATGTAAAGGGGAATGTTCTATTGTTCCAACTCAATTTTCAAATAATTTAAGTGGAGTCCCTTATTTTGAGGTTGGTTTAGAGTTCCATGTAAGATTTTGACTTGTAAAAATTGGGCCCACCTCATCACTTCCATGCCAACCTTAAGGATTCGTGCATGTTTGGTGAATTTTGGAGATTTTTGTGTTTATTTAAATAATGACTTTTCAAATGGGCCCAACATTTCCTACATCAATATTGAAAAGAATGCAATTTCTATAAAGAAGATAAAGATTTTAATGATTATTTTAAATTTTTTAAAGGGATTTAGATCTTGAGTTAATCAACCAAGACTAATCCTTATCTCTTGGGAACTGCACATTAGCTGTAATTAGGGTTTAAGACATATTTATTAGCTTAATCAATCCATTATTTGATAATTCCTGGAGCTAAAGAAGAAATTATAATCTGGACCATACATCAATAAAGAATATTTTTGTTTTGCATATGAGTTTTAGAGAGAGAATAGTGTGTATTTGATTGTGTATCAGCATATAAGAGAAATTATATCTCCTTTTGGCAGGTCCCTTTCTCACCCATTACTTTCTATCTCACCTTCTACAGGTCATTTGAAGAGGTAAAAAAAATTGTAATCCAAAATCCTTTCAACCCTTCATCTGTAATGTTTATACTTAAGGACAAAATAGAAATTTTATTGATTCATATGTGTGCATCAGTTTCAATAGTTTCTAGAGAATATAAGCAATTCAAGTACATCACCCTTTTAATTAGGATTTTCTTTCAATTTTCCCTCCCCCTTTTCACCCCAAAAAATCATAGTAGTCCAGATATAATTGATAAATCTAAAGGGAACCATCCCTCTTTAGAGTTTCTTCTCATCATAAAGTCACCCACACTTTGAGAATTTCTAATTGTATTAGTTGGAGTGAGGGTGTGCTTGCACATATTCAAGTAGGGTGCACTCCAGAGTGATAACACCTGCTCTTGTATTAATGTTATTCTATCCTTTTCTGGCATGATCAAGAAAATTTGTAGGGATCCATCCTTACTGCTATGTGAACCTTCTCTAATTATTTTATATTAATGTCTTTTATTTTAAGGGCAAAAACTTCATATTTATGACCATGCTCATGTCTATTTATAGTAGCTATTTGTTGAGAGTATGGCCACACTCAAGGATGTGATGTTCATTAATTCCATGTACATACCTCTACTTTGAAATGTGAACTTAGGACTACTATAGATTGAAAACCAATTTAAAATATTGGTTTTCCTATAGTTGATACATCCACTTGGACATATCTAGATCATGTGAACAACGAGTAGCTCACCCTAATCTATGTTAGGTCTAAAAAAATATTTATTCTATCCCTACAAAGTCTTAATGTCATCATTTGATCCCAAAATATCTATTCTTGGTCTAACCTAGGTCATGCTCGAGCTCAGTTCCATTCACCAATTTCTCACCTTGGTAAAAAACTATCCCTTTGATCTCTATTAAAAGTCTCTTGGGCTTGCCCTTCATTCATTAGCTATCGGTATTTGACTCAGCCTATTGACATTATGGCTCATCTCACACGATCTGATCTTTGTTTGTCTAGATGACTGTTGATCATTGATCCACTACTAGTTCAACATACTCCTGACACTTGTCAATCATGACTTTACACTGAGATCTGCTGAGTCTTTAAAATGTTTTCATGTCATTAGATCTAAATATACAATTGAGCATGAGCCATTGATCTACTTGGGCCTATTAACCTATCAATCATCACTCACCATTGGATCTTCTATACAATTGAATGTCGATTGTTGATCCTACTTTTTGAATCCAAATGACCATTCTATGGGGTTTAAAATTAACATATACGTGAATGTATTTGACGTCCACATGACTATCACTAAGATATTTAAAAACCAATGGTCATTTACCATGAGTTAAATTTGATGTCTATGCAATCATGAATTAAATCCACGAGAATGTCAATGACATCTGCGTGACTGTCAATCTTTGGACCCCAATAGATGCCTACTGAGATTGAACTTTGACACTTATGTGAATGTCACTCTATTGGAATAATTTCCTCAAGCCAAACCACTCTATCAGAATTTGTGTTTTGAACCTTTTTCCATGGACCTTTTGTCTTTGGATTTTTTGTCCTTGGGAAAATTGTTGTGGGTTTTTTTCCCAGAAGAATTCTTTCTATAGAAACTTCATTTTAGATAATTTGTTTGATGGAAAGGAATTTAGGAATTTTGATTTAAACAAAATGTTTGAGAGAAATAAGTCTTTGGGAACTTTACTACAGCCACTTTTCCCAAAAGAATTTGGTCTACAGATAAATTATTGTAAAATAGTTTCCCTAAAAGAATTAGTACTTAGCTTTTCCTATAGATAAAATGTTTGAGAGAATTCAGATCTTCTAGAAAATTACCATGAACATTTTATCTGAAGGAAATATGCCTTTAAAATTTTTCCCAAACACTTTCCCCAAATAATTAGTCTTCAAAAATTTTTTTACGGACAATTTATCCAAAAGAATTTTGATGCTTAGCCAAATACCCAGAACAATTTCCCTGAAGGAATTCATGCCTTTAGAACTTATGCTTGTGGATGATTTCCTTCAGGATTTTTGTAAAGATATTTTTTGGTGCAAATATTTTTCTGATGGAAATGTCTTCGGTCTCTTTTCTTGATCCTTGAAAGCCCTGATTATTTTTAAGGCATATGCAAAATCGTCCCATGACCTTGAACTGCATTGACACTATGAGAACCTGTTTGGATCCTTTACCTTGCTCTGTAGACCTATACCTCAAAAATTGACAAAATACACTTTAAATAAGCTTAAAGTGTTTCAAAAGTTTTGAAATATATGAGTGATATTTAGACCATTCATTCCATCTAGAACTTGGTTCACCTACTCAAAACATTTTTAGGCAAGATCTCTATGTGGGCCAATTATGGCCAACAGGTCTATTAATTTCCCTTTTACTATTATATCGTATTAGCTATTTGCCAATATGGGATCATTTATATTGATTTCATGAATGCATGCCACTATATAATTATCAGTTAGATGATGAATTAATCCTATTTGTATCTTTGATAATTTATTTAGATCACGACAAGCATGCTTATAAATTGATTGAAATCTTTTTATGCAAATGATATTTTTTTTGTGTGCTTAAGAGACTTAACATAATCCATATGTACTCAAATTGATAGTTGGTTGCTATGTGTGTTTAGCATGCTAGATATTATGCCTGATTATCAATTTGGACAATGTTCTATCGATTCCCATGTTGTGGACTTGTTTTGACCGAACGATGATAAAGAATGTTAAGGTTAACGTTTTTGGTTGTGGTTATGCGGGTACACTAAGTGAGTACCTCTTACTTCAGCAAGTGAGGTTAGGGTTTGACCCACATCTAAATGCATACTGTAATATACAATTCTAAAAAAAAAATTGGGGTTGTTTCATCTAGTATTAGATCAGTGTTTCCGCTTTAGGGAACTCTGGGACTTGTAGAAGTTATTACATAGTGACCAATGAGTTATACCCATCAGGTAGAGTTATGAAGTAGTTCACAAGGCACTTAGCCTTTCAGGCTAAAGATTAACATTTTATGTTGTAATTTATTGATGATATAAATATTCTATGTATCTCTTAGAAGAAATGATTCCAAGGAATCTAGATTTTCTCTGATGTCTGTTGTTATTGCCCCTAGCCTTGGTTGGGGTTAACCCTTCCCAAATCTATTTGCATTAGGGCAAGTCTCACTTGTCAACCATTGAAATATATGGGAGAGTCAATGGGATTTAGGTGATTCAAGCTTTGATCTTAGAATTAGAGGAATAACATCATGTATCTATGTCAGCTTGTATGGGCGAGCCTTCCTTAGATACTTGGAATATTATTATCTAGGGAATACTGAGGGTTCAACTTAAACCTAGAGGGCATGATAAGATGTGAAAAGAGATGATTTACTTGGCTAAGTCAGTAAAGATTGAGATCTCCACTCATAAAAATGATTTCCTTGAGATGTTGGTAACCTATGAACTTGCATGGGTGTGTTAACTAGTGTTTATTCTTGGATAAAAGCTGTTGGAATTTCTTGCGCAAGGAGCTGAATATCCTATGTTATTTTGGTTAAAATAACTCAAGTTCTATATATCTCATATTTAGTATATTGCTACAAGGTGGATGGTTTTAGTGGAGTGAAAACATCTCCATGGGGTGAGTTGCTTGTAGATAACAAGGTTGCCCAACCTCTTTTTTTGTTTATAACAAGTTGTTATGCAAAAGCTTCTCATAGTGACATTATGGTAACAACTATGGTAAGCAACCATAGTTATGGCTTGGCCTAGGTTTCACTATACATGACTGGGGGTAGAGATATAGTAATTTTATTACAATGTCAATGCTTGAGAGGCATTGACTCATCTAATGTATTGGACTTTTAAGCCAATTAAGGAGGTTTTGTTATCTAATATATGGCCTGGTTGGCTGATTGCATCTGTTATACATCCTGTAAATAGGTAAGCATATGTAGTGCTAAAAACTTACGTATTTTAGTTAAGTTAGGCTTGATCTTTTTGGCCTCTTTTGAGTTAAATTGGTGAAGCAAATGGATTCATAACTTCCAAAAGGGCTAAAGTTAGCTAGTTTTGGCATGCTTATTTTGATCACGGATCGGTTTTATGTCTATGTGATATCTTTTAATCATGGATGTGTTTAATTCCATAGGGAAGTTTGACTGATCTTGGTTGAGTTATGCATCCATGAGGATTCCTATTCTGACTTGGTCACATCTTGACACCTATGAAGATGTCTATTGAGACATTGGATATGCCTTGCATCCATGAGGATGTTTATTGAAAGTTCTGATTGAACATTCTAATTGTGGAAAATTATGATTCCCATAATAATGATATTGTACTCTCTTTGAGCCTTAGTTAAGCTCATCCTTTCCCAATTTGATATTACATAAAAGCAAACATCTCCATTTGACCTTTCACCTGTTGGATTAAGTCAATCAATTAAATTATGATTTGAGCTTGTTGTTGTAGTCTTAAGATAATGCCTAGATGCCCATTAATTACTTGCATAATCAAGCCATCTGATGAGGCTAAGGTATGATATCTTGGGAGGTCCAAGGGTGTGGCTCAAGCTTGGAGGGCCTGGTGGGTGAGTATGATTGACTTACATGAGCAAGTTAAGAGTTTTAGGGATCTCTTACTAGATTGGGTAGTGTGGGCCATCTATCCATGACATGAATATATTATTGGAAAAACTTTAGAAACTCAGGAGATAGATAGGTCTTATTGGAACATAACCTTCCTTGAGTGAAGGAGATTGTAATCTAAGATCCTTGGGACTGATCTTGTGATATTATTTGATGGATATCTGATGTCTTTTGCATGGCATCTAAACATCAGGTGGACCGATGGAAATTCATGAACCTTTGTGCTTCACCAACCTATGTGTTTGACTATTGTAATGTGAAAAATACCTTGACATAGTTACCTATACCTGAATGTGTACTTTTATTACATAACTCTTTTATTCATGTACATTGTTATATGTTTATTGTATAAGCCTTGTGAGGTGTGAAAATGCTTAACCACGTGAAATGTGTGAACTTTTTATTATATACAACTAGCTGTCTGAGTGTTCTAGCTATGTTATATGTGTGATCTTATGTTTTTAAACCATAAATTATGAACTTAAACACTTATGTTCTATAATTCCCTTTTTGGAAGTCAAATCTCTTGTTTAGGCTACCAAGGTATAGTGTTGTGATGTATTTTGTAATCCTGCACCATTGTTCTAGCTATGAACATTGACACAAGTATGAGGTTGAGGGTAAAGAAACATTTTTTCCATAATGGTTTATATTAGGTATGGGCTAGGTAGTGGAGTCTCTCATAGGCTAAAAATCCACTCCACCCTTTTGTAAGAGGTAGCCACCTGATTCATTCAGAGTGTGCACCATGAGAGCCACATATTGTCCATAAGACCCTCCTTCATAATGGTCACTTTATGGCTAAGTGTTTCCTTTACCTACCTCTCAGAGGTTATTGTTAAATAGCCTATGTGGAATTTCATTGTGTAAGCCTTGTGAAGCACCAACTAGTCCTACATTATGGACATTTATGCAAATCCACAGGGAGGTACTTGCTAAAATGCATGCATGTGTTGGCATGTGCATGTAAACATGTTGTGATTGAGGTATTGCCTTACTATACCTGATATATATATATATATATATATATATATATATATATATATATATATATATATATATATATATACATATATATATTTTGGGATGAATATATTTTTATACTATTTTATGCATGACTGAAAAGTATGCTTTTTTAATGTTTAGAATGAAAATTATAAATCTTGATCAGGTGGATTTTGTACTCTTGGGTACTCTTCTTTCTTTTCTTTTTCTTAGCTATTTACTACCATGAGGTAAGTACAAAAATATGGTGGAATTGTGATTCATGTAACCATCATGTGATCTCTCACAAAGTTATTGGAGATCATGCAATAAAATTTTAGGTTGCATGTAAAGGCCTAAGATGGCTTCTCCTATTGTTCAATGTGGATAGTGTGGAACACTACAGTATCCCCTGAATGGTAATTGTTGATCTGGAAGTAACCATTCAAAACGAGTTACTATCCTATGGTAACATTCTATGATGAACGCTGATTAAATTATGTGCAAGGCATAATGTGTGTTGGTGAAGACACTATTTTAGGTTGGGTATATATAGTCAAATCTTGATGGGATTTTGTAATTTATAATTGCTATCATCAAAGTTACATATTTCTACAGTATGTCCTCTTAATAAGAGGGATGTCTTTCTGGTGATTGGTTATCTAGTAAAATTTTTGATCTAGATGGTCAAAAGTTGTTAAAACTGCCTATCTTCCACAAGCTTTTAGTTGAAATAGGTGTGCTTGGAAGGTAACAAAAGATTTTTTTGGCATTCATTGAGGCATAAAAAAATCATTTCCATGGCCGGTAATGCTATTTTGCCTTAAAACTTAGGAAGTTCTGCCTATATGGGTGGCTAAATTTTAATAATTTTTTTAGAACTATGTTAAAATGATGGTACACCATTGGTATATGTGCCAAATAAGAGTAGGTTTAGAGATATATTATCAAGACTATGATTATCTATTTTGGCTATTAATAAATTACTTGTGCATCATAAACATGAATTGTACCCTGTTGAGGTATGTGTGTAAGCATCTAATGCTATAATGACATGTGAGTTGATGAGACTTTTCATATGGATTGAACAAAGGAATTACATGGTTATAATTATGATTTATAATGGGGGATAACGAATGTATCTTACCTGGATGGTGAAATTGTATCCTCTTACCTTATTGATATGTAAACTAATGGTTTTTCTTGTTAATATTATGGTTGAGTAGTGGAACCTTTGAAAAGAGAGAGATAATGTCCCTAGGGATAGTCGGATCTTTGATTATAGTCATCAAGATGACTCCTCTCTAAGAGGGGGAGGATGTTATGACCCCACCCTTATGTACTTTTACATGAATATTTAAGTGTTAGTATTATCATGTGTATAGTTGATTTTTGCACTTGCTTACTTAATTGGATTGTGTTGTTAGATTTTGATGTTATGATATTTGATTATAGTGATGTATTTATCATGTTATAATTTTTTACTTGATGATGTATGGATTATTTGATGTACTTGATATTTGATTATAGTTTATTATTGATTTATCATTTTATCAATTTTTGGATTAGATACTATTGATGTATACACTCGATGGTTGTAGGTGCTGATTATGAACTAGGCTGGATGTTGGTGTCAGCTTTTGGGGTAGTGGAGTGGTTCTAAGTAGTTGGATAAGTTTCAATAGGTAACCTTGTTTTCTTGATTGGTGTCGTGCCTTTGGATAGATGCATTATTCATTTATGTAGTCATATTTTATTATGCCTTATCATGTTTACTTTTTATATCCTGTCATATTATTGTTGTTTCCCATGTGTTTATTCGATGTTGAAACTATCCGCTCAGACTTCCCCTTTTATCTCTCTCTCTCCCATGTACACCTTGCCACTCTATTTTTGTTGGACTCACCCTCTCTTAACTTGGACTCCCTAAGGACCTACCTAGACCTACCCCACTCATGTCACCCTCTTCTATGTGAATTATTAACCATGGTTACTTGATAATTATTAATAGCCATGCTAATTAGTCACATGGCATTTAAACATTTAATAACCTTTAAAATAATATCTATTTTTATTATTTTAATTGTTATTATTTATTTTTACTATTTTATTATTGATTGGCATTTAAATAATACCTAATTATTATTTAAATTGTTTTTCCTTATGTTTATTATTTTATTGGTTGATGGCTCAAATTTTTGAATAAGGTCATTAATGACCATGCCTTTTGAGTTTGGCAGTGGGGGGTGGGCGGGTTACATGGGAGTGGGTCAATGCAATTGAGGGGGGTTTTCTCTCTTCTCAATGAATGCTGAAATGAAAGGAGAGTATGGTGAGTGGAGGGAGAGGGAGAAAAGTTAGACATGATGGGTGGAGAAGGGAGAACACACATAGAGTTTTAGCTTTTGGACTTAGCAGTTGGCGTTGGTGTTAAAAAAAACCTTAGTGTTGGAATTATGGTTTGGGAATTGATTCACTACTAGAAAAAGAGGTATTGTTAGCCAAAGCTATTAACCTGGCTAGCATTATATGAATTTGCCTCTCCCTTACATCCCACCAAGTAAATCATTCTGACAGATAAACTAGTTATTTTCTAGGAATTATTATTGATTATTAATGTCAGTTCATATTATTTTGATAATATTCTTTTGCATATAAACTTGTAAAAGGGATAATCAATTCCATGATTTGGTTTCACAAACATGGTTTTAGTTATATCCCTTAACCTGGTAAATGTATTATTACTAGATGAGCTATGTATTTACACTCATGTGTATATGCCATGATCTTACCTTAATATTCCTACTTCTACATTTTATTGATTGATTTGGGTGAATTATTGACCCCTATAATACTATGGACTAGTTGTGTGGATTATCTCTTGTTATCATAAAATGATGAATTTAATGTACATAACCCTGTGCTTTAGTTGGCTGATTCAGGTCACTGGTTCTATTTAGAATTAATTTAACTCATGGTTATCCTGATGGTAACCATACCCTATTCACCTTGGCTGCATACCTATTATGTCAATTTAGGAATACAATGGAAAAAAGTGACTTGGGGTTTTATTTAAATCCTTGAGGCATATTATTCTCTTATCATTATAATTTTCAGATTTAAACTAAAATGCCTTGGGTCCTTAAATCTTAAGGGAAAAATCTTTTGATTGTTAGTATAATCCTTTGTATGGTAAAATCAACCTGGGGTTTAATTAATCCTAAGGTCAATTGGCTCAGGTGTTTATAAATCTTCCATTGGAATATTCGAGTTGGGGGTTTAACCGATCATATGGATAGAATTTTTTTGTGATACGTATTTATTCATTCAATAAGAAAAATCAACCTGGGGTATATTTAATCTCAAGGTGGATTTTGGATTATCATTATATTTTCCTATTTTGATTTAAAGTCAATTTCAGTTTTAAATGTTTGAAAAACTGGGTTTGTTATGAGATTTATGGTTTTTGATTGCCATTATAATCTTTAATATTGAATTGAATTCAATTTGGGTCTCCTAAAATTAAAAGAACAAGCTTTTATTCTTTGTTAACATGTTTCCTTGAATCTAATTTGGCTGGAGTTTTTCTTTGAGCTGGTTGTGTGTACATATTGAATGACATGTTATGGCCATCTAGTTATGTTTTCAATTTTTGAAATGAAGTTCCACATATTTAATTTAATATGGAACTAGTTGGAAAAACACACACACACACACACACACACACACACACACACACACACACACACACACACACACACACACACACACACACACACACACACACACACACACACACACACGTATGCACGAAACATGAACTGGTTCTTTCCCTTTTCGCAAAATGGTTACTCATGTTCCTTGTATAAGCTCGATCCCATCATAAAATTTTGTATGTGGTTTTAATGGAAGATTTTTAGGTGCTATTTTAATGGTATGGCTTTGTTGTGGACTTTTTGGGAATTCTTATGTGTTTACATACTACTGGTTCTTTGGAATATGGGTGAAGCCCTACTAAATTCATTGTCTTTTAATGGGGGTTTTGAATTTTAAATAAACCATTTATAAAGTTTGTTGTCTTATAACTCATGTTAACTGATTTTTAATATTCAGGGATCATATGAGGTTGTGATACCTCATGATGATCCCCTGAATCTCCTATATCAGTCATTAGCTTTAAAATCATTTTATTATTTTGAATGCCTATTGAATTAATTGTTGCCATTTCAAAATTAATTGGCATTAATGAAATTAAGATGAATGCATGGACCAAGTGTTATATGTTTTATGGTTCAATTTTTGAATTGATTCTAATTTATAATCGATTATGGTTTTGATTGATTACTAAAATCTTTAATTGTTGCCTTGAGAATTTTGTATGGCTGAGCTACCTGATTACCATGCTTGTATGATTTTATTATTGGTTATGGACTTGGTTTATTATAATTGTTAAGTTATATGTTGTGCCTTCTATTTTGTTATGATTATGTGAAGCATATTCTTGTTGGGTCACCATTCCTAGACCAGACTCAAATAATTAAGCTCTAGTTGGTATGCTTGTATACCCCGATTATAAATTTGTAGCCGGAATGATAATGGGCTAATCGTATACTTGGAGGACATCCAAGTGGGTTATTTTGGAAGCTATAGCAATGGATTAGTTATTTAATTCCTTACTACATCCTTCAGTATCCTGTAATTAGTTATCCCCACTTCTAATTTATATAGAGGATGGGTTGGTTATTTTTGTCTCACCTAGGAATGGTGATTGTGTCTTTTGTTTATGTTATGTTATGGTGTCAAGATGTCCATTGGTTAGAATCTGACTTGTTCAGAACTCCCTCCTTGACCCTGTTTTCCAAAACCACCATCTAGCTGATAGTTGGGGTGGTAAGGGCCACTGATGGCTGGGCTCATAGGGCTGATTGGGAATGTTTGTCTATTTTGATTTCTATTTCTCTATTACTGGATGACTTTGATTACATGTTGTTTATGTCCTTATTATAATAGATGTTATATTAATTTCATATAACATGACTAGTGGATGTAGTTGTACTTGTTTTCATTGGATTTTGGTTTAGTTACATTTGGATTTTGGCATGCTAACCTTGTATTTGGATAGGGATCCCTTGGAAATAAGAAATACAAGCTTATTATGCTAAATGTGAGGTAATGTATGGAAGTTACTTTCAGTTTTTGAATTTAATCATCTACACACACACATACACACACACACTTGGGTTTTCTCCTTGATTGTTAATGTCTATTACTACTAATGCTATAGTGGTATACTACTTTGTTGATCATCGTTATGGTAATAACCTATAGTTGGTTTTAGCATGCTTAGGTAGTAATTATTCATTATGCAGTCTTATAGGACTCCTATATGTTCCCTTGATATGTATAATCTTGGTACCTTGAGTAGAGAATTATGTAGATAATAATTCTCTTATTTTGGTGTTTTGAAGCATATTGGAGCATGCTGGCTTGAATTTTCAGCAAATCAAAGTCTTAAATTGAATGATAGTTATTGAGGAGTTATTTAACTAAGTCCTTTGGATACATACATACATACATACATACATACATACATACATACATATATATATATATATATATATATATATATATATATATATATATATATATATATATATATATATATATATATATATATATATATATATATATATATATATATATATAGGCTTATGGTTATTTTATGTAAGTTGGAATTAATTTTTATGATAACACAAGTATGTTAAACTATTCCTTAGTTGGTTTTTAACTTATGTATGGAATATAGTGACCTTTGGATGTCTTAGTTTGTATTTGATATATATATGAACAAGTTATATGAGTTGGATGCCATGCATAGGTGGGAAGCAAATTAGAATTCAGCTTGTATGCTAGGATTATAAATGTGCATACACAAGTACATATGTTATTATTAAACAATCCTTTAGCTAGTTGGTTCTCATTCTAAAGCTTGGTTAAATTACATTGCTAAACAAATAAGGTTCTAAGTTGTTTCCCATATTAGAGGATGCTTATCATGAGAGTAAGATTACTTAATGTTGGGACAAATTATTAGTTTATGGAAGAAGGATGTAACCTTAACTATTTGTAATTCAGAATATCATTGTTGAAGGGTGCATTCCCTTTTACTAGAAACTTATATACCTGAACATGGCTGAATGTTACATGTGAACATCACTCTTATGGGCTAAATATGCACATTGTTCTATTATCTTGTTGGCTGGAATTTTCTCATTGAGTAGACATGGCTGTTGGTGTGAGTTTTGGTATGTGTAATTAACCATGTGGAGACTTTGATGCTTGTATGCTTCTACAAACTAGTTCATTTTGGAATCATTATATGCTTGAATAAAATATATTTGTACATAGGTGAAACATGCTACTTCATGTTGAGTATACTTAGTATGATGTTGTTTGAAGCTGGGACTACTTATTTACTATACTATCTGATTGTATAAAAGATTATACCTCAGCTATTAAGTGTTCATAATAAATTTCTGCTTTCATATATGGATGGAAAACACTAAAGTGAATGTGAATGTTGAATCGGCTAATATGCCTTTCTTACCTAAAACATCAGTTGATAAAACAATCAATATTATGGAATATATATGTTTGGTTGCCATGTAATTTGGGTGTATTAATCTCCCTTTTAATATTGTATCGTATTGGCTATTTGCCAATATGGGATCATTTATATTGATTCCATGAATGGCTACCACTATATCATTATCAGTTAGATGATGAATTAATCCCATTTATATCTTCAATCATTTATTTAGATCATGGCAAGCATGCTTATAAATTGATTGAAATCTTTTCATGCAAATGATATTTTTTTTGTATGCTTAAGAGACTTAACATAATTTGTATGTACTCAAACTGATAGATGGTTGCTATGTGTGTTTAACATGCTGGATATTATGCCTAATTGTCAATTAGGAGAATGTTCTATCGATTCCCATGTCATGGATTTATTTTGACCCAATGATGACAGAATTCTAAGGTTAACCTTTCTAGTTGTATTTACATGGGTATGCTAAGTGAGCACCACTTGCTTTAGTAAGCGAGGTTAGGGTGTTACCCACATCCTAATGTGTACTCTGATATGCAATTCCAATTTTTTTTTGGGTTGTTTAATTTTTTTGGTAAACCAGTTAGGAAGTAATGTAAATAAAATGGAGCTGGGTATGGTGGAGAAGGCACGATAGAATAGACATAGAAGAGAGAGAGAGTTGGGCAGAAAGGAAGGAATTTGGAAGTAAGAAGGAAAATTTTGGGTTCTTTGCTGGAGACTAAGGTAGGGTCTATTATTTTTTTATTTTGGTTTCAATATAATGATTAACCATGAAACTACTGTGAGCCCAATTTTAATTTTGGGTTTATGGATTTTAGTTTGAAAAGTTAGAAAAAATAATATGGCCGACCCTTTGGATGGGGATGACCCATCTAGAGGGCCAACCATATAAATATGTACACACACACACACACACATACATACAAACCCTTTTTGATGGAGTTGGTTGTGTATACTTTAAATTTAACTCAGTTTTGTAACTAGGGTTTTATGAGTTTATACTATACTCTCATTTGTGATTTTAATTGAGTATTAGATATTTTATTGTGGGTTCAAACCCTAGACTAGGGTCAACATTGCTAGTTATTTGTAAATTTTTGAATATTTTCTCTTGGGTTTAAATTTTAAAAATATGGACATATGGATTTTTAGCTTGTTGCAATTTAAAAACATAGACATATGGAATTTTAGCTTGTTATAGAACTCAGTGAGTGTTTTGACCCTACAATGAATTTTATTATGTTTTGAATATTTTTTAAAGGATGATTTTGAGAGTGTATATTTTATTATTATTTGATGATTGTTGAAATAAAACCCTGTACTAGGGTCGAGTTTACTAGTCTTAGTATAGAAGGGTAATCTGGGTTGAAATTTTCAAATTTGTTTGTTGACAGTTAAGAGGATTTAAATTTGGGCATTGATTTTTAGTTAAAATTATTATATGGTTTATTCATACATGACCCTAGGGACAAGTTTGACACATCCATAGGGTCAAATATGAAGGACCCATCTTAGCCAAAATTTTATGTTTGACTATAGTTTACTTTGGGTTAATAAGTAGTTGTATATATAAGGTTATAGAATCATTGTCTGGTTTTAATTTGGGATGACTTAGAGACTTCAATCAGTCTAACTTAGACTTATGTTAATAAAACTACACACTGACTTATAAATATAGCTATGCCTGATATTTAAGTTGATATAATTCATTCCATTTTTATGGAATGTAGTATAGTTGAACAAAATCTATGTTTTGTTGTTTGATATTTGATTTTGGAGGTATGTACATGAACTAAAAATATTAGACATGGTTCGAGTAATTCACATTTTCAATTTTTTGAGTGTAGGATGTTGAAAGAATTTGTTCATGTTAGAAATTATTATTTCCCAGTTATAGACTATGTGTTAATGAAATATTTAACTGAATGTATGGTTATGTGATTGACCAAGATGTTTTATTATCTTTGTTTAGTTATGATTAATTAGGTTTTCATCTAAGCTAAAGGACTGACTATTCATAGTCATGCCTATAGCTTATAACTAGTTGACATATATGTTGTGGTAGTATTTTATATTAAGGTTAAGTATTGATTCAGGTGAATTTATTTGGTCACTGTTTAAACAAAAATATTATAAATCACTGTATGTTAAAATTATATAGATTTATAGGTGTATGTGTGTGTGTACATGTACATGTAATATATATACACACATACTGTGTGTGTGTGTGTGTACATGTAATATACACACACACACACAATGTGTGTGTGTGTGTACATGTACATGTAATACACACACACACACAAATATCAATATAGTCTAGTTTGAAAAAGGGTCATATTACTATTTATACCAAAGTCTATGTGAATGAATGTAATATATTACATGATTGAACTTAAGACAAAATTGAAAGGAAATTAAATGAGTTTAAAGGTCTTCTAGTTAAATGTTATTTAATATGTGAAACCTTGTGTGATAAATGGAATGTTTATTAGGTGTGTGTGTGTGTGTGTGTGTGTGTACATGTACATGTAATATATACACACACATTGTGTGTGTGTGTACATGTAATATATACACACACATAGTGTGTGTGTGTAAATGTAATATACACACACGCATAGTGTGTGTGTGTGTACATGTACATGTAACACACACACACACAAATATCAATACAGTCTAGTTTGAAAAAGGGTCATCTTACTATTTATACCAAAGTCTACGTGAATGAATGTAATATATTACATGATTGAACTCAAGACAAAATTGAAAGGAAATTAAATGAGTTTAAAGGTCTTCTAGTTAAATGTTATTTAACATGTGAAACCTTGTGTGATAAATGGAATGTTTATTGATGGATTAAATAGTTAATTAAAACTAGGTAAATTATAAGGTGTTATTTTTATAACAAAGGTAGATTGTTAGAAGACATTTTAATAATAAGCCTGCATATGAAGGACTTATGTAGTATGTTTTTATGTTGCTATTTAAAACATGCTGTGGCATGCTTGTCTTACAATATATTGTTATGATGTTTATGATTCTTGGCATAATATAAGTATTCTTAAGATGAAATTTAGGTAAAGGATTTCCTAGTACTTATGAATGCTATGACATTTTATATATGAGTCTTTATGTTGAATATGTGGATTTTAAGTGTTTAATATATATATATATATATATATATATATATATATATAATTCTAATATTACTGACATTAAATGAGTGAGACATCCTTCACTAATTTAATTAGTGTTGCTAATAGTCAGAATAAATGTAATACAAATGAGTAGTGTGTGTGAAATTGATTGATCATAGAGATATGAAAACTATCTGAAAACTTTGGCCAAAGTAATGTTTATGGTTTGAGCATTATCATTTCACCAGTTTGATTTAGTTTGCATGTTTAACACGATATCATGTTAGAGTGTATTTCTTTATGTTATGTTGTATGTGATAGTTATCTTACAACACACAAGTTTTTAGTTGACCTTCTCAATTTATGCACTATCACTATTTATGCATCAGTGAAGGAAGGGCCATTCTCTTATTAGGAGATTGTGTGGAGGATCATTGGTCCATGGTTAGTTTTGAAAAACACTCAGATGAAAATCTCCCTCCCATTCCAATATTCAATCGATAAAGGTTTCATGCAAATTATTTTCATATATAGACGAGTTCATTGTGACTCATATGTTATATGGAACATTATATTATTGTAATCTGATTATTTAGATGTGTATTATTGTATAGTTATACTCTATAATATAAATTTTAAAACAATAATAGTTGGTCATAAACTTATTGTACTTAATGGAATACTTAATCAACAATGATGTAATTATTAATATGGATATTTATTGCTCTTTATATATTGTTTGAATTAAAGCAAATCAACATGCTTAAATTTGATCACTAGCTAAATGAATAAGATCTTAAACCTTATGGTTGAACTTACAGTTATTTTAATGATGCATTTAGTTAGAGATTTTTATTGTTGTATTAATTTATGAATTAGAGTTATTTTTTTTACCTAACTCTAGTTAACCTTAAGGGGTTACTACACTAGGACTATCAACGTGGTATCACAAGATACAATTATGTTTTTGGCACCTAGACCGAAGAGATAGTTCACAAGATTGTGTGGGGGATCATTGGTCCATGGTTAATGTGGAAAAGCACTCGGATTAAACTCTCCCTCCTCTTCTAATAGTCAATCAATAAAGGCTTCACTCAGATTGTTTTCGTATATAAATGAGTTCATTATGACTCATATGTTATGTGGAACAATATATTATTATAATTTGATTATTCAGATGTGTATTATTGTATAGTTATACGCTCTAATTATAAATTGTAAAATAACCATAGTTGGTTATGAACTTATTGGACTTAATAGAATACTTAATCAGTAATGGCTGAATGATTAATATGGATATTTATTGCTCTTTATATGTTGTTTGAATGAAAGAAAATCAAAATGCTTAAATTTGATCACTAGCTAAATGAATCAAATCTTAAACCTTATGATTGAACTTACAGTTATTTTAATGATGCATTTAGTCATAGATTTTTATTATTGTATTATTTTCTAAATTAGAGTTATTTTTTTACCTAACTCTAGTTAACCCTGAGGGGTTGCTATAACCATTTTAGCAGGATCCAAACATGCCATTACCCAAGAAATATAATCCTTATACATTTTATGAGAATCATCGAGGGTTAGTACATTCACCAATAGTTGTTAAAAATTATGTAATAAAATTCAAGGCTTAATCAATAGCAACACAATTATGATAGATAAACACAATTCTAATATGAATAAATAGTAACAACACCTAATCAACACTTAAAATTTGTTAACAACCCCTTCCCAAATCAAAATGATGTAAAATAAAATAATATACACATGGAAACATTTACCCAACATGAGCATGAATTAGATAACATCATTGGCATGGCATCAAGCTATCAAAACCAACCACCTTCTATTATGTTCCATGATCACAAAATTCCTAGTAATGGATCAAATAATGGTCTTATCTATATACATGGAATTTTTTATTGCAACTATTCTATGACACATGGCATTATGACCAATAATGGTTCTAGTAAAATATTATCTTAATGTAATTATTGTATATTAAAATATTTATTCTTAGAGACTTATGTGAAGTGACCATAACATTGTGAAATTATGATGGATATGAGCAAACACCCTTAAGGTGTTATTATACTTTCACTTACAGTTGGACTAGGATGTGCTTACTTGGATGCTCTTGGATAAATACAATCAAAATGATATATTCAACACTTCACAACTGTGTCAAGATTATTCACAACAATACAATACACACAATTTATGGCTCACCTTATGAGAGACGTACTTATCAACTGTCAAGTGCACCTCGAAAGGTAAAAATCATTTATTCTAAGGTGGCTTCTATGAAATTTTCACATTCAAAGTCATCTCATACACCTAATATATTTGTGAGAGAGAGGCATTACCATATTTTGTGAAAGATCTTTGAGCTTCAATTCCCATTTTTGCATGACCAAGACCTGTAACAGTTACACATTTGCATCCCAAGGTTGACATGAAACTTAGGTTAGTCATTTTAGCATAATCTATTCTAGAACAATTTAGGGAAACTCCTGAACCTTATCATATACATCATATTAATATAGATTATAATTATTACACAACTCATGATCTTTTCTTTGACACATTGAGTGATACATTTGATAATCCTAATTTTGATTTAGGGATTGACAATATATAGGGTAGACTTACTACCTCATATTTAGGACTCAAAGCATACATATTCTGATAATTTTTTTGTAGCATAGTCTTGTACATAGGGAGTCTTCACTATTATTATATATATTAATCATTTATGATACATTTCTATGACTCATTTACACATGCGATGGGGGCATTTTCCTTTCATTTTTTCCACATTATGTTTTAACACCTTGTTGTAGATTGTTCGAATCCTTCCCATTTCTTCTTTTTTGAAACCTTGCTTCTTAACACTTATTCAAAAATTTTCACCCAAATATTTCAAAATTAAAAAAAAAATTGGAAAAAATTCAAAAAAAAATCATATATTAAAAAAATTAAAAAAATATAAATATGATCAAAATCCAAAATTAGGACCTACAAGTATTTTTGAATGTTGTTAGCTTGCCTCTTTACATATGTTATTTATTTCATGTCCAATAGATAACATATTTCAATTTTCAACACACAATGCTTTTCATGAGGTATGTGAGTGTGATACATGACATAATTTTACATGGATCTTTGATGTCAAGCTTTCCTTATTACCTAACAACCTTGATAAGTTAATGCCATCTCTTCTTTCTCCATGAACACTTCAACAGGTTGTATCTATCCACAACCTTTCTACCATAACAAACTATATATCATCTACATGTTTTGCTAATCACTCATACTTTACATTGTGTTTCATGGATGTGTTATTTGTTAACAATGACATTATTACACATGGTTAATGTAAACTAGTCTCATTAGATTTATGTTTATTTTCAAAATTATTACTTTACTACATGATAAGTTAGGACTTGCTTGCTTATTATGTGTGGCCCTTGGTCTTGTGTGTGTAATATTTACATGTTCTTGTTTGTATGTCATAATTATGTCATTTGAGTGTGACCATTGGCCTTGTGTGTTTATATGACATTCACATGTCCCTTTTATGTGGCTTATGGGCCTTATGTGTGACATTATATGTAAATTATATGACATTTTTATGACATTACTTGTATGTTCATACATTACTTGTATGTTTGTTGCTTGTTACTTTAGTTCCATAATTCATATCATGCATTATTTCTATTTTATCTCTTGTGTCATGATATATATCATGCACATGATACTTATATGCTTCAATGGTATATCTATCTAACACATTTTTCTTATGCAAATTCAATGTTACATTAAATACTATGATGCAATATAATTTAAATGTTCAAAGTGCTAATACATGAGTATATCTTTCATATATGCTTTATTTTGAGATAAGTGACTTGCAGGCTATGTCTCTCATCTCAAAAGGGGGGCATCATAATAAATTTGATGTGAGAATTCAAACATCATGAACAACAAATTTTAGATTTATGGCACCATACAATTTTTAAAAATATGACATGATTCAAAATTTTTAAATGATGAGGGCATGTGACATGCATGGGCACTCATTACTACATTTACTTTAATACAAATTCACATATATTTGATGCATACATATGGGCATGTGTAAAATAGTGATAGGTTTCAAATAGTTACAAATAGAAAGTTTTAAATGTTATAAATTTAGTTATCATTCAAAATCAATTTAGTATAAATACAAAGGGAATAATATTAATTTATATTCATTTTATACATGGAAATTTCAAATTTCAAAAGTTTCAAAGTGAAAAGTTTCAAATAAAATCTAGATCCATTTGTAATGGTGTGATTCATCTCATTTTGCAAGTGGGCCATGTTAAAGTCTAAGAACACTCAATGTCCATAGTTTCACTCTTTCTATTGTAACAAGCCACATTTGGTGGTTCCACCCTTAAATTATTTTATAGAGTACTCTACATATTTGAATGAGAGTTGGAGCATACAATATTTCCAACTTAAGGGCTAACATTAGTTTTCAAATTGAGACTTGATCACTCTCAATTCACCATTGCTTCAACATTTTTCCAAATGCCTCAATAAGGGGCATGCACATTTATTCATTTTCAAGTTACAAATAAATTAGATTGCATATTATTTTAGGTGTATCCTTTCTTTGCTCTCTTTTAATTGCAAATTTCAAAATTTCAATACTTTTAAATATGGGTAATAACTAATTTTAGTGGCATTGTTGCATGTTTTGCATTGAAACATCTTGCATAATCAATCTTCACATCACAAGACAAAGTGTGTATACACACTTAGATTCACGTCTCCTTTACTTTAGTAATTTCACTTTATTAAATCACTTGAATAAAATATAGATACTCAAAATTAATCATTAAGTGCTTGACAATGTTTAATATTGACATTATTACCCTACTTGGTCTATTCACCATTCTATTAACTTAAAATATTTAGGGAGTATTCACTATTCCATAAATTATCTTGAAACTACTCAAGAATCATTATACATCTCTTTTTTCTTACAAAATCCTTTCATAATAGTTACAACAATCTTTGTCCTTCTGGGACAAGACCGTAATAGGCTAGATAAGGCCACACTATGGCCTTGTCCACTAGTGTAGCCTTATTCCCCATGCTCTAATAGTAACTTTTTAAATTTGAGACATTGTATTTTACCCCTCCCATGCTTTTAGAAAAGGTCAGTTAATTGAAATATTCAAAATATTCCTCTATATAAGCACATCAAGGCCTCTCAAAGAATATCTAGCAATCACTTGGCAATTCTACTACACAGTAAGCAAAAAGGCATTATTTTTCCAATTTTAATTTTGCTTCATTCTAACAGTCATAAGCAAAGTCTTGTATATGCTTAATTTTGCTTCATTATATCTAGTTACATTCATATAGCAAGATTAAAATTCACACACTCACTCTATAAGGGAGAACTACATTGGCCTAAGGCCCTTTTGGGCTATGTAGGAAACACTTAAATTATGCAAGTTTTTTTTAGGATAGTTTGGCTATTACCCTAACCATATTCCCCCTTTTGGCATTTGATATCTATTGTGTTTATTATACAAGAGATAGGGTTTGTATTTTATAGGTCTTTCATGCATCAAATCAGCATATGCAAACAAATAATAAACCCTTATAGACAATCGTGGGTACCCAGATCAGAAAGTGAATCACATAGTCAATTAAGATTCAATTGTAGTCCCCAGACAAGGATGCAGTGCATCCTTTTCCTTCTAGTATGGCCTTGTCCCAATGTAGTTTACAATTTTTTATTATAATGTGACATGATTCATAGGACTTTTCAATTGGTTTTACAATCAATAATAAATCAGATCCAAGTTTCTATATATTTTATCAATTTACTATTTTTAGCTCATCTTCAATTCAATAAATTTTATATTTTACATTCATATATGTATATTTATATCAATTTTCAATAGTTTATTTATTCTTAGCATTTCATTATTAAATAAAAAAAATATTACGCACCTCCTAGTGCTGACTTTATCAAAATAAAAAAATACAAAAACATTCATAAAAGATAAACATATTTAAAAAAAAAACTTTGCCTTTATCTTAGTCATGTGATAAACATCACACCTATCTGTACACACTAGAGAATTTTATGCATACAAGTTTTCACACTTACTTTTTGTAGTATATCTTCATTTAGGTAAGGGGTATAATAATTTATATATACATGCTTATGATTACATTTATGATTGTACTATGTGGAGACATTACTTAATTTTTTTATGGTTACATAGTAATATCATGGTGAACAATCACGTTTACTCTATAGAGCTACTCATGCATCTTATTTCTTACTAATTACTTACTTAAAGTATACATATCTTACATGTGTATGTGGACATGCTCATGCCATTTGCATGTTATCACCACCATCTTCTAATCCATGACTATGATGTAGACCTCTCTATCGATATTGAATACATTCTTCTATTTTTTAGATTTTGCTTGGGATTTGGCATTCTTTTAGCCACTTGTTTCATGTTACTTGTTATGTTTCATTAACCTCGACCATTTGATTTTTGAACCTATTATTAGCACTTACACTAATTTTATGGATGATGATAACATACTTAACTAGACATTCTATCATGACATGCATTGAGTTCTAAGGGAAGCCATAGGTGCTTTGATTCTTCCTCATCTCATTTCTTTTAGTTTGTGAGTCATGATCCTTTTCTTTTTTAAGCAACCTCATTCTTTCTTGTGCTAGTTCTATTTTCTTCTACATATACAACTAAAATAAAAAACATGGTTTCATATATGATGATATATATATTCGTATGGGAGAATCATACCCAAGCATGATATTTATTGATTACATCTATGTACACACCTTTTTTATTTAGGGGCATCATACCCATTCATGTTTCTCATTAACATTATGAGTTTATTTTGACCATGAATTTAACATAATCTACCCAATGGGTGTGACACCTATAATTCATGATACACATTATAATGATTATACATCTATCACTTTAGCATGCCATTTGCTTTCATGCCTTACTTTATTACATTAGTTGGAGCATTCATTTCATTAGCATTATTTACATCTTGGCACTGCTCGATTATCATAAGTATCATACAATTGACTGTATCTTATACTTTGGTGTATATGACACACCTTTGCCTATGGGATCATTATATCCACGCATGATTCCTATATACATTAACATGACATACACTTAGATTCAAAATCTATATTGATATATGATTGTTATCATTACTATATCTAGATTTATTTGAGCATTTTCACATTGGTGGATATGAGGTCTTTGCCATACATAATAATATCCTTAACTTATGATTCATTTTCTATTTGTCCTTGTCACATAGTTGGTTATGTCATATGCCATGATATATTGATTTTATCATATACTTTTGGACCTATGTTACATATCTGAATTGTACCATTACATGGATCATGGTACTCAATACAATATTCAAAAACTTTATCGTGTTATGCTAATCATGCTTGATGCCTACATAGCTCATATTTTACCCATCTATGGGTTATAATATATGAACATTGGAAAAATTCAAATATTTAAAAACATTTGTAATTCAAAAATTAAAATTAAAATAAAAAATAAAAAATTAAAAAGATTAAAAACATTGATTTATACATGTTACGTGCTTACCTATGCTAAAGGTTTTTATTTTCCATAGTTTACACATTTGATTTTCATGGTTTTGTCTTGTGTGAGTGCTATGTAGATTCACAAGCTACATGATTCTAGATTTCAAACTATGCACCCACATCTTAGAGGAGAAAATTTCAGAGGCAACATGTCCTAGTTTAGGGGCATTGCCATTTCATCAGATTCTTACAAGGTGATATTTATCCTTGCTCATCCTTTATCATTTTGAGATAAATTACATATATTACTACATATTCTACTAGTATATTATAAATCTCTTATCACGTGGATATTCTGCATTATGATTATTACATTATTACATTGATTATTTGTGTGTGAGTGCTTATTTGTATATGTATGTGTTTTCATGTTTGTGCATCCTTATTCGTAGAAGATCCTCTTGTTGTCATCTCTTGTGTGAGTCACGTATTAGTGTGTCTTATCACTAAGTTGGGTGTGGTCACTAACATTGTGTGGTCCTAAATTGATAACACTATATTACTATTATATGATTTTAAAAATGATGTATATCATACATATTATGGTATACTTGTGTGATGCCTACGTTTCCATGGTTTCCACTATGCATCTTGCTACTTATGTGTGTTATCATTACTATAATTATCCTAACAAGGGGATTGTTTGTGACATTTGGGGGCATAATACTTCCTATTTTGATTTACCAAAGGGGGCATCGTACCCTAGTAAAATGTGTTTGATATGATACTATCTTTCATACACTATATTGTAATTCACATGATTTTATAAGGCATAACTAGATGCAAAATTCAACTTCAAAATATGCAAAAAACTTTTAAAAGCATTACAATTGTGGAAAAAATCAAATGTCATATGTTTCTAGGATTATAACACACTTTGACTAATTTATTTGTCCTAACATGTGATATGTGTAAAACTTTACAATAATAGCATGATTTAAATTTCATATTTTCTAGGATTATATCACACTGGCTAATTTATTTGTCATGACATATGTGTTTTGCTTATTTTACAGATAAGATATATAAAATAATGGAAACCATGCACTAATTCAAATTATATAAATTATAGTAATAAACATAATATTTTGAATCGAAGAGGCTAATTAAAATTGCAACTACTTGATTTAGAAATGACAAAACAAGAGAGGGATGATGTACTTAACTAACTATGCATGCCTATTGCTCACAATAGACATCATTAAATCTATAAATTCTCTATACATGATTCATCAACTACTTAAATTAGAAATAACAATTGAAACCCTATTGGAACACTACTAGCAAAGTCAAACACCTATAATAGCTAGTACTATTAGGGTTTATTGACAATGTCCCTATGCACAATGGGGATTTGAAACTTTTTGGAGTCTTGGGCTTCACTTAAAATTTGATCACGTGTGTGTGATATTCTTGAATTCTCTACTAAAACACTTATTTTTTGTTTCTTTTGTCCAAACCCTAATTGTGTTTGATAGACCACAAGATTCCCTTAAAAAGGGGTCAATATTTTAAGTGGGATAGACCTAACCATTCTATACTGAATGGTTGAGTGTTGTTTATGTTTTAGTATTCCAAATATGACTCAAACTACACATAGTTCTCACACTTATGTGTGTGCGTGCAACATCATGAACAATATAGAATGTAATGTAATCCTTCAATATTTGATACTTGGCACCATACAACTTTGAATTTGTGTATATAGATTTCACTCTATGGAATACTCCTTGAAATTTTAAGATGTGTGTATACCTTTTGATAATGTTCCACGAGAGTATTAGGTGATTTTATAATGTTGGTAAGACTTTTCAAGTCAAAGATAAACTCAGGGGTGATTTATTTTTATAGATGGCTCTTCGTTAAATTTTCGTTATGACCAACTTATGAAACATGCCTATGTTAACTTAATAGAGACTTATAAATTTGAAAAATAGCCATTGAGGCTCTTAGACTCTGCCATTTGAGTAAAACATATATGGTAACTGACATTGTTTAGGTTTATCAATACCATCCTATAAGTGAAATTCAAGGATATGCAATTATTTTAATAGTTTTGGGAATATTGGAGTCTTATTTCTAGTTTAGTTAAAGTTTTGAGTTGACTAAATCAGTAAATAATATTGCAATAATTATAGTACTATTTTGTATAATTTATTTTACTTTTTTAGCTTTCTAAAAATAGTAATGAAAGAGGAGAAATACAACTTAGCTTAAAACTAGACTGAGACAACTAAAATAGAGGCTAAAACTGGGTGTATAAAAACTAGACTGAGACAACTAAAATAGAGGCTAAAACTGGCTGTATAAGACTAAGATAGTATCATGAACTTGGATCTAGATTTAGTTTGGTGAAAGGATATGAATGTCAAAAATAGGACACTTTGGGGTCTGGCGCTATAGTCCAAGTCCTACTGATATTGTCCAAACTAGTCACAAAGATCTAAGTTTTTTGGGTTTTGTCTATTGTCCCTATGTGAGCTTTCCTATGAAATTTTGAATCTTGAATGTTGATGGAGCTCCTTATATAAATAATTTAATATCTAATCCTAGACCTTCATTATGCTCGAATAAAACTTTGAGAAAAGAGGGGGGGTTAGTGTATCTACACCCCTTGTGTGGGCATGTTGCCTACATACCAATACTCTAAAGAACGATCAATCTATATGTAGTTCTCCCACTTGATGTGCTTTGTGCAATAGTATTATATAGATGCAAAAATGATAAATTGGGTATGCTTGAGGTGGCTAGGGACTGGTATGAGGGTTTGAATATGTTTTTAGTTGTATTATATGGCTATATATTGAGAATAGAAAAATTTGCCTTAGTGGTTTTTCTTATATTTTTGCTTGCTTTATAATAGTTACCAACCTCTATATAAATGAACTTTAAATGGGCTTTTATAGAAATCTATTGGTCATGGGTTGAATGTATTTGTGATATGCTAACAAGATGAAGGGTAGGAACTAGAAGGAAATAATCATTGGAGCTCAAAAATGTAATTGGATAGGAGCACCAAAATAAGACACCCTAGGGTCTGGCGTTATAGTCCAAGTTGGGTACTCTTGTCCTATAGGTACGAGACCTAGGGGGATAGGATTAGCCTAGGAAATGCTACCTGGTTGAGGTGGAATGACCATTTGGAAAGCTTGGTATGACTGGGAATAAGTAAAAAGGTGTCTAGAAGGGTCATGAGAGCATGCAAGAAAGACCTATGGGTTGGGTGTCACAAGCCACACTCAAGCTATCAATTTTGACATTTTATATGACTACATTTGCCCCCATTTATTCTAGTGATGCAATGAAGTGAAATACTAAGATAAATAAAAAGTATAAAGTGTACCTGAACTTACCTATAAGGATGAAGCTTATGAAGCTATGTGATGCTGGGTATGCATAGAGAGAGCACGTTGTGAAGTGTAAATCTGTAAAATAAAATCAAGAGTAGATCAGTTCTTACTAGACATGCTATGTTTAAAGTAAAAACATACAAAAAATTGGTTAAAAGAGAGAGGAAGAGAAAGGAACAAATACACCTCATCAGGTACATGAACCAATACAAAACTTATTGTGATGTTGAGTAATGCTACGTGATGCTGGCTAAGTGCTGTACCAAGAGTAATATCATGAACAGAGTTGAGTGCTCAATTCCTCAAGAGTGGCTTAAGAATGTAAAGGCTAACCCTTTGGCTCCATCATCACCCACCAAGTGAAACTATGTGATCATGCATATGTTAATCAATGTTTGGATTATGTGTCTAATCCCTTTGAGTAGGTGGATCAAGAATATAAAGGCTAGCTAGACCTTTGGCTCCATCATCACCCATCAAGTGAAGCTACAAACTAATACTAGTATGAATGTGTGTCATATGAAATGGATCTTGAATCCCATGGATGCTCTATAATCTTAAAATGTGGCATGTATAGTTGAATGTGTACTAGGAACTAGGCCAATCTTGGCCACTACGAAAGGAAGAGATAAGGCTTATATGAAAGCCATTCTGAAAATGGAAACTAGGCTTATGTAGAAGCCACTCAAGAATGTGGAGGTTAGGATTGTATGAAATCCACTCCAAAATGATACTAACTACCTGCAAATGGAATAAATCACGTAATTAGAATGCCTAGGTAATATACTGAACTCAGAAAGAAAATAATACCAATGTGTCGTGCACATTGCCTCCAATCACTAGTGTGTGTAAAATGGATTTTGATCTAGAAGTTATATCAAATACCCAATCTTAAACTAGAAGTGAGAGCCATCATGCTACACATGATGCCCCCTATATCTAGATTCTATGAGAAGAACTATACTAAAAATATTGAATATGAACTGATATGTATGTGATAAAACTATAGTTGACCTAACATTTCTGCCTGTTTCTAGAAAATTTGGGATTTTTACTATTTAGACAGGTGTGTCAAAAACATGACACCTTACTATGTGACACTATTATCAATGTCTAGTGCTATTGTCTTTTACTGAATCTAATGACTATTTTGTAATCATCACTATTTTTCTAGTCTATTTTGCCTGGTTTGACCTCTGATTATTATTCTAAGTGTTTTGAAAAGTAATTTTTTGATTGGTAGGAGTTATGATATCTATGACAAAAACCTTGTTTATTTCCCCCTCTTATAAGGGTAGGAATGGAGACCTTGAAATTACTACCCTCAAAATAAAGAGCCCTACAAGTGTGTTATACTGTGAAATACATGATATAGTAATGATAATCGAAAAGAAGTCTCAAGATATAACATAGTTTATATTGGATATTGCTAGATCAATAAGGGTTTGCCTAGATAGATATAATAATTTAATAACATGTGCAATGTACTAAATTGAAACTATAAATGTTAGTTTTTAGTTGTCAAGGAGGGATGGAGCATGATATGGATCATGGCATCTAAGATAACAAGATAATGCATGATGAGGATCATGGCATTGCAAACAAAGAGAAGCAAATAAGTAGCAAGCACACAAGGCAAGAAGCATGGAAGAGTGGATAAGGGGCCAAGCAAACAAGGGACATGGGCACATGTCACTCAAATTAGAAAGTAGGCATATAAGGCATGTTCAAATGCCACATACACATACAATAAAAAACAAGCAAGGTTGGCATGAGGGCCACACTCACATAGAAGAGTAAAAGCAAAGGACATTGGAAAATTTCCTAAGGCACACACAAGAATAGAATTAAAGGACATTGACAAATATCCTAAGGCACATATAAGAGACAAAATAGGAATTGAGAAATGTAACCACATATAGCTACGCAAAGCAAGAAAGGAAGGCATGCAAATACTAGAAATACAATCACATATAACTAATCAAAACAAGAAGTGAAAGTATGCAAGACATAGAGTATAAGACTAGGTATATGTTAATAAATACACAAGTGATATATACTAGTGAATGTCAATAAAGTAATCTATGTAAGCTAGTAAGTAATGTACATCAACATGATAACTAGAACGTGTGGTGTAGGAATGACATAACCTAGATGGTGTACTCATGTAAAAGATGCCCCTGGTGGGTAGATATATCAATGTATGTCTCGAATGTAGAAGTATGATGCCCCCCTCAATGGGTAGAGTGAAGCAATCAAGGATGTAGATGGCACTACACACACTCAAAGAAGATCAAGTGAAGCATGGTAATGTAGATAAATCAATAAACAATAGCATATAACAACAAATGTAAGTCTAACATGGTAGTAAAAATGTAAAACATGGCTAATGCATACAATTTAAATATTTTTGTGTTTTGAAATTTTGTATTATTTTTAGATTTTTGACATATTTGAATGTTTTTGTATTTTTGAAATAAGCTATGTGCAATCAATCATAAGGAGACTATGTACAAGTAAGAAAAAAGAAACTATGTACAAGTAATGCTAAGGAGAGACGATACTAACCAATGAGTCTCATGGGAGACTCCCTATCATGGTGTCTTGTATCAAGGAGAGGGATCATGCATGATCATGAGGCATAATGGAAGGGCTGAGACTATGGCTCTAAAAGCTATGTATGTTGTAAATACTTTGAAATCTCTATAGTTGAAACCAACTATGGGGTCCTCCTGTAACTATAAGAAGTGGATGTAACTATAAGGCTCTTAGGGACCCATATGGTAGTAAGAGAATCTCTTTGCACATGTGCTTTGTGTGTAGAGGTATGCAACCTCAATGATAATGCTTTGGGTGTGAACATTGTAGCTAGTAACTGTCTAGAGTCTTGAAACTATGGCTACTCTAAAAAAGGCCTCCATGGAGGTGTATGAACTCTTTGTGCTGGTGAGGAAGGCCTCAACTGTGTCTAAATCTAAACTAGAAGAAGAACTGTAATTGGTGGAGAAGATGAAATTGGTGATTTTAAAGTAGAAGATGGCTCTGAAGTGGGGAGTGGTAACTCATATGGAACTCCACCAACTATAACAACTTGATTAGCGTGAATGAATTTCATGCATCTATGAACTATAAAAGGTATTGTTTGAAGTTTTTGAATACATGGTCAACCAAGTAACATATCAAAAACTCCTACACTAGGAATAATAGTAAATGGTGTGGCTACATGTGTTAGACTTACATGTAGAGGAGGTACAATCTCACCCAATGAACTCTATATGTGTCCACTAAATCCAATGATAATTGTGTCCATTAGGGTAATATCTTGCTCAAAATATTCTAAATGTTGTAATAATGTCAAAGTGCACATGTTCACACTAGATCCATTATCTAGGAGAACACTATGAATAGGATGATTATGAAAGTAAGATTTGATAAAAAGTGCATGATAATCTGAATCATCCTCAACTATCTCTTGCTCTGAGAAGGAGATCGAAGGTCTAGCTGGAACTTTGGAATTGTACACACCAATCATGTTATTCAAAGTATGTGACTCAATTGAAGGTGCCTTATATGTAGCTAGTGTTGGATGTGCATGATATGCATGGTGAACACTTGATGTGTCCCCTATCTCTTATTTAGAATGCCATGGAAAAGGATTTGAGAAAAATTTAGGAGCCTTGTCTTGTATTTGTTTTGCCTGCAAAGGCTCAGTGGAGTGTAATGATCAATAATGTTATCATCTATCAAGTCCTATATATTGTGTTTCAAGATGATGCATCTATTTGTTGTGTGGCTTGGTGCCCTATGAAAATCACAAATGCATTTTAATCATATCCCTATGGAAGAGACTTTGTTAGATCAACTTCTTGAATAAGAGTGAGAGATATGATATTACATTCCATTAACTACTGTAAGACTTTGGCTGGAGATACTGGTAGATTGGAAAAAGTTTTCCAAGGAGGCACTGATAAAACCACTCATTGAGGGGGCTTTAAAGCAACATTAATTGTTGGTTTATTTTGACTTTTGCTATCATCAACCTTTAATTTATATGGGACTTTATTGTTACTTTTATTTGTTGTTTTTGATATACTTGTGTACTTGAGTTTGCCCATTGAAATTAATTTGACTTCCCTTTCCTTTAATGTATGACATAACTCAATGAAGAAAGAGAACCTTTTGAACATTATTGATTCATGCAAAGCTAGTAGAAGACTCTATTTGAAGAGATCTTGTAACTCTTGATCGGCCATGGGGCTAGTCATCTTAGCCAATATAGTCTTATATCAAAGAAAATAATTTGTGAGATGCTCATTTGACCTATTTTTCTATTGTGTAACTTGGGCATAATAAATATTGTCACCTATGTTAATGGTGAGATGAGGTAAGAACATGTCAGCTAAAGGATTGAATGCATTGACTGATTGATTTGGTAGACTATAGAACCATTTTAAAGAATAATCCTTTAGACTCCATGGAAAAAACCTGGTTGGTAGCTAGTCATTTGGCACATAGTCCAAGCATGCTACATGAAAAGCTCTCAAGTGTGTCTCTATATCACCCTTGCCATCATATAGAGCGAGATTGGGTTGAACAAAACTTGGCGGCAAGGGTATATAAGTAATATGATTTGTCAATGGTTTATGAAGTAGATAAAAAGAATCCAAAGCTTGCATTAGTCTTAAAGCACCTTGCTCAAGATGTAACACCTTAGATTGAAGAGATTTTATCTCTTGCATAAAGGCAGCCATATCAGGGGACAAAGATGTACTAGTTGTAGCTGGTGGTGGCATAGAGGAAGGTTGGGCTGCTATAGGGGGTTGTTGAGACATAGTTGCCCTCATAGTGTCATTTGTAACTAGTTGCTCTATGGTTTGAGAGGATTGACCATTATTTGCTTTTTGTTGCTCTTTTTTTAGTATTTTAAGAATATCATCTTGCATGTCAGGGTGTTTAGTTAAGAGTTCTCGAAGTTCCCTTTTATCAATTTCATCAAAACCAATGTATTGGACCATTATTAAAGTAGGAAAAAAATTTAAAATTGATTGAATTTTTTGTAATAAGAAAAGTGTTATGGAAATAAAGTACTAAATATAGGAAATGTAAAGTCCTAAAAACAACAAAGTAGAGAATGTATAAAAAAGATACAAAGCTCACAAACATGTAAAGTGATACCTCAAAAGCAATGGGACCTAGTATATGCAACTAGGGTTTTGAAAAATAATATTTTAAAATTTTTATGGAATTTTAAAATTTAATGTGACTTTTTTATTTAAATATGCAGGTAAAAAATCAAAAACAATATTAGAAAAATTCTTGATTTAAAGGGACCTAGTATATGCAACTAGTGTTTGGAAGAAAATGATTTTTTAAGATTACTATGGAATTTTAAAAATTAATGTAAATTTTTGATTTAAATATGCAGGTAAAAAATCATAAAAATATTTGAAAAATTAGGAAGGAATTTTCCTTACAATTTTTATGCGTAAATGAAGTAAATCGGGTTCACCAAATATTTTAATAGTTTTGGGAATATTGGAGTCTTATTCCTAATTTAGTTAAAGGTCTGAGTTGATTAAATCAGTAAATAATATTTTAATAATTATAGTACTAATTTATATAATTTATTTGACTTTCGTAACTTTCTAAAAATAGTAATGAAAGAGGAGAAATACAACTTAGCTTAAAACTGGACTGAGATGGCTACGACAAAGACTGAAATTAGATGTGCAGGACTGAGATAGTATCATGAACTTGGATCTAGATTTCATTTGATGAAAGGATAAGAGTGCCAAAAATAAGACACTTCAGGGTCTGACATTATATTCTAAGTCCTACTGTTATTGTCCAAACTAGTCACAAAGATTTGAGTTTTCTAGGTTTTATCCATTGTCCTTGTTTGAGCCTACCTATGAAATTTTGAAACCTGAATGTTGACGAAGCTCCTTATAGAGATGATTTAATCTCTAACCCTAGATCTTCATTGTGCTTAAATAAAACTTTGAGAAAAGGGGAGGGGTTAGTGTGTGTAATATGCACTAAACATGTATCCACACCATTTGTGTGGGCACATTGCCTACATACCAATACTCCTAAGAGGGATCAAATCATATTGAGTTCTCCCACTTATAATGCTTTATGCAATAGTGTTATGTGGATGTGAAAATGCTAAATTGGGTATACTTGAGGTGGATAGGGATTGGTGTGAGGGTTTGAATATGCTTGTAGTTGTATTATATGGCTATATGCAGAGAATAAGGAAATTTGCCTTAGTGGTTTTGCTTGTATTCTTGCTTGATTTGTAATAGTTGTCAACCTCCTTCTAAATAAACTTTGAATGGGATTTTATAGAGATCTATTGGTCATGGGTCAAATGTATTCGTGTTAGGCTGACAAGATGAATGATAGGAATTGGAAGGAAATAACCATTGGAGCTCAAAAATGTAATTGGATAGGAGCACCAAAATAGGACACCCTAGGGTCTAGTGCTATAGTCCAAGTTGGGTGCTCCTGTCCTATAGGTGCAGGACTTGGGGGGATAGGATTAGCCTAGGAAATACTACCTGACTGAGGTGGAATGACAATTTAGAAAGCTTGAGATGACTAGGAATAAGCAAAAAGGTGTCTAGAAGGGTCATGAGAGCATGCAAGGAAGACCTATGGGTTGGGTGTCACAAGTCACACTCAAGCTACCAATTTTGACATTTTATATGACTAAAACAATATGGCGAATGCTTGTGTAGGATTTTAAAGGAATTATATAGACCAAATTGAACTTGAATAAATATATATAGTGAATATAGGTGGTTATTACAATAAATGGGTAGAAAAAAAGGGAAAGTGTGTTCAAGATTTAAATATATGTACATTATCCATGTGCATCAAAGTTGATGTTGTTAAAGTGCTGAAGACCAAATTTAGATGTCTACTATTTTAACTGTTTAGGACTTAGTAGATGTAAATCCTAGGTTGTTAAAGGGATGAGTATAATAATAATTTTAAATAAATACAACAAATAGTTAATATGATAGGTTTTTCCCAAAAAAGTAAAAATAGTGAAAAAGTGTTTCTGTAAGTTAGGAGGTTGAATTTTTTTTGAAGACTAATCAGGTATCTTTAATTTTAGGACTGTACTTAAAAAATGGATTTAAACAATAGTGCCCTTATGAGGACAGTAGTGCCAATGGTGTTAGTGTCCAAGTATGGAATTGGTGTCCTTCTATAGAAGAGCTACTTGAAACTTTCAAAGATGTTGTAGGATGGTTTTAGAGACATGTAGATGATTTGATGACTTTTGAAATTTCATCTGTGCCACTATTTTGTTGGATCT
Source organism: Torreya grandis (assembly GCA_037957365.1). Taxonomy (NCBI): domain Eukaryota; kingdom Viridiplantae; phylum Streptophyta; class Pinopsida; order Cupressales; family Taxaceae; genus Torreya; species Torreya grandis. Next base: position 2,235,627 of record JARHVA010001792.1, read on the forward strand.
CTTTCAAAATCCTAATGAACACTTGTATACATGAAACAAAAACTAGATCAAATGCAAACTAAAGGAAAAAACTAGGTTCTATGATATTACAATCATGTGAGACATAACCCCTATTGTCCTAGCCACTGCCTACATTAACCCCAATGTTAGGGGTATCAGATCGCATGTAGTTCTCCCTTAGGGAACATGCATAATCAACATGTATAATATGATAGAATGACTTTCACTTAGGTCCTTATTTGATCAAGCATGCAGGTCTAAGTGTGCTAACTGAGTAATATGGAGTATGTTGAGATATACTATTGATGGATTTTATGTAATTATGTGCCAAGATAGTAAGTGCTAGATGTAAAATGCCTTATGAGGCCCTTTTTATAGAAGTAACTTTGATTTAAATGTAATACCTTTGTTCATTGGCTGAAAAGATGAAAAAGAGGGATAAAAACATAAGAGAAGGCTCAAGGGAGGGTTAGGACCCAAACACAGAAGAAAATGATCATTGGACACTATCACCAAAAGTGGACACTAGCACCAATGGTGATATTGTCCAAATAAGGGTGTTAGTGTTTTGAGGTCCTAAAACAAAGTAAAGTTTGGAAAAAAGAGGTTAGAATCCCCTATGACTTGGAGGGGATGACTTAGGACCACTAGGGGTGTAACAAATAGGGAAAAAAAGACATAAGAAAGATTAAAAAGTCCAAAATGACCATGCGAACAAGAGATGAATTCATCACTAAGACCTTCATTTGAAAGAGCAACACAAGACATAATACTTGTGGTTGCTTGAATAAATTAGGGTGTGTATATCTACAAATGCCCCATTTTAATCTAGTATTATAAATGATAAAATAAAGGGATAAAATCATCAAATTTTAATACTTTTGATAATCATGTTTAGTGTTGATAGGTATAACATAAATGTATCATTTGCTCCATGTGAAAGTACAAGAAACATGTATTGATCAATTTCATTCCACCCTAAGAATTCTAAAATAATATTAATCATTGAAAATATTTTAATTAAAAAGCTAAGTAATGGATACACTTGATGATATGCAAAATAAGCTATCATTTGGTGATCTTGATTAGAGAATCTCATGGGGTGAACATGCCTCAAGGAGATGTTATTGATAAAACTATGAGTTAAGGAGTGTAAATATCGCAAATTCCATTAGATAAGGTAGTGTTAGCAGTTGAGCGACATTATAACCTCAACCACATTGCCCCATGTATCAAAATAACCCTTTTATAGAACCCCAAAATTAGGTTTATATATAAAAGGATTAACCAATGCACATTGATATAGACCTAAAATGCTTACATTGTACCATCATTATCCATATTTATTCAATAAAAAATATAAAAAAAAACATTTGCATGAACAAATTCCATGCCTCATATGATCCATTTGTGCCTCAAAATAATATGGAATGTCAAAATTTGTCTTGAAATACCATATAATGTCTCAATTTTTCCTCATCATCATGTAGAATATATCTCAATTTGACCCATCTAAACTATATAATCTATCTTAGAAAGTGAAATTCTTTATTTGACATGACCTAAATATCTAAAATAATCCCCTTTTATGCCACCCTTTTGATACAAGGGATGAAGTTGACTAGTCACTCATCTCAAAAGAGATAGTTATGCACATCATGTATTATATAGAAAAACTATAATAATTAAATTATGTAGATTTCCATGATGTCGATCATTTGAAAGGGATACTTATATATGCATCATGTTGGAAGAATTTAAAACCAACGTTTGAGACACCATATGTGTGCCCATCTTTAGGGTAAATAGATGAAGAATATGATAAATAACCACACAACCACAACCCTAAATAGTGAAGATGAAATAAGAAAGTACAAAGGGAAGGTTAGCCACCTCAACAAAGAATGATAAAAATACACACACCAACCAAAAATTAAAAGATACATTATCTTATGTTTTCATTTTCATTAATTCTTAAATGGTTCATAATTGGTCTCTAGGACCCACCAATGCCTAGTCCATTATCACAATTTAAATTGCTTGTTCTCTTTTTTATCTCAATAGTTTCCCTCACCTTTCTTTTCCAATAATCATCCTCATTGACTAGAATTTTTACTTGATCAAAGAAAATGTGGTGTTTTATGAGAAATAAGTGTTTCGCAAGGGAAAATCTATTTATATGAGAGTAATGAATATCTCTATTGTGTTCTTTGATCCTTGTATGTAGAGACCTACCGATTTCAACCATGTACGGGACTTCGCATGGGCATGAAGCTATGTGAGCACCTTTTTTCAGTAAAGGATCCACATCATCCTTGGTAAAGTAAAAAGATGATCTATAGGTGTTATGGGGTTTGAAAGTAGTTTGTATACCCATTTTTTCACAATTATTGATTTTTTTCTGAAATTCCTTTAACATAAGGAATGGATATCCTTGATGTATTTGAATCCATATTCATATCTTTATGGCTCTAATTACTTATATTATGAAAGGATTTTTTAATTTCCAAAATTTGATAACCATTATACATTAAAAATTTCATGAGGTTCTCTTTTTCTTATTGAAGGTGTTCTTGGTCAGATATTTTTAGAGCCCTTGAGGCTAATGAATAAAGGACATCAACTTTATTGCAGGGGTGATGGTGCAAGTCTGCTTGTAAATAAATATCCATATGCATTTTCTTTATATAGACCATATGAGATAAAGTTTTGTTTGTTATCTTTGATATATTAACATCAAGGAAAAGTAAGTTATCATATTCTTCTTTTTCCATCATGAATTATATTTAGATAGATATCCCATTTAGATGTATATGAAAATTTTCAAGTTCAACAATGGCATGAGGCCATTTCACATTTTTGTCAAAATTCTCCAATTTGGTTTAAGTGGGTATGATTCCAAGGCTTGAGACTAAAAATTCTCCATGAATAAGTTAGAAATTATGGGTGATAGTGGTGAACCCATAACCACTCCTTTCATTTACTCATAAACTTCTCCTCTAAAAGTGAAGAAAGTGGACCTTAGGCATTGTTCAACTGAATCAACAATTTTATAGTTGGTAATATTATGAATAATATTTTTAGCTTCATCAAGTAGGATTTTGGTGAATATATAAAATTCATAAAAACTAACCAAATTGTCATATTTACTATCATTTTTATCCTTGATTTTACAAACAAAATGTTTCAATTTTTTATGAAGTATCCCTTTTGAATTATAATAATTTAAAGTGCATATATAAACATGATAACATATGTCCTTATAGAAAAAAATTAAACACTACAAGAACATGATGTAGAGTTTATGCCCATACTTTCCTCATGTATACACCTAACTTTGATTTCTCACTTTTATCCTTATTCTAACCTCTAGTTTACTTTGTCATTTGCAATCCTTGATCAATTTTGCCTTCAATGAGACTCACAAGCCTCCTTGATTTCATAGTATTATTCAATTTCTAAAAGACACATCACCAATTCATTAGTATCTACAATCTCTCCTATTATCACAAACACCATCCCCTCAACCATCATTTTTCAAGACTTCACTCTCTTTCATTGGTTTAAACTTGTCATTCTTCTATAGGATCATAGACCTAATGCATGGTTCCAATGTTATTTATCACCATTAGGGATTATATTTCCATCATAATATCATTTAATATATATCCATTAAAAAATCTAAATAAATAAATCAATCACCAAGATTGAACTCTCAACCAACCACTCTTTCCTTCTTTCTTGCCTAGCTCCTTGTAGCCCTATTTTAGGATAAATCTAGTTGTTGTAAACAATATAAAAAGATTAAAACTAAAATTAGGACATTTTAATATACCCATTATATTATTTCATATTCATACAAACTTTTAGGTTCAAACTCTTAATTAATACAACCTAACTCAACATACATATCTTGCAATTAGGTCTTTTAAGGCCTAGTCAAACACACATAGTTGGATACCATACTGTATAGTCAGGTACCAAATTAAAAACACAAAAAAATTTTATATAATAATAAATTACCTTATAATATAAATTTTCATGAGATTTTAATGGTGGAAACAAAATTTAATTGAGTTGTAAGATTTGAAACCTAGCTTGGTCTTGACAGGCCTGTAGGTGGTTGAGAGCATAGAAAAAGGGATAAAATGAGTTTTTGACAAATTAAAACACATATAATAGTTTTAATATGTCTTACATAACTCCCTTTACCTTAAAAAATAGTTTTTAGGTCATTATCAATCTCAATAAGCTCTTAACAAGTAAGTTTGCATATTTTCAGAGTCTTTATATAGGACTGTGTTAGTTTGAATGAAGACTAAGATCAACCTTCTCACTTGGGAGTGATCAAAAGATTAATTTGCATAATTAAAGACTCTAAAATAATTTAGATAATGCATACAATCTTTAACAAGGCTTAACAGTATTATATCATCACTATTAATCTTTGTCTTGGGACTTGGTCAACACAAAATTCTTAAAACTTGAGTAAGGCAACTTGTGGCCTGAAGATAAATACCAAGATGTCACTATAATAAAATAAATTTAACAATTTGAGATTTATTACATTAAAAAAAAATGCTTAAATCCCCAAAATAATCTCTAAAATCATTATTTTTATTCATTTATGTCATTCACATGACAATCATGCACATAAATTGTAAGGAAGACAGAGTTCTTGTAAAACTTGATATTTTCTTGTATTCGATTCTAATCCAGCTATATCTACTTCAAATTTATCCAATAATAATAGTATAATAAAACTATAATACCACTCCCATTACACAAATCCATGAAAATCCTTCTCTTATCATGCCAAACATGTAAATTAACTCTCTTTTCTTGGCCAACTCCATGTAGGGTGACAATTATACTTGTATTTCTTGGCCTATATTTCTCTTGACCATGAATGGAAAATTGAGAAACATATAAATACACTTATATGATAAAATAGGACCAATTAAAACATTTAACAACCATTACATATCACACAAAACCCAAATTACCACTCTAAGCCTAGTTAGAAAATTTAAATTTTCAAACTATGTTTTTTGGTAGGAAAAGTCTAAAGGAGATCAAACACACAAATCCAAGACTAAAATTCATTATAAAACATTATAAGGGTCCCTATGAGACCTATAAAACCTAAAATTTTCATCATGAAACATTCAAACACACTAAATTCTCATGTTACCTTATGATGCTCTGCATCATGCTCCCTAAGTGGGAAAATTTGAGCTCCTACTCAAATCAACTTTGTCCACATTCTTCCTTTATTTCCAATTATTTATCCTCTAATGTTATAAAATCATATTTTTGTTACTTATCTTATCCTTTTCATTTCTTCTTAGCTTGTTCTTGTGTCTTTGTCTTCTTATATTGTCTTTCCTCTTTGCCAACTAATCCTCTACCTCCATGAAGTATACGACCTACTGCAACTCTTTATTCTCTTCATTTTATATATATTCCATATCAAATTTCTCTTCCTCATACTCTACCTCCAATGGCTGGTTCTTATTCTTAAATCTAGCTTTTACTCCATAGCTTTCTTCCATGTGTCATGGTTTGCTCATGCACTCCTTGTTGGTATATCTTCTTAACAATGCTTTCCCCTTTGTCCTTATGCTATAATGGATTCATAGGAATCATTCATTCCATCCCCATTGTAATATTATCATCTATATCCCCTTTTATTCCTCCTCATTATACTCCACTTTCTCATGGTGATTATCTCATAGCCTTGCTCATCTTGCAAGGACGTATTCTTGACCAATTTAATTTTATTATAATATAACACTACTTGGCAAATTATTGTCTTACTATCATCATGCATCATAAAAAACAACTAAACTATAAAATTACCCATTAAATATATTAATTTCTTACCTTTTTCTTCCTTTACTAGTTTGTTCTCTTGCTCATTTGCTTTTATCTCTCCTTCTATGAGTCTTTGTTCTTCATCTCTTTGCATTCTACTTAGACTGGTTCTTAGGCTAGGACTACCCTATCTTTGGTCTCTCCATGGTAACCTACTATTACTCCTTCCTTGGATCACTTTTGGACTAATATTTCCCTCCTTTAAACATTATTTCCTCATCCATTCATCTTATTTGTGAGGAACATGGTTGTCGTCCTCTTTCTTTGGCTCTCTCATGAGCTCTTGTGCCTCATTATTTCTTTTTTCCATATGATCATTGAGTAACTCCTTCTCTTGCATATCCATACCTACATCATTATTATTAGTGGAATTATATTAATTCACCAAATAAGTATAAATACAATAATATATCATAATGTTATGTAAATATAACAAAAAATATGAATAATAGATAAGCCACTTCGAGGGAGTAACCTCCCAAATGCTTACAATAAGAAATGAATACTCTAATTTGATGATGAAAAACTAACCCTACCTCATATATATAGTCTATCAAAGCCATAGGCAACCCATAAACTGGCCTACTAAGCACATTAATGCATAGATAAATGTAAAATAATATGCAAAAGGGTTATACAAGCCACAAGTCAGCTACACATACCCCTAGACACACTAACAATTAAGGGCGTAGCATGTCCTTCCCCTTAAAAACAATGTTGTCCTCAATGTTGAAGCAATATTGGATGTTGTTTCATGAAGGATTAATCTTCCTAAGTAGCATCTTCAAAAGGCAAATTCTTCTATTTGATCAGATACTCTATAATTAATCTAGACCATAGCTGCTTAGTGTGCATTTGAAGGACCACTTCAGGATCAAGAATAATCCTCCCTTCCTAATCTAATTTTGGTAACTCAATTTGAGTGGTAACCCTATGTATAATATCCTTATTAAGGAAAGATACATGAAATACTGGATGCATGCGAGTGGATGGAGGAAACTCTAGCTTGTAGGCCATACTAACAATTTATTGCAAGATCTGATAAGAATCATAATACTTGGGAGACAACTTATTATATTTTTTATATTGCTTCAAGGACATATACTTATATGAATAAAATAAGACAAAGACCCAATAACCAGTTTAAAAATACCTCTCACTCCTATGCTGATCTACCTATTGCTTCATGTGATTCTGGGCCAAAGCTAAATTTTCATGCAAACCAACAAGGACTTCTTGTTGATGTCGAAGGTGTTCCTCCACTGCACACACCTTTGGGTGGGACTTCAGGGTGAAGTGAGGGATGGAGGATGGTATCCATAAAATGACATAGAAGGAGACATTTTGGATGAACTATGCATTGAAGTATTAGACCACCATTTAGCTAAGGGCAATCACTGAACCCATTTACCTTGTTTATCTAACACAAAGCAACAAAGGTACCCTTCCAGACACTTATTGACTACCTAATTTTGTCCATCAAATTGAGGATTATAAGATGATCTATGGGCCAATTGGTTTCCCAAACATGCAAATAATTCTATCAAAAAATTACCAATGAACATGGGATCTCAATCACTGATAATAATCTTGGGAGTACCAAGCAATTTTTGAACTGTATTGAGGAAGGTGGATACCAATGGTTGAGATAAAGAAAAGAAATGAGCATACTTTGTGAGTCTATCCACAACAACCATGATAAAATTTATTCCTTCAGATCATGGTAACCTAGTAATGAAATCCATAAATACCTCTTCCCATCATTGAATAGGGATGGATAAGGGGTATAAAAAACTTGGGGTTTTAATGGTTTCACCTTTATTTTGTTGATAGACCATACATTCAACCACATATTTCTATACATCCCCTTGATTCCTTTCCAAAAAAATCCTTCTTGACTCTATGATAGGTTTTCAAAAAACCTAAGTGATTTCCAAGTAGAGACGCATGAAGTTCTTGAAGGATTTTCTATTTGAAATGAGAACTCTAACACAAATATAATCTATCTTTGTACGATAATGCATTCCCCTTCCATGTAAACTTTTCAATCCCATTTGAACCCTGCTATATACTTTGAATTAATACATGGGTAGTACTATCATTTTCCTATTTTGCCCTTACTTCCTTCAGCCAGTCTACTTGCCAAATGGTAATGGTACATAATAATGCCTCAACTAGTTCATCTCACCTAAATAGTGCATCGACCACCATATTTTATTTTCCTTCCTTGTAGACTATTTAAAAATCAAAACCTAACATTTTTGTCACCCATTTTTGTTGTTCTTTAGAGAATTACCACTATTCTAAAAATAATTAAGGTTATCATGATCAACTTTTACATGAAAGTGACGACCCAATATATAAGGTCTCCATTGTTTGAATGCATGTAGAATAACCATCATCTCTTTCTCATAGATGGGTTTTAGCCAATTTTTACCCTTCAATTGATGAGTTTCAAAGGCAATGGGACTACCCTTTTACATGAGTATTTCACCCATACCATATCCAAATGCATCACATTCAACCATAAAAGTTTTAGAAAAATCTAGAGTAACCAATACCAGGGTGGTGCACAGAGCCATTTTCAGTTATGCAAATGCCTTGGTAGCTATATTAGTCCACTAGTGTTTAAAAAACCTATGATAGTAACCAGTTAGCCCCATAAATCCCCTTAGTTTCTTAGTTTATTTAGAATATGCCACTCCATGATGGCTTGGATTTTTTGAGAATAAACTTTTACTCCCTCGTGTGATACAATATGACCCAAATATTCCACTTATCGAACTCTAAAAACACATTTGGATGGTTTAGCATACAACTGATGTTGCTCAATAATTTAGAGTACTTGTTTAAAATGCTACAAGTGGTCTTCCTAAATTTTTATATAAATAAGGATGTCATCAAGAAACACAAGTACATACTATTGACCATTTTGACCACAAGTCAAAATGGGTCAACCCCTTATAGTCAAGAATTGATATGGGGGTATAACATAGTGTCATAAGGTGTGTTTTGGTCTATTTGATGTCATTTAATACCATTGTAACCTTGGTCATGATCTACTTTAGTCTTATGTCATTTGGAGTCATTTAGGGGGCTAGACTGTCATAGCATGTCACACATGAATGAATAGGGTAGTTTTGTTATACATTTTACATGTGTGATTAGAAAAAATTTTAGGATAGAAAGACTACATGGATAATATTATTTTGGTGCTAAGATCATCCTCTATAAATTTTGTGTCTTGATGAACTTGCTATCTCAAGATATAAACATTTAAAGTTTAACTAGTAGAGATAGACGTGCATGAGGACATCAAGTTCAGGCTTTGGGAACTAACTATTTAAGTTTAAAATATCTAAAGGATCTTGAGATTGAGAAAAAAGATACCAAGTGGTAAAATTACATTCAATCAAGTTAAGATCAATGGTATGTAGATGCTTAATAGGGTCAAAAAGTCAAAAAGTGACCAGATCAAGGATCAATGGCATGTGTTGAGTCATGTAGATAAGATCAATGATTCACATTTAAATAATAGTACCCAAATCCAATGGAGCACATCAAATCATGTAGATAATATCTAAAGATGTGTGTTGAGTTAAAGGTCAAGGAGCCCATATCAAATGTGAGACTATCAAGTGACACAAAATCATTAACTAGATGGGTTGACAACAAGATCCATAGAAAGCATGCAATGCTACCAAATGTCATAATATTGGATGCTTAGGTCAAAAATAAATGGATGACATCAAAATTTGAATAAAAAATACTCTATAAGATATTGATAGGGTAAATTCGACTAGATTCTAGATGGATAAGATGATGCTATGTGTCTAAATGATGACCAAAACATTTTAAAATGGAATGAGCAATGTGGAAAGGGAATGCCACATTGGAAACCATATAAGATAAAAGGATTATATATAAAATCAAGTACCTTAGATTCATACACCTCTATTAAATCTCATTTGAAATCTAAGATGAATAGTGACTACCAAATGTGATGAATAAAGTCCAGGAGATAAATGAATGACTGTAGATGGTAAATATAGGTGTCTAGAAGATACCAAGTAGTTAGGAGAACATATTATGACTATCATAACATGTTTCAACCTACCTTATATATTACATGTGTCAACTCTCCTAATTCAGTTTCAAATGCTCGAGAGATGATCCATGATGAACATAGATTCTTAAACAAGCAAGGAGAGCCCTATGCCACATTTCATGAAGTTTCATGCTTTGGAGGACCATTTGTCCTATCAGACTATGCATGATCTATTTCATAATAATTTTAATACATTATTAACTTCTTTCTCTCAGCATGACACATGTCTTAGTAACTCTTGGTCTTCATTCTTTCCTCCTCTCTCTAAAATTCTATAAGTAGCTACCATTTTGGCCTTTGTAAAAAAAAAGAGACCACACCATGTATGGTGAAGCCCTACTGGTTTTGACATTTTACTTTTCCTTATAAAAATAAATGCAATCTATTTTGAGTTCATATCTCATCTTGTTAAAGTGTGTGAAAAGATATATAGTGAATAGATAAGTGATATCAACCTATCCTTGCTTTCTCTCAGTCTTTTCATGTTTGATGCAAGTGATTTAGCCTAACAAGTCATATGAAGTGTAGTCAATTGTATGAATACATCTTAAGTGTATAATGAGAATTAGTATCTATAATTGATCTATGGTTTTACTTACTTTGGATAGTCTTCATGAATCTCACCTTCACATTGAAACACTAATTCTAGTGCATTCTAGGACTCTTAGGCTAGTGTTATAGGCATTGTTTCTTTGTGAAATAAGTACATTGGTCGTGTGGAAGACATCTTTGCGAATTACCCTTGTATAATAGGTTTATTTCATGCAACTTATATCCCTTCCCCCACACAAGAAAATAGTTAGCATAGGTGAAAGTACTTCAAGATATATTCAGGGAGCTAGCCCTTAAATCTAGAGGCTCACTTCCACCATAGGTACACCCACATACCTGGAAGTGTTCCCATGTTGCCCAAATATGGAAGAGGCTTAAACACCCTCTTCTAGGGTGAAAAATTTGGTGACAATGGCTTTGTCATGCCCAGTGGGACCAAGGTCTAAGAGAGTGGAAATATTATTGGTGTGTCTTTCCTCTAATCATCTTTTGGAAGCAAGTATTCTAGCACCAATGATGACTCAAAATGATAAATTATAGTTATAAGTAATCTAGGTATCTTTAATGGAAGTTTTGATTAGTTTTTTCATCTCATTTGAGACATGAGGTTGATATGAATAACTATGGTGAGTAATCCTACCATGAACCCCACTATTAGCCTTACTATGAACCACATTATATTCCTCAACAATCCTATCAATATGGCTATCAGTATTATGAGACATGGAAACCATATATTCCTCCATTTTACCCCCTATATAGACATCATGTTGTTAGACAACCCTATGAGGAAGGCTACCAAGAAACCTATAAAAAAATGCCTTCCTATCAGTCCCAATACGAGCCCTATCATTCATATTATGATGCCTATAAACCTTAAGATCCTATGAGTCTTGTCATGAGGAATTAGATGATTCCATAGAATCTAAGTCAAGATATTAAGAGGGAAGAATTGAATTCTTACAAGTTCAAATACAACAAGCTAAAACTGGTCTTGATCCCCATCATTACCCTCCTCCTCCATCAACCCCATCTTATATCAAGTCTTTGTTGGCATCCATCCCATAGTTACTAGTTAATGAAGAGAACATGGGATGATGAGTATGATGTGTTCCTTGATCATCACATGAATTGGTTAAGAGGTGTTTCCTAAAATTGTATGCATGTTGTAGAGATAGTTGAAGGAAAAGAAGGAAATCATTGGGGAATCAAAAGATAGATAGACTTGGAAAAGAAGTGTATTCAATGCTCAATAAATAGGCTAAGTATGTGGGAATATAAATAGCTCAAAAATGAATAGGTTGCTATTGAAGAGTCTCAATAAATCTATTAGCAAGGTGCAACTCCTACTTATGTAGGTGTTCTTCCTTCTAGTTAGCCCAAAAAGTCATTTCCATATGAGCTTACTAGTGATTTCCTTTTTCCTAAATCCACTCACAAGCTCTCTACTTAACCTCACACTCCATCTCAACCTCATCATCCCCTATCACATCTCATCATTCACCTCAAACCCATGACCCTATCCATCAACCTTCCACCTCACCCCTTCTTAAAAAAGAACCCATCTTGAGGGAAGTAAGTGAAGAGGAAAAAGCTCAAGTTATAGCTGATCAAGAGGATGTCATGAGTGACTATGAAGAATAAATCAGCATATGGACTTCCCTTGGTAAACATAAGTGCAACTCTACTTTTTTGAATGAAGAGAAACACATTGAAGATCCTATTACAACTATCAGTATAAAATTTAATGTGAAAGAAGTACTTGATAAAGACCTCTTACCTACTGTCCATGATGATATAACTCTTGAAGATCACATTCATGAGGAAGATGGCTTATGGAAAAGGTTATATGCAAGGAATTTGACAAGTTTAAACATGAAGGTGAATGTATTTCTACTGATCATGAGCCCGCAGTCATGAAGGAGTTTAATGTAGTTTCTACCCAAGAAGTTATGAACATGGAGGATGAGGTCAAGGCATAGGTTGAGGTTCCTCAAGGATAGTCAAGATCTCTATATAAGGTTGAAAACTTTTCAAGGATGTTAGAACATGGTGAAGTGAAGCTTGATGTTTCCAAACATCAAATACATTATGTCATGGAGGAAAATAAGGTTGAGAGTACTGCCATATCTTTAAACTTGCACATTAAGGGTCAAGTACTTGAAAAGGTAAAGAAAAGGTTTTCCATGGAGGATAATGACCAAGATTGGGTAGAATATGTAGATCTCCTTGATGATATTAAAGAACTTGTAGCTAAAAAGAAGCCTAGTCTTATTGAGAGCACCATGGAAATCAGGAAGGTATGTCTCGATGAACCATCATTGGAGGTTGTAGTTGAGGAGCCATATGAGAAATTTGAGACTATTTGGATGTAATAAGAGTTAATTTACATATATGACCTAGTTGGAGCTTCTTGGTTATCACTAAACATCATGCTAATGAAGTTGGCAAATGCCATGAAGAAGGAGGCATAAATACCAAGAGTCAAAAGGTTACATGCCTCATTCAATCCTTCATGTCATGAGGAAAGAGAGGTTTCAAACTTCCCCTTTAATCCTAGAGGAATTTTTCTTTTGAGGTTAGTTAGTGTTAGTTAATTTGGTGTGACTTGTCTTTCTGTTGTGTTGTGTTCCCTAAGTGTTCTAGTTGAACACATGTGCGTTTCTTTTAAGTTTGTCTCATTTTGTGTGCCTTTAGCTTATGTTTTATGTGTTTTAAAAAGAAATTTGTGTGTCAAACCTATGTACAAGTGAGTCCATATCCCAATGGACAAGATTAGGCAATTGGTCTTGGCATATCAAGCATACCACCCTTGGGGAATCACTAAGAATGTTGACCATTTTGACCACAAGTCAAAATGGGTCAACCCCCTATAGTCAAGGCTTGATATGGGGGTATAATATAGTGTCATAGGGTGTTTTATGGTCTATTTTATTCCATTCTAACCTTGGTCTTGATATATTTTAGTTGTATGTCATTTGGAGTCATTTAGGGGGTCAGACCATTATGACATGTCACATAAGAATGAACATGTTAGTCTAGTTATACATTTTAAGGGTGTGCTTAGAAAAAATTTTAGGCAAAAAACACTACATAGAAATGATTATTTTGGTGCCAAGATCATCCTCTACAAATTTTGTGTCTTGATGAGCTTGTTATCTCAAGATATAAGCATTTAAAGTTGAGCTAGCAGAGATAGACATGCATGGGAATGTCAAGTTTAGGCTTCAGGAACTAACCATTTAAGTTAAAAATATATAAAGGATCCTAAGATTGAATGCAAAGCTTTCAAGTGTCAAAACAACATCCAATCAAGATAAAATCAACTGTATGCAGGTGCTTAACAAGGTCAAAAAGTTAAAAAGTAACTAGATCAAGGATCAATGACATGCGTTGAGTCATGAAGATAAGATCAATGATCCACATTTAAAGACTAGGACCTAGATCCAATAGAACAAATAAAATCATGTAGATAAGATCTAACAGTGCACATCGAGTCAAAGGTCAAGTAACCTATATCAAATACAAGACTGCCAAGTGGCACGAGACCATTAACCAGATGGGCTAACAATAAGATCCATAGAAAACATGCAATGCTACCAAATTTCATAATATTGGATGCCCAAGTCACAAATCAATGGTTGACATCAAAAGTCAAATCAAAGAGACTCTAGAGGAGATTGACAAATTAAATTTGACTGGATTCTACATGGACAAGATGAGGCTACGTGTCTAAATGACAATAGACATATTTTAAAATGGAATAAGAAACATGGTAAGGGAATGCCACATAAGAATCCATGTAGGATCAAAGGATTATATAGAAAAGTAAACACCTTAGACTCATACACCACTAGTAAAGCTTAGTTGAAATCTAAGATGAATAATGACTACCAAATGTGAAGAATGAAGTCTAGGAGATAAATAAATGACTACAGATGGTAAATACAGGTGTCTTTAAGATAAATAATAGTTAGGAGAACATATTATGACTATCATAGCATGTTTAAACTTCCCTCAAATAGTACACATGTGTTAACTCTTCTAATTTATTTTCAAATGCTTGAGAGATGATCCATGATGAAAACAATTTCTTAAACAAACAAGGAGATCCCTATACCACATTTCATGAAGTTTCATACTTTGGAGGACTATTTGTCCTATTGAAATGTGCATGGTATATTTCATAATCATTATCCTACATGTTTAACTTATTTTTCTAAGCATGACACATGTCTTAGTAACTCTTGGTCTTCATTCTTTCCTCCTCTCTTTGAAATTCTATAAGTAGCTTCCATTTTGGCCTTTGTAAAAAAAAGATACCACACCATGTATGGTGAAGCCCTACTAGTTTTGACATTTTACTTTGCCTTAGAACAATAAATGAAATCTATTTTGAGTTCATATCTCATCTTTTTAAAGTGTGTGAAGAGATGTATAGTGAATAGTTAAGTGATATCAACTTATCCTTGCATTCTATCAGTCCTTCCATGTTTGATGTAAGTGATTTTAGCATAATAGGTCATATGAAGTGTATTTAAGTGTATGAATTTATCTTAAGTGTATAATGAGCCTTAGTATTTGCAACTGATCTATGGTTTTACTTACCTTGGATAGTCTTCATGCATCTCACCTTCATATTGAAACATTAATGATAGTGCATTCTTGGACTCTTAGGCTAGTGTTGTAGGCATTGTTTCTTTGTGAAAGAAGTAAAATGGTCATGTGGAAGACATCTTGGTGCATCATCCTTTTATAATAGGTTTATTTCATGAAAATGCTATCCCTTTTCCCCCACAATCAAATAGTTAGCATAGGTGAAAGTACTTCAAGATATATTCAGGGAGCTAGCCCTTAAATCTAGAGGCTCACTTTCACCATAGGTACACCCACATTCCTGGAAGTGTTCCCATGTTGCCCAAATCTGGAAGAGGCTTGAACACCCACTTCTAGGGTGCAAGATTTGGTCAAAACACAAAATTTCTCAAAAATGGCCTAAAAACTATATTCATCAAACTCTAAAAGGTGGATGGTGCATTGGTGAGACCAAAAGGCATGACCAAAAATTTATAATGGCCTTTATGAGTCTAAAAGGCTATTTTAGTAATGTCTTCCTCATAGATCTAGTTTTGATGATACGTAGAGCAAATATCTAATTTAGTAAAATAAATAACACCATGTAATTCATCTAACAAATCATAAATTACAGGAATAGGAAACTTATCTTTGATAGTGAACTTGTTGAGCTCTCTATAATCTGGGCACATCTTCCAAGTTTCATCCTTATTTTGCACCATGACTACTAGAGAGGAATATTCACTTTGGCTATGGTGAATGGTTCTTGCATCCAACAACTCTTGTACCATTTTTTCAATTTCACTCTTTTGGGCATAAGGATATCTATATGGTATGATGTTGGGTGGTGTGCTTTTAGGAATGAGTCTGATGGCATGATTATGGGTATGGATAGGAGGAAGACCTTTTGACATGGGGCTAAAAACAATTGAATGTTCATCCAATATTTATTATAAATCAAGATGAGTAGACTCATTAATTTGTTGAACATCAATGGAAAACAAGTGTGCCATATATCCTTCAGCACCTACTTTTAGCATCTTGGTCATCTGATGTGAACTAACAACTTGTGGAGATTTAAATCTTAATCCCCACAATTTCACTGGCTTGCGTTCAAAATAAAAATGCTTGAATATATTTTGGAAATTCATCTCAATAGTACCCAATGTGATGTGCCATTGAGCTCCCAAAATAATATTAGTCCCACCCATTAGAATAACAAACATAGGAAAATCTAGTAAATAGTCCCCCATTGCTAACTTAATACTATGGCATTTTAAAAAATAATTATTTGTACCACCATCTACAATCATGACTTGAAATTTTTGGGTTGGGTAGATGAAACAATTCAAATAAGCAAACAACTTACTGTTGATGAAATTGTGTGTAGTACCTGAGTCAATCAACATCATGACCTTCTATTTCTTAATGGAACCCACCACCTTAAGAGTCTAAGGAGTAGAAATACCTATAAGGGCATGGTAGGAGATAGTAGGTTGAGAATCTATAGCTTCATCCTTAGGTCCTTCAAAACCTTAACTAGATGCCTCCTCATCTTCTTTATCCTCGTCAGTCCCTTAAATGTAAAATAACTTCTTTTCAACACATCGATTACCTTTGATCCATTTGCTTTCACAACCATAACACAACCCTTTGGCATGCTTCTCCTAATTTGTTGTAGTGTCAATTTGGTAGGTTGATGTAGTGATGGATTTAGGAAGGTGTGTTCCTAGCTAGTAGTGAAAGGATGACATTTGATAATCTCTTTTTCTTTTGCTAAGTGTTCCCTTGGTATAACTTTGAATACAATTGTATGGTTAAACATACAAACCTCTAATTGAATATTATCTTTTAGTCCATCAAGAAAAAGGTCAGTTAGATTTGCCTTAGTGATATCCTCCACACATAAGGATAGATTCTAAAATTGATGAATATAATCCTTCACTATTCTTATTTGTCATAGTTTGGCTAACTAGTTAAAGTAGTTTTTAGAAACATTATCTTGATAGTGAGACATCAGTTCATCAGAGAATACTGACCATGTAATAGGAGCACCAATCTTCTTCTTTTGGACAACACCAATGATACCAAATGAATGTCTCAGGTTATAGATACAAAGATTTCATGACCACATTTTGAGAGCTATGAGTTTGGTGCAGATTAAATAGATTTTCAATTTGAGTGATCCAAGTGGGTGGATCCTTACCATCAAACTTACACAAGTCCACTTTTGACAACATTAGTTTTACCCCCATATTGGTAGTGTTAGTATTGAGAGGAAGAGGACAAAAAGGAAAAAGTGGAGGGTTGTTGAGTGGTAAATGAGATGAAATGGTAGCCAACTATGTCATGATTTACTACAACTAATTGTTCATGCCATTAAACTCCCCTTGTATTGCTGATATTTAAGTTTCAACTTGCACATCCTTTTGCATTAGGCCATGTAGATTTGATTGAATTTGATAAATCATATCAGATGATTTAGAATCCATGTCATCCCTAAAGAAGTTTTAGGGGTGTCTTGCCCTTTCCATCATCTGTGGGTGTTAGGACCAACCATACGAAGGCTTGATGGTGAACCTTAGTTTTCCCCATTGACCCAAATTTAATGACAATGTTTTTTAAATATGTAGGCCTCAAATAAAAAAGATCAAAGAATAGACCTAAACTACTTTTTTCCATGGTTTTTAAAAATGTGAATAAATTTTAAAAAATTTACAAATTGTGATCTATGGAGTGAATTTATGAAAAACATTAAAATGGTGATAAATTCTTAAAAATAGATCTAAATGAGCCGAAATTTTAATGTAATCTTACTTCAATGATTTATCAACACCAGAAAAAAATTGTAGATAAATTCACAACCATTTGTGAGATATATACAATTTTCAAGATCTAGGGTTTTTGATCTAATTATGGTCCAAATCGATGCTATGATACCACTTAGAATGATATTAATTGAAAAAATAAGTATAAATACATAAATATATTACAATTATATAGAAATATAGTATAAAATATGAATAATAGATAAGCCACTTCGAGGGGGAAACCTCCCAAATGCTTGCAATAAGAAATGAATACTCTGATATGATTGTGAACAACTAACCCTACCTCCTATATATAGTCTATCAAGGCTAGGGACAACCCATAGGCTAAACTATTAAGCATATGAATGCATTGATAAATGTAAAATAATATGTAAAAAGGTTATCTAAGCCATAATTTAGCTACACATATCCCTAGACATGTTAATGGTTAAGGGTGTAGTAATTAGTGCTCATCAAATTACATTCATGAGACTTGATAGTCTCTTCAAAGACCTCATGATATTTTCCATTATCTCTTGCTTTGGTACTCTTATTACAAGCTTCTCTAGGCTTCTCTCTCATCTTCTTAAGTTCCTTATCATGTTCTCTTAACCTATGCTCTTCAATTGCATCATTAGATGCCCATACCTCTTCCTTGATCATCCCATATGATTATATAATCAGTTTGTTTATGGCTTTTGTATTACCTTGGCTTGAAAATTTATTTACATCACCTTGTACCCGTACTTGTATATCTTCTTGGATACAACTCATTACTTGTTTCTAATTTTTTGCCCTTAAGTGATCTACAATTTCATCTTCAACACCTTCTATATAATTTTATTGATTCAAAATCTTTATTAGCTATAACTCAGTTGCTAGGATGGATTCCTCATATCCTATGAGGTCTAAGAAATCTAATTCTTGCATAGTCTACTACCAAATCCTTTCTTTTCCCTCTGTATACTCTATCATATGTTGTTTTCTAGCTTCACCTTCTTCTATATCTTATACAATAACTTATTTTTGGGCTTCATCCTTCATAAGTGTCAAATTAGACTCCATCTATTTTATATCAAGTTATATAAGCACTTTATGAGGTAATTCAACTTCATTCTTGATTTTAATGAACCTATCCAGCAATTCAATTGTTTCCTTATACAAAACATCTTCATCAGTTGATATGTCAGTACTTTTATCATAAAAAATAGTATTGAAAATCAAACCTTGAGACCATTTAGCCTCTTTAAATTCTCCTTGATTTAATTTTGCTTCTTTTTGCCTTCAACAAGGCATCCTTCTTCTTGAAGATCTCATTCTGCAAGCATCTCTCCTCTTTCAGGATAATAAACCACTGTACCTCTATACATGGTTGCCCAATAAACTTGTTCTTCAACATAAGCATGTTGTTAATGCTTGCTTTCCTTCATGCTTTCAAGTTTTATGTCCTAAAAATGGAATTATTATTTATTCACTATTATACTTGCATGTATACATGATAACAAATCATAAGCTTTAAAACCTTGAGGCTTGTTTGCCTTCATATTCTCCTTCTTAGGTAGTTTTAGGTATTTATTGTCATCATCCTCCTTGACTATCTTATTCTAATAAATTATTATTTACCTTCCTCTTGTCTACCAACCCATTCATCCATCATGAAATTATTCATCTATTCATTGAGATGCCTACATAGAAACTTCTTTTGCTTCTCATTGTCTCTCATGACAATCTTTCTTATTCTCTCCATGAGTAGCCTTATAGGCCACTTACTCTCTTCTTCCTCATTACCCAACCATACCATTGGATTTACTTTTCTTACATGAGCTCCACCAAGAGTTTTATCCTCTCTAACCTTTGATCTATCTCACTTATCTTCTCTTTAACAACCAACCCTTTTCTCTTTGGGTCCTCCTTCTTTATATTATTGTGGTACTCTAAGTTAGCTAATCCCTTACTCACCATTTCCTCATCTATCTCCATCTTCTCATAAGTAAGTCTTTTATCACCTTTCTTTGGTGTCTCAACCTAGGTTATCTCTTCTACCTGGTCTATTACCACCCTTGTCCAAGTATTTTCACCTTGGAACTACAAATCTCTTATTGGAATCTTTCTTCTCTCCTTTTAGGGCTATTCTTCTACCACAAACTCTTTAACTCTCTCTTACTGTACTCTTGCAACCTCCATTATTAACCTTTGATAACCTCAACTAGAAAGCTTTAATACTTAAAATTCATAAAATTTCTAAGAGATTACTTGCTGTGATACCACTTTATGTATATTTGATGCCTACACTCTCCTCATTCATACACCTGCTCTGATTTCTCACTTTTATCCTTATTCTGACCTTTGGTTTACTTTGTCATTTATAATCCTTGATCAATTTTGCCTTCAATGAATCTCATAAGCCTCCTTTATTTCATATTATTATTCACTTTATATAAGACACATCACAAATTAATTAGTCTCTACACTCTCTCCTCTTAGCACAAACACCATCTTCTCAACCATCATGTTTCAAGACTTCACTCTCTTTCATTGGTTTAAACTTGTCATTCATATATAAGTTCATAGACCTAATACATGGTTCCAATGTTATTTATCCACATCAAGGATTATATTTCCATCCTCCTCTCATGTATTCTAACTCCCTTATACAATCCAAACAAATAAATCAATCATCAAAACTGATCTTTCTCCTTTCTTCTCTTCTCTTTTTTCTTGCCTAGCTCCTTGTAGCCATGTTTAAGGACAAATATAGAAGTTATGAACAATATAAAAATAAAATTGAGGACATTTTCAGATACCCTTAATCTTATTTTAGTTTCTTATACAGTTTTAGGTTCTAACTCTTAAGGGAGACCACCTAACTCAACCTACCTCTCTGGTAATTAGGTCTTTTAAGGCTTAGTCAAACACACATACCTTGATACCACATTGTACAATCACGTATCAACTCAAAAAAAAAAATAATTTATATAATAATAAATTACCTTATCATACAAATTTTTATGAGATTTTAAGGGTGGAAACAAAATTTAATTGATTTGCAAGATTTGGAACCCTAGTTTGGTCTTGATAGGCTTGCAGGTGGTTTAAAGCATGAAAAAGGGATATAATGAGTTTTTTACCACTTAAAACACATATAATAAATTTAATAGGTATTAAATAACTCCCTTTACCTTCTCCAATAATTTTTAGGTCATGATCAATCTTAATAAGTTCCCAACAAGCAAGTTTGTAGAGTTTCTGTGTCTTTATGTAGGACTGTGTTAGTTTGAATGAAGACTAATATCAAACTTATCACTTGGGATTTTTACAAATATTAATTTGAATAATTAAATACCATTTAATAATTTATTCAATGTATACAAGATATAACAAGGCTTAGCAATATTCTATCAACACTATTAATCCTTTCCTTGGGACTGTGTCAACACAAAATTCTTAAAACTTGAGTAAGGCAACTTGTGGCCTGAAGATAAATACCAAGATGTCACTATAATAAAATAAAATTAAAATTTTTATATTTATTAAATACCACAAACATATATAAATCTCCAAAATAAACTCTAAAATCATTTTTTTAATTCATTGATGTCATTCACATAACAATAATGTATAGAAATTGTAAGGAAGACATAGTTCTTGCAAAACTTGATATTTTATTATATTATCTTCTAATAAACATATATCTCCTTCACCTATATCAAATAATCCTACTCTTATATAAATATCTTACCACTCCCATTACACAACTACATGCAAATCCTTATCTTATCATGCCAAACATGCAAATTAACTCTCTTTTCTTGGCCAACTCCATGCAGGGTGACAATTATACTTATCTTTCTTGGACTATATTGATATTGACCATGAATGGAACATTAATACAACACTACAAACACTTATAGGATAAAATAGGATCTATTACAACATTTACCAACCATTACATATAACATAAAATCCAAATTACCACTATAAGCCTAGTTAGAAAATTCAAATTTTTAAACTCTGCTTTTTGGTGGGAAAAGTATAAACGAGCTCAAACACACAAATACAAGAATAAATAATTTAAAAACATAATAATGGTATATATGAGACCTATAACATACAAATAGAAACTAAAATTATCATCATGAAGCATTCAAACACACTAACTTCTCATGCTAGCTTGTGATGCTCTACATCAACACATATGAAACATGTAATCCAAAACAAGGGAAATTGTTAGTTATTAGCACAAAAGATATAATCATGATAATTTTTTTATATAGTCAATTTTTATATTCAACTAGATATGCCAATGAAGTATGAAATATATAAAATCACCATATATGTAATATGTAAATCATGACAACACCAAATTGAAATAGATAACACATAATAAAGATGTGCATGATATAAATGATAACACAAAATACACAATAATAGTAAATTAGCTCCATAAAATGATATTTAAACACACATTCACATAATATCATAGTGAATCAAATATAAACACATAGATCATGATCAAGAAACACATAGGCATATAAGACCTGACTTGACTCTAACACAACATGGAAACAACATGGCCAAGACATGGACTAGAGGATCCTCTAACACAATTGACACACGACATGATAAAACATAGTCAATTTACCTACATAATATATAACAATAATAATATCAAAAAATAATGATCTAGCAATGTCACAATCATTAGCATCAAATAAGCGTCGAACAAGCCATGTTAGCCTACATAATTAGTCAATGTCAACATCCAATATAGTAAAACATAATATTTATAAGAAATAATACACCTAAAATCTATAAAAAAGAGTAATTGATGTATAACAATCTAAGTATCTCAATCCAATCAATAAAATGGTGTAGAAAGATATAACTTCAAAAGTGTACCAAGATGCCCCCCGCATGGGCATGCCCCTAATGTGTAAAGGTTACCCCTGGGTGTGATGAATGTTACACATTTGTATGTTTATGTCTCATGTGTAAATTTTATGTGTTGCATCTAATTTATGTAAACCATGAAAAACATGTGTGTATATAATGGATATATAACTAACCCTATATATGGTAGATGACATTAAACCACTATGTGTCCATCAAAGCAAGCTATGCATAGGCATTTTTTTATATTTTTAAATATGTTATTATTTTTATGCTTTTTGATATACTAATATAAATAATCACTTAGTAAATGAAGCAAGGCCAAGGGGAAAACACTTCAAAAATATAAGAATAGGAGGGATCAAAGTAGTCAACAACGTAAATCAATGCATAGTGTGTACCAAGTGTAGTAGAAAAGTAATATGAAGAAGGAAAGTGATATGCCTCTATTATATGATAGTCATATCTTAACGTAATATTTGAAATAACTATAATAGGCATATTCCCCTAGTAGGAAATAGTTAGTGTGTACACAAATGTCATAAGATGTGTAGACATAAAATAAATGTGATCGTTTAAACTCAATTTGTGCCATGATTGAAGCAAGTATATATAGTTAATATAGATAGGTAGGCAAGTGGTATGCTGCATTAAGGTGAAATATGTCTCAAATAATGTGTACTAAGATCAAAATTTGGTAAAATTTTTATGTGTATGTGTCATAATATGCTATCTAATGTCAATGACCAGATTGGGAGAAACAATAAAAAAGAAAAGGCCAATCAAACACAATAATAAAATGAAAGCCCCAAAGGATAAAATAATGATAAAATCAAAAACATATGAACATATCCATATATAAGAATTAATAAATAGTTAAGTCAAATTAGGAGAAGGTGACCAAACAAGAAAACAATAAGAAGTTATGTACAATAATGTGTGTTGAAACTAACCTATGATCCCATCAAAGGGATTCTCAAGTGGAGCTCTTATATCAATTAGTTAAATGTCATATAAAAAGGTATAACATGTATATCAATATCATAATATAAAAAATGGTCACAAGTTTTACAATAGCCAAAATCATTAGTATGATTGATATAATCACATATGTATTATGTAGGTCTAGTAATCAAAATAACCTGTGGACTTCATTGTATGTCAGGAGAATGCATTGGTTTTCTTTGTGGAACACGCTCAAAAGATTGTTATAAAACTACAATAGGATGTAACTAACTAGGTAATGTATGCTTAAGTTAAATAGGTTGGTGATGTAGAGGATGTTAAAGATTTAGTAATCTAGGAAAATTAATCACTTGTCATTGTGATGGAATCTGCATTGTATGCAAAGGTGAAACCTATGTAGGTTGTACAATAGGTGGTTGTGGAATCATAGAAGGAAATTTATAGGGTTAAATAGTGTACTTTATTATTATGAATATACTTAGAGCATCAATGTAATAAATATGGGATTGCATGTATCTTATATATCTATGGTCATCCTAATAACATGTCAAATGTGCCAATGTCAGGTAAAACTCAAAACCAAGTAGTAATAGTTTTAGGTCTTGCCATAAGTGGTAACACAATGCCCCAAGAGGTTTTTCTCATTTTCCATTGAATAATTTTACTATTTCAATTATACCAATCAAATATCTATGTGTACCCAAGATTAATAAGTAATGTCATAGTGTATATGTTTTCACTTGACACATTGCCCACCATAACACTTTGTATGGGATGTGAGTCAACAAAAGCATGTATAAATATGGCACATTGGTAGAATTATCATCCAAAATTTCATGGTCATTAATTTAGATTTTAAGGGGATTATGGAATGTAAAACCCTAGTTTGCTAAGGTTATGGAATAATAAATTAGGGAATAAACATGCAATAATTAAAGCCTTTGATTTGTATAATAATTGATTTATCTAATTTTATAACTCTAGAAAAGATGAGATATAAATAATAATTTAGCTATAAATAAGCCTTCTAAGAGGAATTAGACTATGAAAATTAGTGAGAAAATAGATTTGACTATCATCAACATGATCCAAGTGCCATAAATAGCCCTAGACATTAGCATGGTCAGTCAGATAGTAGCAAAATGCACTAGTATCCAAGGCAATATGGTAATGAATTTATAATTTTTGTAAACAATTTTTGGGTTTTATATATCAGGTCTTATTCTAGATATGATCTAAATTTCAAGTCTGTGTGATCAATAATTTTTCCTATAGCTCTATTTTACTCTAAAAACTCTAGGTTTTTATGCTTGTGAGAGTTTGAATGAACACCATGAGAAAAAGGGGTTAGTGGGTTTGATGTGTGATCCACACCCATATGTGGGCATGATGTCTACATACCAACACTTTGAGGAGGGATCAAGTTTGATGTAGTTATCCTGCCTATGTGATATGTGTGAATGTCTATGAATGCTAGAAGCCTGAGTGTGAATGCATGAGAGGATTCCTTGGAGGCCTCTTGAGATATGGATATATATGCTAAGGATGGATTTTTGAATGTACATGTTGAGTCAATACAATATTGGAAGAATTGGGAGGTTTCCCTCAATATAAGGTGGTACTTTTGTGTGCTTTTCTGTGATAATCTCCACCTAGGGTGTAAGAGTATGTAACTAGTGTTTTGATAAAAATGACTTGGAAGGGTGACTTAAGAAAAGGTATAAGCTAACCCTAATCCTCTTAGGGAGATGAAAAATTCATTTTTAGAGGGTACAAAGACATATATAACTAAGGGATTATGCCATTATGGGTCTAATATGGTGTTATATATGCTTGAGTGCTATTTATGCTTGTCATGTGACGAAAAGTGGATCAAAAAGGTCCCTAAGATGGGTCAAGTGCTATACTAAGGGTAAAGTGACCTCAAGTGTTACTCCAAGGCATGAATGGTTAATTTTAATGACTAGATTCCCCCCACCTTTTTTATTAATGTAGCAAAGTGAAATGACTAGGATAAAGGAAAAATAAATGTACCTAGACTTATCTATGTGGTAAAGCCCATGAATCTAGGTCTGATTCCATGAAGCATGCTCCATTGCATGTCATGGAAATAAAACATGAAAGAATTAGTATTTACTTAAGAAACATCAAAAGTAAAGACACAAATGAGCAAAGAAATGATAGAAGGAGAAAAGAAATGAGTACAACTTATTAGTTACATGAACCAATGCTAAACCTGGTGACATCTTGTGTGTACATGTAGTTGGGGATCAAATGATGAATAAATTTGACTAAGTTGATGGGTTGCTCAATCCTCATGTGTGGGTGGCTCAAGAACTCAAGCTGGCCTTGACTCCATCATTACCTACCCATGTGTAGTAGATGCATCTATAACTATAATTACATAATGTAACTAAAATTATATAAGATGGTTATGGGGCCACTTAGAATGAAAAATGGCTCAGGGGCCACTCAGTCAGTTGGGTATGTAGCTCAAGGACTAATCAATAATGCAAACTAGTGTAGATAGAATAAGGCATCAATATAGTGTAAATGGTGTTTAGAGTAACAACATATAAAATTACACAAGGTTTCCATTCCATTTGTGAGTACTAGTGTCAAACTAAATATATGGGAATAATGTGCCATGCCCATGTCCCTAAATCTAATATTTGTGCACATGGATTCTAGACTAAATCATAATAATCTATGTTTAAGTATTTGAAACTAAAATAGGAGTGATCGTGCAACACATGATACCCATAATCTAAGTAAAACTTGTGTAATCTATGTATAACTGAGCATAAATTGAAACTATGTATTTGATAACTTGTGATTGAAACTATGCAAATCCAGACTATACCTACTATATTTTTTTGTGTAATTCTATAATTTTATGTTTTTAGGGATACTTGATAGTGGCATAATCCCTTGGATAATAGTGTACTCCACTAGTGTCCTCTTTGTCATGATATTGACCAACTGTGTTGTTTCCATGCAAAATTGAGACTGATTTATATGTGACTATTTTTCACTTTGTTTTCTTGAATTTGAGCTTTATAATCTATGTTTGCATGCTGAAAACTATGTTCTAAGTGCATTAGGATGACCTGAACTTTGTGATAAACCCTTGTAAATGCCCCCTCTTTTTATGGGAGTTATTGAACCTCTAAAATAACTTTCCTCAAAATAAAATCTATGCATCCTGTGTGTTAGACTGAAAACATATGTATCTATGTGATAAACCAATATAAGGTGTATACATGACATCAAAATGTAAAATAATTTGAGCATAAGTTGGTAATGTGTGATGTATGCTAGATCTAGCATTCACATGGTTGTCAATATAGATATAATAATGTAATCATGTATATAAACAACAAATCTGAGTATAATTTGGGTAAGTACCTAGGTATGGGGCATGATGTCCATCAAGGTACCCAAGGAAAAAGGGGAGATGCATGAGGTCCCTCATGGAATTGAAAACTGAGTGTGAGTGTAATAATTAAGAGATAAGTGTCATGGAAATGACACATACATGAAAGTATACATACAAACACATGAGGCATGCAAATTAGGCTAAGGGGACATGATACAAGGGGCATGGGCACATGTAACTAAGTTTGAGAAAGAGAAAACATACAAAGACATGTTCAAATGTCCACATACACATACAAAAATCAATGTTGGCTTAGAGCCACATGGAATGACATGTTCAAATGTCTTACATACACAATCAAGAAGGAACACACAATGACACATGCACATGTCCAAAGCATACACATAATGAAAAGAATTGGCATAAAACCTTAGAATAATGGCATATTCAAATGCCCTTGAATAGATGTACAAGAAAAGATACACAATCATATATAAAATAGGAAAGCTAAAATGAAAGTATGCATGAACATGTGATAGAATTCCATATAAGAGCAAATATGTACATAAGTTGAGTCTATAGTGGTGGTAATCAGAAAAAAATCTAAGTAGTATAGGATGATAAATATCAAGATATAATCAATTTTAAATATATGATATAGGGTATATAAAGATATAACCTAGTAAACTGGAAACTGTATGGTATGATGCTCCCAATGGGTGAAGCTGTCAATGTTGAATTTGTGTATCTATGTATGTGCCCCCAATGGGTAGATAATAAAAAAGTTGGATTTGTGTAGAGGACCTAAGTCTTGTATTAATTTGTAAACACTTGAAGAAAATAAGTGAAGCATGTATGTATGATAAAATCAACCAGACTAGTATATATAACATATATAATATCGGGAAAATATAAGGAATGTAAACATAGAAATGCATACAATCTAAAATTTATATTTTCTAAGCAAGCATTTGTATGTTTTTATATTTTTGAATATGTTATATTTTTGTGTGTGTTCTAGGTATAATCTATGTACAATTATCATGAATATGAAACTATATACAAGTAATTTGTAAGATAAAGGAAACTATGTATAAGATAAGAGATACTACTAACTGATGAGTCTTACAGGAGACTCACTGTCAATCTGGCCTATGTCAAAAAGAGGAATGGTGACTTTTCATGAAGTGTGATGGATGTGATGTGACTAAATTGAGATATAATATGAATATGAGTATTTTTCATTGTTAGTATCTTGGCAATCATAATAACTTGTATTGTTACACTCATCATTATCATCTTGATTTTGAACCAGTGGAATGCTAGTGCTAACTTCTATTGTATCTAGATGAGTGTAGGGAATTGCTCATGCTATGGAATTGACATTTCTAAATTAGGTTTTTTAATATTTTCTATGACCATGCCCTTTGAAAGTATGCTTATTATAGGCATATGGTGCTTTGGAGGCTGTTTTGTTAGAAAGCCTCTTTTGAGGATGCTTGTTGTCTTAGCATGATTCTAAATGTGCAACTTAATTTCTTGCTCTTTTTGTAACATTACCTATGTATTTGAATCTTGTGATTTAATAAACTATATTTGTGATTTATTTGTCTTAGTATGTTCTATAAATACCAAACCTTATTGACCGACATTATCAACTTATAGAATAGGACTAGTGGTGCCTTGGGCATGTTTGCTTGACCCTTGAATTTGATAATCAAACTATTGTAGATATTTTTGACTAAACCTATATTGTTTTGAAAGTGAGACCTCATTTTGGAGAGGTATATTTTCATATTTTATTTGCTTTATGTGTGCTTTTTATATTATTTCTTTGCTATGAGTTTGCTTTGTGAACCTTTTGTTATTATGAGTTATGTTTTGGTAACCACTTTTGTATTGTTTCTAAATTTGACCCTTTTTGAATATGTTCTTATATCACTATGGGTTGCTTAATTAATTTATATTAAATAGGTTTCTAATTCATAATGATGTGTTGTATATGTTTTTTAATGTTGAACATGAATATGTGTGATGACCATACATTCTATCGTATGAACAATAATATCTGGATCTCCTCATTAGATGTAGAGGAGGTAGGTTGATCAACTTAACTTTAATCAAATCTCACTAGAGATTCTATTTCATATTTGATATTTTTAAAAATTGCTAGTTATTGATGCACTTTGTTGTGATTTATTGTTTTGATATGTAACATTGCTTGCTACAAATTGACTAGGTGAAGATGCATATACATGATTGACACTAGTGTGCCTTGGAAGATTTTATTTTTTAATATGATTTTATAATACTATGATATTTTCATGTAATAAATTATTTTTTGATTTTGTAATTCTAAAATGAAATTGCTCATACTGATAATTTGATCCCTTAGAGTCTCATAAGTGCAAACCCTAGTTGCTTCTGATTGAACATAAAGGCACATACCCTATAAAGAAGTGGTGGAGGTGTGGATAGGCTAAGTATGGGCATTAGTAAAAATAGTATAGGCTCCTTTATCTTGTGGAAGAGTGATAACATGGACTTGGTTAGAGGGAAAATAGCTATCATCCTCATGGAGATGAGGAGCCTAAGGAGATTCTTTCTTGTGCATAAGATATGACATGGAAACTTGAAATGTGGTTATTAGGGTATTAAATTTATGGAGTAAGTAAAATAAAATATATTTTAACTAATATAGGACACAATATACATAAGTTTTTATATCTTCTTTGAATTGATTCCAAATAAAAGGAAACAAACATGCAAATGACACTATACAAATTTACATTAGAAAGTGATAAACATATTTTGTCATTATTATCATGATTAGACAAAATAAAAATTAGAAGATATAAGGATCTGAAATCTAAGTATGAGTTCTAGAAGGCTAAAATATAAATCTTAAAGGTAGTCTGGGATTATTATTTTTTCACTATTCAAAGTAAGTTGGGTTCACCAAATGATTTAACTTTTAAGAGGATTATGGAATGTAAGACCTTAGTTTTCTAAGGTTTTGGAATAATAAATTAGGGAATAAATATGCAATAATTATAGCCTCTAATTTGTATAATAATTGATTTATCTAATTTGATAAATGTGGAAAGGCTGAGGAAAAAATAATAACTTAGATGGAAATAGGCCTTCTATGAGGAATTATACTGAAAAAATTAGTGAACAAATAGATCTAACTATCATCAATAGGATCCAGGTGTCAAAAACAACCATGGACATTGGCATGGTTGATCAAATAGTAGCATGGTGTGCTAGTGTTTATGACAATGCGGTAGTGTCCTTTAAAATTTTTGTAAATTATTTATGGGTTTTATAGATCAAGTCTTGTTATAGCTATGGTCCAAATTTCAAATTTGTGTAATCAATAATTTTTCCTATAGCCCTATTTTCCTCTAAAAACTCTAAGTTTTGATACTTGTGAGGGTTTAAATGAACACCATGAGAAAAAAGGGTAAGTGGGTCTAATGTGCTGGATATTTGATCCACACCTCTATGTGGGCACACTACGTACATGCCAATATTTCTAAGAGGGATCAAGGTTGATGCAGTTCTCTTGCCTATGTGGTATGTGTGAATGTATATGAATTCGAGAATACCTGAGTATGAATGCATGAAATGATAATTTGGAGGCCACTTGGGATATGGATATCTACGCTAGGGATGGATTATTGAATGTATGGGTTGAGTCAATATAATATTAAAAGAATTGGGAGATTTCCATCAAGATGAGGTGGTACTTTTGTGTGCTTCTCTATGATAATATCCACCTAGGGTGTAAGAGTATGTAATTAGTGTTTATATAGTGTTCTAATAAAAATGACTTAGGAGGGTGTCTTAAGAATAGGTCTAGGCCGATCCTAATCCTTTTAGAGAGATGAAAAATGACTTTGTAGAGGGTGAATGGACCTAAATCACTAAGGTATTGGGCCATTATGGGTCTCATGTGGTGTTTTATAGGTCTGGGTGCTATTTTTTCCTATCATGTGACTAAAATTAGATCAAAAGGGTCTATAAGATGGGTCAAGTGCTATACTAAGGCTAAATTAACCTCAAGTGACACTCCAAAGCATGAATGGTTAATTTTAATGATTATAGTCATCAAATGTAATCATAAGTCATTGTATTTATGTATTCATAGGTGTACTAATAAGGCCATCTATAAGATAAACCTCCTTATTTCTAGTCACATATGAAGTTTGAGGAGGATGTACATTGTAGGTCATACATACATCATGATAAACCTTGGTTTTTTATGTCTCGTGCTTCATAAATGGATTAGTAAACATATTAAGATTCACATTAGGTTGTACAAAAGAATAATTAGTATGTGTGTTACTATCATTGAGCTCAATAGTGTTATTATCAATTAAGTTTTGAATCTTATGTTGTAAGCCAAAACATCTAGTAGTCAGCTGTCTTGTACATTTATGCCAATCATAATGTGTAGTGGTATCAATAATATTAGGTTGTGGTTTTTTCATGTCAATCTTCATGGGTAAAGGAAGGGATATAAGTTACTATGAATTATTTTTTAAAACACCTTATAATGATCCAATAAGAATTTAAATTTCCTCCATGGGAGAGCAAAAAGGACAAGCCTATTAACATGTTGTGAACTCACATTAACGAATGTTTTAAACTCATTCTTAATATCATTAATCTTAACTTTTAAAGGTGATTTGATTTTAAATTTAGCATTAAAATACATTGGAGGATCATTCCCATACTTTGATTTTTTCATGGCAATAAGCTTTACCTCACGTTCTATATGGCACATATTATCAAAAAATTGAAAACATCTAAACACAATAGATTCATGGAATTTTAGAAGTATGTTTTGATTTAAAATATATTACAATTCATGTTTTAATTATTTTTTAATTAATGTGATATAAATGTATGAAAACAAAAAATATTTAGATCATATAAAATTAAAATAATCATATAAATATGAATGTAAAAGGGTAGATTGATATTACACTTAGATAATTATAAATTTATAAAGCACTATGGAAGAGAGATACTTAGCTCATTATGATATTATGTTGCTCATTGTTTTTGAAAATACTTTGTGTCTACTCTATAACTACTTAGATCAAGAAATAGAAGAACAAACCATGCATAGATGTTAATAGTGAAACTGAGACCCCTACAGTGATCAGTAATATCTAATTTTATTGGTAGTGTCCTTGTTGATTTATAGGTTTGTAATGCTTCAAACCACTATACCTATTGATGTATATTATTCCTATGTGTATGCTTGCCTTCAATCCTATGTATTAATCATTTTTTTCCTTTTCATTTTTTAAAAACCTATAGACACATAAATTTGGTCACCATTACTTGACAAATGATAATTCTTGACACATCTTAAACCACACAACTTGTGCATAATTACATAAATATTATTTTCAATTCATATATGCATTTATCCATATGTGGGCTCAACCCTTTATTTTTAATTATTAATACACAACTTTAAAATTTAAATTTTCAAGCTAATTAAAATCCCCCTCAAACTATCTCAAGCTCAGGGTAGGTGTCCTTGATCTTTCAGGACAAGTCCACCCAAGGTAGACATGAGTGTTGATACACTCCTGTTCACTTAGGCTGGTCACATTTCACACTAAATAATGGATAACTTATAGAATTCAAATCATTATCTTAGGAATTCACACACATTTCATAAGGTCAACTAAAGAAAATTGTTAGAATGTTTGCCTATAAATACATATCAAATGTCATTCATTAGCCACACTTTCTATTCACTTGGTTCAAGATTTTACACTATTAAACATTGAGAAAATCTATGATAATCTCTCCAAATTCAAGTTCACTCATAAGGAGAAACCATAATCCAAGTCAAAATCATTACAAATCAAGTTAAGAGTTATCAATATCAAGTATGAAAGCCATTTTTTTTAGATATATACATAAATTTAAGGATCACCATTGCAGATTCACTCTAGGTGGGATAACTATGTGGGCTTGATTTCCCTCCTTAGAGTATTGGATATGTAGGCAATAATCAATCATCAAGGGGGTGATTGAGGTCAACTCAACCCATTGTAATCCCCTCTTTTTTATATGTTTTTAAGCTATCAAAGTGCCCTTAGGGTTTTAAATACAAATGAATAAAAATAATGATTTTTGTGTAGCATAATTCAAAGTGAAATATTTTATATTTCTTAGTAGATGTAGGCATAAAAAGAATGATAGCCAATTTTTTATCATAGTCAATTGGGAAAAGTCTATGATTAATGAACTAGAGTGACCTATGTTATTGTCCACTAATAACAATCTTGTCTAGGAATATTCTCTAATTTTACCTTTGATTTATCAATGTCAAAATCCTAATTTCTATTTCTATGTTAATCATTAATTATAGTCAACTAGGACAAATCCATAGTCAATGGACACAAATGTTTCATCACTACAATCTAGCTAGGATAGACCTATCTAGAAGCATTTTCTATTCATTTCCCTGATCTTGAACTTATATAATCACATATTTTATTGATTTCCACTTTTAGACATTCAAAATAGTCAACATGAATTTTTGCTTGAGCTAAGTCATTTTATTCTTATTACTTTACTAAAATAGTAGTTTTCCATGTATACATCTAATTCTCACCATTATCATGTCGAAATTATAAGTCTAAATGACTTCACACAATAATACAAAAACTGGACCAAATACCTATAAAACACTTTGATTCTTCCACACACGTCACATTTAAATTCTAAAATATATTGGGACATCTCTAATTAGGGAAATGCACTGTACACAATTATTGGTTTACTTAATTTATCTCGAGTCAAATTGTGACTGTGGAATAGATGTTTTGAGATTAATTAGATCAAACAGTTCTTTGATTTCCATAGGTCACTTCATTTTCCATTAAGTTAATTAACATGTCTTAATTAACCTAACATTTTTATAATGGGAAATTCCATATCTTTTATAATTTCCTAATTTTCTAAATTCATTAATTAGATTTATTCCTCAAACTTGTAAGTGGATAAAATATCAAACAAATATTTCAAGTGCAACCTATGCCTACTCAAGTGCAACCCATGCCTACTCAAGTGCATCCTCTTTCCAAAGAATTTGCCTCAAACATTGAAATCATTTATAAATTTTCATCTCACTCTTGATCCAAAGGCCACAATCAATTGACAAAACCTATAAGATCTAAGGTTATGACCCATTTTCATTAAGCTTATTTGTTCAAATAAATTATACTAAAATACTTCTATAAGCTTTCACTTTTTGTTGCCATTTCATTCACAAGATCATTTTAAATGGTGCATGAAGATATTTTGGAGGAACTTTCCCAACCACATTAATAAATATCTTGAGATCAATTTTTAGACACAAACACACTTATTGACTAGTCTTGAAGGAGAGTTACATTGTGAAGGCATAACTTGTCATGTTTTCTTATTTATTTCTTGATTTCATAGATCCAATCCATCCAAGGGAGTAGGCTAAATATGTTGGTTGTTTATTATTATCATTGATTTTATGCACTAACACATGAACTAACATATTTTTCAATCCTATTCTACATAATGACACACTCGGTGGGACCCGTTTGCACACCCACTCTTTCCTTGATTTTTTGTTGATGTTTTTTCTTGCAGAAAAACAAAAAAATGGTTATTAAAATGGATGTAATTTACAATATATTTATTATTTATTTCTAATTTTTTTTAATATGGTATGGATTTGTTCTAACTAAAACCTGTAATTTTTTTGTAATACTCTGATTTATAGTTTAGATGATATTGTTGTTTTAGTCACAATTAGTTTTTATGATAAAAATGACCATGAAAATAGTTATAAGTTTTGCTCTATTCATTGTTTCTTTCTAATTTCTTTTAGGATGTTGTGAATTTGTACTATATAAAACCTATAAAAATTTCATAGTAGTATTACTTATATTTTGTGAGATATCATCATTATTATATCCTTTTTTAATTATTTTATTTGGTTATTTTCTAACATTTTGAAGTTTTCAGGTTTATGTTTTTTATATATATTAACTTGCATATATTTTTGGTGTTTAGGATATTTTAAGTGTTTTGATTTTATAGTTTTCCCTTTTTATTTTGATTTTATCAGACTTCTAATGGTGTTTTACAAGTTTCCTTGAGCAAGAAAGAAACAAATTTGCATCCTTAAAACACATCTTACACACTTCATTTGGTGTTTGTGAAATTTGATTTCACATTTCCATTTGGTGTTTTAAAATAAATTTACCTACAAAGGTAAATTTCATCAACAATTGAAATTTAGTGCTTAAAAAAAATCATCATTGCCTTTGTGCTCTTAAGAGCATTTACTTTTAGTATTTGCTTAAAGTTACTTGTTTTTTAAAATGTTTGTTTATAAATCATTGTGTCTATGCTATCCCCTTAACCCCTTTAGGGAGCTCGGGTGACCAAAAGCACATTGGTTTAATTTATTGTGTGCCTTACTTGAAGAACATGTTTTTATTATATACTTTTCTCATACCCATTCATGGGGTCTTGATAATCAGAAGCAAAAGTGCATTCTTCCTTGTATTTTATTTTGATCTTATGGGGTGGATTTCATCACCTTCCCATTGGTCTTTATGGGCAAATTAACCTAGGGTTTCATCTTCCAACATTGTACTGACCCCACTATCTAGTGGCATATACAAATTGAGCATGTTATTCAATTGAACAATGGTTGAACGATTAACTTGACAAGTTGAATAAATCCTTAGAGAATGCACATTCTAGACATCACACTTCATTGAAAAATTGATAGATGAAGTGGTTATGAAAGGGACAAGACCATTTTTTAACAAGCTAGATGACTTGACATCCAATTGATGGATAGTTTGATGGTATATTAGGACCATCTAATTTTTCATTAAAAACTTAGGGTAGA
The DNA here is from genome assembly GCA_037957365.1 of Torreya grandis. Classification (NCBI taxonomy): domain Eukaryota; kingdom Viridiplantae; phylum Streptophyta; class Pinopsida; order Cupressales; family Taxaceae; genus Torreya; species Torreya grandis. The sequence continues at coordinate 2,271,722 of JARHVA010001792.1, forward strand.
AAGCCACATTTATCATTGGTTTAACTTTTTAGGGTTATGGAGTTTAAGCCCTAAGTTGTTAAAAAGGATAAGTATAGTAAATCAAGTAGTAAATAAGCAATAAATATAACCACTAATTTGTAATGAAATTGACCTAGTTTGATCTTTTCAAAAATAATAAATTATGTAAATAAGTACTTAGCTAGAAACTGATTAAGACAAAAGATCTAGAGGCTAAAAATCAAGACACGAACTAATATGAGTGTCACAGACATGATCCAAGTGTCAAAACCCTTATTACATAGTAACAACCTAAATTGACAATAGTGCTAATGGTGCTAGTGTCCTCCTTTTGGTGTTAGTGTCCTTTATATAGAACTGCTTTGATATTCTGGGTATACTTATGTTGGAGTTTGCCAGGCCTATGCCTATATGCACAAGTTTTGATTCCCTATCAATGACCTATTTTAATTGATTTTGCATATAAACCTTAAACCTCCATGTTTTTAGGGAATTTGATTCACATAAGTATTAAAGTGTGATATTAGTGGAGTAGGTTAAACATCATCAACACCTCACTATGATCAGAGTTGCCTACATACCAATACTCTAAGGAGGGATTAAGCTCGATGTAGTTCTCCCCACCTAAGTGTTGGTGCAAGTGTAAGTGAAGCTAGTATGAATACCAGTTTGAATGCTTTGAGTGATTCTAGAGACTTAAAATAAATGTATTCTAAGCTTACGAATGCTATAGATGGCTATATGCATAAGTAGGGTAGAATAGGGATTAATAACTTTGATTGTGCATAACTTATTCTGAGCTTGTTTGCATGTATTTGAATTTGATTTATATCTAGAGAATAAAGGGATAAAATTCATGTATATATATTAGTCTAGTGCTTGTACAGGTCTTAAAATAGATCTAGGCTGACCCTGGGTTATTGTTGATTCAAAAAAATATCCATTGGTGATAAAAGATGAGAAAAGGACAATAGTGCCCAAACTAGGACATTAGTGCCATTGGCACTACTGTCCAAGTTATAGTGCTAGTGTCCAAGTGAAAAAACCTAATGCACTAGGGGCCAAGATGATAAAGTGAGGGTCTGAGATTGCTTTAGGGATGTGTGTGGCTCACATGAAGGTTGGATAGGTATCTAAATAGGCCCAAAGATAGGTCCTGGGTGAAGCTATAGATAGGTGATCTCAAGTAACACTCTTAAGCACTAATGTGACATTTTATATGACTACATCTCCCCCCCATTATTATATAAATGCATCAAATTAAAAAAAACTAGGATAATGGAAAAGAAATGTACCTAGATGTACCTAAGAGGTGAATTTCATGAATTTGGATTTGAGTGCATGAAGTATGCTCCATTGCATGTACTGTAAATAAAACATGCATAAATTAGTCCTTACTAAAGAGATATCAAAAGAAAAAGACAAAATTTAGTAAAGAGATAAGAGAGAGAGAAAAATAATGAATATAACTTAATGGGTATGTGAACCATTGCATAAGGCTAGTCAAAACCTATGTGCACATATAACTAGTGATAAATTGGTGAATAACTTGGACTGAGATGAATGGCTTACTCAATCCCCATGTGTGGGTGGATAAATAACTCAAGTAGACTATGAATCCATCATTACGTACCCATGTGTAGTAGATGCATCTATAACTAGATTATGCAATGTAGATAGATATGTGTAACTATAATTAGAATTGAATATGTTAGCTCTGTGGCCACTCCAAAACTCTAGAATAAAAATCAACTAAGGAGCCACTCAAGTATGTAGCTTAAGGACTACTTGATAATGCCAACCACTACAGATGGAGTAAGACATCAAATTTGGATTGTGCTCATGTGAATGGTGTCTAGGTTGTGCTGGTGTAAATGGTGTTTGGATTAAGAACATAGAGAATGACATGAATTTTTCCATTTTATCTGATCAATTGGTGTGAAATTAAGCATATGTAAATAATGTGTCATGCACATAACACCACATCTGATATCTGTACATATGGATTCTAGATTGAGTTGTAATAATCTATAGCTAAGTATTTAAAACTAAGATAATAATGATCATACCATGCATGATGACCCTAATATGAGAAAATTGATATGAATATGTGATAAACTATGTAAAAATTGGTAATTTATAACTGAATATGTGTAAACCTAGATTGTACCTATTGTAATTTTTTGGCTAATCTATAATTTATTGAAACTAATTGCTATATTTTGTGCATGTGTGATGAAAAATGTAATCTAAGTGTATTCATATATCCTAACCTCTATGACAAACCTCTTTGAATTCCCTCTTTTTTGAGGGGAGTTGTTGAACCTGTGCAAGAATTATCCTCAAAAGAAAAAGCTCTGCAAATTATGCATTACCCAAAGCATATATGATATATGCATAATAAACCAATATAATTTGCATACATGACATCATTATGTAAGATAATTTGAGCATAATTTATAATGTATGATGTATGTTAGATCTAACATTCACAAGGCTGTCAAATAGATATAACAATGTAAACATGTATATGAACAACAAATCTAAGACATAAAATAAGTAATTACCTAGGGGGATGGGGCATGATGTCCATCAAGGCACCCAAAGAGGAAGGGGAGATGCATGAGGTCCCTCATGGCATCTAAAAATGGAGTGTGCAACATTAAGACAAATGCCATGGCCATGCTGCATAAATGAAAGCATGCATACAAAACACATAAGGCATGAAAATTAGGCAAAGGGGACATAATACAAGGGACGTGGACACATGTCACTAAATCTAAGAAATAAAGACATGTTCAAATGTCTACATACGTAAAGAACAAGTAGGTTTTCAAAGAGCCACATGGAAGGACACATTCAAATGTCTGTATACATAATCAAGAAGGCACACACAAGGACATGGGCACATGTCCAAAGCATACATACAATGAAAGGAAGTGGCATAGATATGTAGAATAATGGCATATGAAAATTCACTCAAATAGATGTAGAAGTAGAGAGACACAATCAAGTCTAAACTATAAAAGCTAGAAATGAAAGTATGCATGAACATGTGCTATAAATATGTATAAGGGTAAATATGTACATACACTGAGTCTAAAGTAGTATTAGTTGGAAAAAAATTAGTGAAGTGTAGAATGATACAACTTGGTAATCAGAACTATGTATAAGATACCCCCAAATGGGTGAATGTGTCAAATGAAGAACCTATGCATGTGACCCCAATGTATAGATAATAGCAATTCTGGACTTGTGTGATGGACATGAGTCTTATAACAATCTGTGAACACTTGAAAAGAATAAGTAAATCATGTATGTATTATAAAACTAACTATACTAACATAGATAACATATGTAGTACCTGTAAAGTATAATAAATGTAAACATGGAAATGCATACAATCTATAATTTGTATTTTTTGAGCAAATATTTGAATGTTTTTTGTGTTTTTGACAGATTATGTTATTTTTTTAAATTTATGGATATAATATATGTACAAGGAACATGAAAATGGAACTATATAAAAGGAGAAAGATAAAGGAAACTATGTGAAAGAAACATGATAAATGAAACTATGTACAAGGAAACTGGGGGTAAATGAAACTATGTACAAGTAAGTTAGAAATGAGTGAAACTATGTATAATGAGAGTGTTAGGGATAAAAATATATGTGATGGTAAGGAATGGTGATAAAATCCCAACATGTCATCAATGGGATGCCTCTAAGTAGCATATGTAACATCTTATTTTTGAATGGTCTGTACCATAATAATATGTGTTATTCCAATCATCTTCTTCATTTTGATTAGTAATGTTTGGATTATTGATTGGTATCTTGCCATTTGAAACTGTATCCACTATAGATATAGCTTACTTTTTAAAGCTCTTATTTGGAATAAACTATATATTCTCTATAAGTTATAATCATTGCACTCACATGTGAAAATGATATTCAATGTTTCTTTTTGTCAAATGTTACTCCTATTGTTGTTAACCATGAACCTCCAAAGATAACATTGTAAACAATTAAACTTGCAATAACATAGAGAGTGAGAGAACATTCTTTTGAGGCATATGAAACTTTTAATTTAAGTGAACCCAATAATTTGATAGAAGGATGTATTGTATCTAAATGTGTAAAGTCTTTTCCAAGAGAGATAAGAAATGATAGTGAACAAAAATTGTTTGGTTGACAATCCATGATCTTAACATCTATGCATTACTTTCCATCTGTATAAGTTGTGATAGTGAAAGGATTATGATATGAGGGATGGATTGTAGTTTTCCTATTTACATTAACCTTTGAAGATGTATCTTTTGTATGTATTTATTTATTTGAAGACTTTGTTGTTATTAACCCTCTTTTGAGAATGGTTGTTTGTTTAGCCTGATTTTGAATGTGTAACTTAAGTTCTTGCTCTTTTTGTAACGTTACATTTGCATATTTATCTTTTTCCTTAATAAATTGTATTTATTAATGATTTGCCTTAGTATGTTCCATAAATCCAAACCTTGTTGACTAACATTATCAACTACTTGATGTATTATTTCTTGTTTTGATTTTTCTTTATGAACCTTTTGTTGTTTTGAGTTATACTTTGGTAGCCAATTTTGCATTGTTTCTAAATTTGACCCTTTTTGAATAGGTTCCTATATCACTATGGATTGCTTAAATTATTTATCTTGTATAGGGTCCTCATTAGCAAGTGTCTATTATAAATGAGTTTTCAATTCTAGACATGGATATGTGTGATGACCATGCAATCTATGGTATGCACAATAATATATGGATCTCCTCATAAAATGTAAAGCTGGTAGGTTGATCAACTTAGCTTTAATCATTTACCTTAAAATTTCACTTGAACTTCTATTTTATCTTTGAGTACTGTTGGAATCATGATTTGTAGGTGCATTTAGTTATGATTTCTTGTTTTGATATGTAACATTGATTGGCACAAATTGACTAGGTGAAGATGCATATACATGCTTGACATTAGTGTGCCTTGGAGGAATTTATCTTGTAATTTGATTTTCTAATATGATAATATCTTCATGTAATAGTTGATTTTGATTCTGTAGTTGCTTCTAATTGAACATGCAAGCACACATCCTAAATGGAAGATATGAGAAGGGAAGGGTTTGAAAGATGGATAAGATGAGTATAGCCATTTTAAATAGTAGCATAGGTTTCCTTATCTCTTGGAGGAGTGATAACATGGACATGGTTAGAAGTAAATTAACTATCACCCTCTTGGAGATGAGGAGGAGGAAAAAAATCTTTATCCATGAAATTTGGTAATGTAACTTGGAAGTAGGGACTAGGGTAGAAAATATTAGGTATAAAAACCCTAACACATATAATAAAAATAGGAAATAAAAGGATAAAAAAAATAATATCATCTAGGGATAAGGTTTGACAATATTCAAAGTAAGTCAGGTTCACCAAATGATTTAACTTTTTAAGGTTATGGAGTTTAAGCCCTAGGTTGTTAAAGGGGATGAATACAGTAAATCAGGTAGTAAATAATCAATAAATACAACCATTGATTTGTAATAGAATTTCTCTAGTTTAACCTTTTTAAAAATATCAATAAATGATGCAAATAAGTACTTAGCTATAAACTGATTGAGACAAAAGATCTGGAGGCTACAAATCGAGATAAGAGCTAATCTAAGTGTCGTGAATAGGATCTAAGTGTCAAAACCCTTCCAAAATAGTATCACCTTAACTATATAGTAAAACCAATGGTGATAGTGTCTTCCTTTTGGCACTAGTGTTCTCTTTTTAGAACTACTCTAAGATTTTGGGTGCATCTGTGTTAGAGTCTACCAGGCTTATTCTTATGTGTACAAGTTTTGATTCCCTATCAGTGACCTATTTTGACTAATTTTATAATTAATACCTAAACCTCCATGTTTTTAGGGAATCTGATTGGCATAAGTAGAAAAGTGTGATGTTAGTGGGGTAGGTTGGACATCCTCAACACCCCACTATGATGAGATTTGCCTACATACCAATACTCCAAGGAGGGATCAAGATCAATGTAGTTCTCCCAACCTAAGTAATGGTGCAAGTATAATTGAAGCTAATATGAATGTCATTTTGAGTGATTTGAGTGATGCCAGAGATTAGAAATCTATGTATTCTGAGCTTAAGATTGTTTTAGATGGATATATACAAAAGTAGGGTAGAATCGAGATTAATAACCTGTATTGTGCACAACTTATTTTGAGCTTGTTTGTGTGTATTTGCATCTAATTTCCATCTAGTGAATAAAGGGATAAAATTCATGTATATATACTATTCTAGTGCTTTTGTGGGTCTTGAAATAGGTCTAGGCTGACCCTAGGTGGTTGTTGATTCAAAAAGATTTCTATTGGTGATAAAAAGTGGGAAAAAGATAATAAAACCCAAAATGGGACTATTACACCATTGGCGTTACTGTCCAAGTTATAGTATCAGTGTCTAAGTGGTAGAACTTGAGGAACTAGGGGCCAAGATGCTTAAGTGAAGGTCCAGAACTGCTTTAGGGTTGTTTAGGGATGCATGTGGTTTGTACATAGGGTAGATAGGTTTCTAAATAGGCCCTAAAATAGGTTTGGGGTTAATCTATGGATAGGTGGTCTCAAGTAACACTCTTAACACTCATGTGACATTTTAGATGACTAAAACCATGGATATCTCACTAATATAGGGGTGAAAAGGTTAACATCCACTAAAAGTTACCTTCCACATATGAAATTTTGAGATAAGGGGGCCTAAGAATCCTACCAATAATGTGCAATAATTAATTTATTTTAATGAACTTGAAAATTTATCCTCTCAGGAGTAAGTATATAAGAAAGATTTAGTGATTATCTCATAACATGTGTCAATTTCCATGTGACTGCTTGGAGTGATTTTTGTTAAAACCCATGTTGTATTCACATCCTTATTTGAAAATAAGTACACCAAGTTCCTGAACCAAATATTTTAAAGACATTGTCACCTATTTACACATTTAGGTGTTACATTGTTCACATTTTGTTAACAAAACTTGGTCATTTGTGTAGTGTTTGATTACCACTTGAAACAATAGCCTTTATCTCACTTGGTAAGGTTATACTACCCATTTATTTTCTAAAATTGGACTTAAGCTTTCTTGTGTTATCTTACACCCTAATTTCTATTTGATACCTTTATATTGTCTACATTTCTAAACCAAACCTTGGTCATTTTCATAGTTTTTGCTTACAAATTAAAATAATAGCCTTTGTCTCACTTGGTAAGGTTACATTACCCATTTAGTTTCTGATTTAGACTTGTGTTTTCCTTGTGATAAAATAATTCCCAAGTTTTGAACCATTTGAATCTATTCTAGTCTCATTCCAAATTAAAGTCAAAGACCAACTAAGGTCAAGACCATTTCCAAACAATTCCAAACCAAGACCATTTATCCTTATTCTAGGTTTTGCTTTAGATGTTGAGTTTCTTAATCCAAAATATTTCCACTTACATTTCTTGGGTCAAAAAATTCTAAATCCATTTAAAATTCTATAGACCATTTGACATCATTCCAAATTTACCAAACCAAACAAAGATCACATTTGCAAAACTTTCTAGGACCAAGGATTACACTAATAATGCCTATATTCACTTGCAGTGGGGCCTCATACAATCCTAGCTTTGGAGAATAATTTTTTTATGATCCCTTGGGACATAGTAGAGGTTCATAATATATAGAGGATGGAGATAAACACTAGGTTGTGCTTGAAAATAACCATTCCCTTGTGAGAGCAAGTCCAACTCCATTCAATAATCAACTCATAAAAGACCAAGATGAAACTTTCTTAAGGATAATAGAATTTGGAGCTAGGCTTTCACCTAATTTTTTAATAGAATAATTACATATCCTAGTCCTAATAGAGGAACAACCACAAGATAAACCTTGTGTTCAAACTTTAAAACTGACCATTGCTTCATCTAGCAAAGGGAAAGGTCTATTGATTGTTCCTTCCCAAACTAGTCATTTTATAACATCCATCATTTATCAGTTTAGGTAACATTATGTAAATCAACTTGTACTTGACATAATGGATTTTTTGGCTATAACCTCATTCAATAACAGTGCATCTATATTGTAAAATTAGCTAATTAAATAGACATAATAAGACCTAGTCAATCCTATAATTAATGGAGATCCATTGACTCCTCTTGAACAACCCGTACCAATGAATGCTTCAAAAAAAGTTTTACTTGAAACACAACATACATTTTTCAATAATTAGGAGAGTCTTGCTTATGCAAATCAAGTACATAATGGTTCACAATATGTGATAGACCATTCACAATAGGTTGTCAATAATCCACCACCTCAGTAAGTAGTGGATCAGTCACAAAACACATTACCAACCTCCTCTAATTTGAAACAACAACAAGAAGTTCCTATTGAAAGTCAACAATGACTTCAAGTTACTTTTGTGAACCAAAAACAACAACAAATACTTTTTATAAATCACCAAAAATTCCACAAAATCAACAACATATTTTATTGGAATAATAATAGATTCCCTATCGATCATAACAATAGCTTCCTTGGGAACATCAACACCTCACCTATTCCAATTCCAATCCAAACCAACAATATATTCCATGTTAAATGTATAATTTATGATAGAGGGTGAATATTTAAAACCTAACCATGCAAGGGGAACCACATGAACTTATGCGAATGCTAACCAGGGTCAACATTTCACTAATACCCAACAAAGTGCCCTATTTTCATCATAAACCGCTCCAAACGTTCAAGAATGGAATGCAATAAAGGGGATAATTTTGAACCTACAAGAAGGTAAGTGCCCAAAAAGTACAAATTTGATGATATAAGCCCTTACCCACTTGATGTCAACTTTCTTCAGGTGCCTTTCCCACCTCACTTTGAGATGCCAAAATTTGACAAATACAAAGGGGAAAGAGATCCAAGAGAACATCTACAAGCATTTTTTATAGCATGCCAAGAGGTAGCATACGAAAATGTCTATTTGTTATGCCTATTTGCATGTAGCTTGGGTGTACAAGCATTAGAATGGCTTCTCAAACTACCTAATGGATCAATCACTATTTTTAATTACCTCTTAAAAAAATTTATCAACCATTTTGTTAAAACATGGAAAATGAATTGAAAATTATTGATATATGCAATGCCAAGTAGAGAGGAGAAGAGAGTATCTCAACATACTTAAAAAGGTGGGGAGATTTATTCAGTCATTTCTCTCATAACTTTCTTGATACACAATTAGTGGGTATATTTGCACAAAACCTAGATGCCAATCTCACTCATACTCCTAGACTTAATTATGCTAATTTATTAGAGTAAATAATTGATAAAAGGGTACATATATAAAAGGTAATTATCATTAAGGGTCTTATAAATATATATTCTAAGTCCCAAATAACAAACCAAGGCCAAATGCAAAGCCAAATACCAAATTAGGTGCTAATCTAGACTACCACAATTGAAAAACTAGAGGCCTTTTAAAAAAATAAAAACATGGTCAGTAATGGGGTTATAGAGGCAAAGCATATACAAATGATACAACCACCACCTATGCAAGACAATCCACCTAACCTTCAAATTAAAATGCAAAGAACTCCCCCATGATGAGGATACTATAAAGGTAGACCTTTTAGTGACCTTAATGAGCCTATGTAAGCAGTGTTCCAAAATTTAGTGGTTGCCAACATGATCGTCTGGCCTATTCTAAAACCATTTATAGAGGGTCAACCAAAACTCAACTGGCATCATGATAATGAGTATTGATATTACCATTGCATGGTTGGTCATTCCATCTAAAAGTGTGTGTAGTTAAAAAACCTAATGAAAAAATTGCTCTAGAATGGGGAAATTTGATTAGAAAAATGAGTACCCAATACTAATTAGGAAATGGGAATTGATAATAACCCATTTCCCAAGCATAATAATTAACAATAACATACCAATAATAATTAGGGATAGGGCCAAAATCATCAACAAGGATAAGGCCATAACTAGAACTAGAACCAGAATAACTGTAATTAGGATCATGATACCCAAGCCAACCAAGTCGGTTATCGGAGTGTTACTTATGATTATAACAATATCATTGGGCATATTACCAGTAATTATGTCACCACTGTTAAGGTTACTCCTCATAGGCCAATTGACACTCATCAAAGGGATAATTATTATATTTTGGGACTACCACTTTTGACCATTGGTAATTCCATCATGGGTTAGAGTAATGCAATTGCATCACAACCATCATGATTTACCATTCCTAGACCTCCACTAACTTCCTCTCATTCAAGTAACCCTTCCCTGACTCAAAATTGCATAGTCATAACTAGATGGCCAAGAGTTACTATCCAAGGCTCTTTGCCTTCTTTCAATGCCAATTCTAATCTAACCTTGTGCCAGATTCTACTCTACCAATATTCAATCCATCCTGTTCTTTTATCGAGAAGCCATTTAATATTAGTGAATAATTAAATAAAACACCTACACAGATATCCATCTTAGACCTCTTTCATATGTTTAAAGTTCACATGACCATATTAAATGACTTTCTTAAATAATCCAAGGTGCCCAATGACATTAATCTCAATAAATTCCAAGAACTTATGGGACATTTATCTCTAGTACAACAACTCATGTTTGACCAACTAGGCATGACAACCCCTAGTAACCTACACAACAACCCTTTGTATATTGAAGTTATCATTACCCATCAAAGAGGGTTAATATAGATAATGGTTCTAAATTAAACATAGCCTTATTAAATTTGATCCAAAATTTGGGCTACAAAGATACATATATACAAATAGACACCATTACAATTAAGGCATATGATAATGTAGAGAGAGAATTTTCAAGAATAATCTATTTACCTATCATTATTGGGCCTGTCACCCATGATATTGTGTGTCATGTTTTTGACATAGAACTTCCCTATAATCTACTTTTGGTTCATCCATGGATCCATGAAGTATGAGTTGTACTTTCTACCTTGTATTGGTGCATCAATTTACCTTATTCTGGGTTAGATTTCACTATCCATGGTGATATTCAACCATATCAATATTGCAAGCACTTAGAGGCTGAGTATGGGAACTAAAACTATTGACCAAGCATAGAGTTTGTGGATAAAAAGACTAAACCACTAGTTCTTCAATCTCTAAAATCTAACTACATTAATCCTAGTGACCTTGCCTCCACTTCTTCCAATCCATTTTCTGATAACATTTCTACTCATTTTACCATTGAAGATGAGGGTATTGCCACATACCACATTCAAGATGTTTTCCATGTTAAAAAAACTACCTAAATATCCTAAGTAATATGGAAAACTTGAACCTATTCTTATCAGGCCCAACATGATTTGTCAAAATAAATCTAAATCTAATCTATAAGAGCCAATTATATTTATACCAGATACATCACCTAATCAATATTGAGACACTAATGCTGAGGGAGAATAGTTTTATAGTGATGGTTTAGATAATTAATTTTAGAGCACTAAATACCCCATACTAAATAGAATCATGGACCATCTAGACTATCAAGGAAAAGGATTGGGGTTAAGATCCCAAAGAATTCTTAAGCCAATACTCATGGCAACACATATAGGAAGTTGAGGCCTTAGATTTACATCACTTAGGGGTGACCCCATTGAGTTCAAGAGTGACACTACTTCATCAACTAATGAAGAGTTTCCTGATAGTGATGCAAATTCCCACTATAGTGCCTAGAATGAGATTTTAAACACAAACTTGTTTGATACCAATGACATTCTTACGATTACACCCTATTATCCTATTTTTCTTCATCATTTGAGCCTCATCAATTAGGACCAAAAAGAATTTATTATACCATTAGATGAGTTTTATAATGAAGAATCCATTATTTAATTCATGGGTCTATGTGATGGGTTGCTATCTGGTGACCACAAAAAAGTCTTTGACTTCTAATTGGATCCTACTGCCTACTTTAAAAAATAAGAAAAATTCCTTGATCATGAATAAATTGAAACATCAGGTGAAAACCTTTTTGAGGCAACTTTAGGTCAAGGAAAAAGTAAAAATAAAGACAAGTCTATACGTGATAACCTATTTCAAGCACCTTTGGATGGGGAAGTTTGCTTATCTCACAAGGAATCTCAAATTCCTAGTCTAATCATTACCATTAGTTCTAGTATCAGTTTATAAGAGCACCAAATCTTTGCATAGTTGGTTCAAGATTTTCTTGAATAATTTATCATTTATCTATTCCTAGAAATGGTAGACTTAGATTCTTCTTACATTGGTGGGCCTTGTAAATCCAAAAGTGAGGAAGAAGATCAATTCCATTCACTTCCAACCATTTTAAAGGATGGATCTACACTCCTAGTGGAGGATACCACAAAAATGAATATTGGTAACTATGATGACCCCAATATAGTTTATCTAGGATCATCCCTCACTACCAAGGAACATGATTTTATCATTACTATCTTGAATGACTTCACTGATATATTTACATGGTCTTATTATGATATACTAGGCCTGGACCCTTGTTTAGTGGTGCATTAACTTGTGGTGCACCTGGATGCCAATATAATCAAGCAAAAATTGTGGAAAATGCATCCATGCATCACTATACTGGTCAAGAAAAAGATATAAAAGTTATTAGGAGTCAAATTCATTAGACCACTAGATTATTTTGAATGGATATCAAACATTATACCTATCATCAAGAAATTGAAAGGCATTCACTTATGTACTAATTATAGAGACATCAACAAAGCATACTCGAAAGATAATTTCCATTTACCAATCCATCTACCAAACATTGACATGATCATATATTAAACAATAGGATATGAGATGTTATCCCTCATGAATGGATTCTTAAGATATAATAAGATCAAGATTGCAACTGAGGACCAACATAAAATAATATTCACCACTCTGTGGGGGACATTCTGCTATCAAATCATGCCGTTTGGATTGAAAAATGTTGATGTAACCTATCAACATGGCATGAATATCATATTCCATGACATGATGCATGACATTGAGGACTAAGTTTATGATATCTTAGCCAAATCCAAAACATGAGTAAGACATATTGATGTTTTATGAAAATTATTTGAGAGAATTTATGAATATAATGTGCATCTAAATCCAAAGAAGTGTGTCTTTAATGTCACTTGAAGTAAACTGCTAGGGTTCATTGTTTCACATAGGGGCATCAAAGTTGATCTTTATAAATTCAAATACATTAGGGAGATGCCTCCACCATCAAATCTAAAATAACTTCATAGCCTATAGGGTAAGATTCAATCTATTCAGCGGTTCATTTTGAAGCTAGTTAATAAGTGCCATCCTTTCACTCACCTTTTGAAGAAAGGTGTTACATTTTAGTGGGATCGAAGTTGGTGTCAAGTCTTCTACGAATTGAAGACCTACTTGGATAATCCACCAGTTTTGATGCCACCTACACCAATTAGGGGCACTCTTGGCCCAATATGATAGTCAGGTTAAAGAACATGTCATCTACTATCTAAGCCAAACACTTGCTACTTATGAAGATAATTACTCACTAATTGAGAAAGCTTGTTTAGTTATGGTGTTCACTTTCCAAAAACTACATCATTATATGTTAAATGATAAAACTATTGGTATTTCCAAGGTTGACGTGCTCAAATACCTATTATCCAAAGCAACTATAACAAGTTACATGTACAGATGGGTAATGATGCTTCTTGAGTTTGAGATTGAATATCAAAATCAAAAGGCCATCAAGGGATAAGTTCTCATAGAGCAACTTGTTGAATCTCCTTTACTAGATTTACAAGCACTCAACTTTGACTTTTTGGATGAGTTTATGTTGCCTCTAAAGGCAATTGATATGGATTATAAATAGTGGACATTGTATTTTGATGGCTCATACACATCCCATGGATCTAGGTTTGGTATCTTATTCATTAAACCGTAAGGGGATCTCATTCCCAAGGCCTTTTACATTGGTTTTTGTTATACAAATAACATGTCCAAGTATGCATCTCTCATTATAGGACTCTATCTTGCCATACAGTGGAACATTTAATACTTGATGGTATATGGGGATTCCCAATTAATCATTAAAATCATCAATTGGGACCAACAAGAATTGATTATACCATTAGATGAGTTTTATAATGAAGAATCCATTATTGAATTCATGGGTCTGTGAGATGGGTTACTAGTTGGTGACCATAAAAAAGTCTTTAAACTCCATTTAGATCCTACTAACTACTTTGGAGAATAAGAAAAATTCTTTGGTCATGAATAAATTGAAACATTGAGAAGTTTAGGTGAAAACCTTTCTAAGACACCTTTAGGTCAAGGAAAAAGTAAAAATAAAGACAAGTCTATACGTGAAAACCTATTTTAAGCACCTTTGGATGGGGAAGTTTGCTTATCTCCTAAGGAATCTCAAATTCCTACTCTAATCATTACCTTTAGTTCCAGTATCAATTTATAAGAGCACCAAATCTTTGCATAGTTGGTTCAAGATTTTCTTGAATAATTTATCAATTAACTATTCCTAGAAATGGTAGACTTAGATTCTTCTTACATTGGTGGGCCTTGTAACTCCAAAAGTGAGGAAGAAGATCAATTCCATTCACTTCCAACCATTCTAAAGGATGGATATACAATCTTAGTGGAGGATACCACAAAAGTGAATATTGGTAACTGTGATGACCCCAAGATAGTTTATCTAGGATCATCCCTCACTACCAAGGAGCACAATTTTATCATTACTATCTTGAATGAATTCACTGATATATTTACATGGTCCTATTATGATATGCCTAGGCCTAGACCCTTATTTAATGGTGCATAAATTATGGTGCACCTGGATGCCAATATAATCAAGCAAAACTTGTGGAAAATGCATCCATGCATCACTATACTGGTCAAGAAAGAGATATAAAAGTTATTAGGAGTCGACTTCATTAGACCACTATATTATTTTGAATGGATATCAAACATTGTACCTATCATCAAGAATTGAAAGGCGTTCACTTATGTAATAATTTTAGAGACATCAACAAACCATACTTGAAAGATAATTTCCATCTGCCAATCCATCTATAAAACATTGACATGATCATATATTAAAAAATAGGATATGAGATGTTATCCCTCATGGATGGATTCTCAGGATACAATCAGATCAAGATTGTACCCGAGGACCAACATAAAATAACATTCACCACTCTATGGGGGACATTCTGCTATCAAATCATGCCCTTTGGATTACAAAATGTTGATGTAACCTATCAACATGGCATGACTATCATATTCCATGACATGATGCATGATGTTATTGAGGACTAATTTTATGGTATCTTAGCCAAATCTAAAACATGAGTAGGACATCCTGATGTTTTATGAAAAATATTTGAGAGAATTTATGAATATAAGGTGTATATAAATCCAAAGAAGTGTGTCTTTAATGTCACTTGAAGTAAACTGCTAGGGTTCATTGTTTCACATAGGGGCAGTGAAGTTGATATTTCTAAATTTAAAGCCATTGTGGAGATGCCTCCACCATCAAATCTGAAATAAATTCATAGCCTATAGGGTAAGATCCAATCTATTCAGTGGTTCATTTTGAAGCTGGTTGACAAGTGCCATTGATCCGAGCAACAATTTAGGCAATAATTCGGGTGACAATTCCACCCCAATTGATGACGAAACTTTCGAGAGCCATAACTTTTGCACCGTAGCTCTAATTGACTCGCCATTTGAACCATTGGAAAGCTAAGAATGAGGAGAAAATTTTGAGATGGCATGGATCTTTTCTAGATAAATTTTGACCCCCCAAAACCCAATGGAAGTGCCCCAAATTTCAATTTTAGTAGTGCAGTCTAAAAATAATAAGTTTATAAAAATAGTAATTCCTCAAATTCTATATTGTTTTAAATCTTGGAAGTTGAACCAATTAATCTCCCTCAAGATTGGTGACCTTCCACATCCTCCCTATGCTTTCAAAATGTGAAGACAGACATCTCTTCTCATAGATAAGCATATATTTGTATTGCGATCTTGAGTAATACTACATCTCTTCTCAGAGAATTCATTGTTACTATGTTATTTATATGCTATTGAAATATTTATCAACTATAACTTATGAGTTTTGGATCAGTGGTATCATAGTGGTTTGTCTTGAGAGTGTATGATCTCGAGGACGAGGTTAGGCTACAAGAAGCTTGGGTGGGAAACAACAGATATTCCAAACTTTCCACTTGTTCACTCCAAATGACTTCAAATGGTAGATGACACTGAGATATCTGATCCTTTCAAGGAAATGGTGAAAAAATCCCTTCAATGGCAACAAGTGTAGATGCTACAACAATTTTCCCAAATTCTTCAAACACTTTTGATGGGAAATTTTGGCTCCACAGCTACACTTCTTGGCTCCTCATCTAGGGAACATCCTTTCAGTGCCCCAACACCCTTCAAGGTTCAGGTAAATTTTGATATTCCTACATTTGAAGGTAAAATAAATGCTGATGTAGTAGAAAATTGGTTGGATCAACTATCTTCCTACTTCTCTGTAAATAAGTTCATCGATGGAGAAAAGATCACTTTTGCTCTTTTAAAATCATCATTGCCCATGAAAAACTGGTGGGAAGTGTACAAAAATAGGTTCAGTATAGATGACATTGGCCTTGAGGTGGAACCTACTTGGGATGATTTTGTGGAAGCAGTGAAAGAAGAATACTATCCCATCGGGGCATATGATGATTTGTACATATAGTGGTAACAACTTTGCCAAGGTAAGGACCAATCTGTTCAAGATTACATAGACACTTTTCATTCTTTGTCTGCAAGATTAGGCATTCAAGAAAGTGAGAAACATAAGACTCTCAAATATCATGGTAGACTACAATGGTACATACAGGGGGAAATGGAACTCTTTTGGAAACCCTCAGTGAGGCATAAAAATTTGCAGTGAAGATTGAACAGAAGCATGGCAGAAAGAATATGAAGAGTCAACCCTCAAAATGGAAAAGTGACAAGGAAGGTCAAACACAAGGCCAAAATTGGAAGTAGGAGTTTCAGGATAAGAAATCCTAGAAGGGGAAGGATGGAAAATGGTGTGATTACCACAAAATTAGAACTCACTCCAAAGAAGAATGTCGAGCCATCAAGTCACTGCTTTTTGAGTCACAATACTTGACATCTACTACTCTACCTCATACACAACCCACAGTCAAAGAGGATGAAGAAGAAATTACAGATGCTAAGCCTAATACCATCATCGCTTCATCATAGACCCATGAGGAAAGACCAAATGACAAAGAAATACTGTTTCACTCCAAATTATGGGTAAAAGGTAAGCCTCTACATTTAATTCTTGATAGTGGGAGTCAAAAGAATTTAATCTCTGCTAAAGTTGTGAAAAGTCTAAATCTATCTATGAAGCCTCATCTAAATCCCTACAGTATTGGATGGTTGAGCCCAGGGAGAGACCTTTGTGTCACCCATCAATGTCTTCTTTCATATGCTATAAAACCATTCCAAGATGAAGTCTTGTGTGATGTGGTTAATCTAGATGTTTGCGATGTATTCCTTGGTCAGCCATTCATGTATGAGCAACATGGCATCTATGAATCACAAACTGGAAGGATCACCCTCACTCTTGGAACATAGCTCTATAGGGTACTAGAGGTACCACCTCTCACATCTATCACCCTGATCAGTGCTAAGCAATGCAAGTGATTGGTGGAGAAGACAAAGCAATTTGTTCTCATGGTGGTCAAACCACAAAAATCCAAGAAGGCTAATGTTACAGTCCTGACTACATAATCAACATATCAATAAAAGTATATAGGACGAATCATAGGAGAATATGATGACTTATTCAAGTCACCCACAGGAGTTCCACTACATTACCAGGTAAAACTATCTATCGATTTGATCTTAGGATCACCTTTGCCTAACAGTCCTGTGTATCACTAATCAATTTTGGAGAATGATGAGATAAAAAGATAAATTCAAGAATTGATCCAAAAGGGTCACATCAGGCCAAACTCTTCACCTTGTGTTAGCCCAATTGTCTTGGCACCAAAGAAAGATGAAACATGGAGGCTTTGCATTGACTACCGAGCCCTGAATAAAATATCTATGAAGAATCACTACCCTTTCCCCAAGAATGATGACCTGCTGGACTAGCTCTGTGGTGTGAAGTTATTCACCAAAATTGATCTCAAATCTAGTTATCACCAAATTCCCATCAATCCCACTGATGTCTGGAAGACTACATTCAAATTTAAGGAGGGGCTCTTTGAATGGTTGGTTATGCCTTTTGGCTTAACTAACACACCTACAACCTTCATGAGGATGATGGATGACATCCTATGAACCTTCACCAACTCATTCATGGTTGTCTACTTAGATGACATACTCATCTATAGCAGAACATGGGAAGAACATTTGCAACATGTTCGTAAGGTGCTTCAAAATCTTCAAAAGCATAAGTTGTATGCAAATCTTGACAAATGTACATTCATGATGACAACAATTCAGCACCTCAGGTACATTATGAATGAGGAAGGGGTCCATGTTGATCTAGAAAAGATTCAAGTTATTTGAGAATGGCCCACACCAAGGACCCTCATAGAGCTTCATAGCTTTTTGGGTCTTGCAAATTTCTACCACAGGTTTGTTCTTGAATTTTCAAATGTTACTTGGTCACTAACCCAAGTGACTAAAGGAGGAGCTAAAGCTACATTTTAGTGGGGTGAAATACAACAAAGGGCATTTGAAAATTTGAAGAATAGACTCTACTCAGCCCCTATTCTTGCCTTGCCAGATTTGTTTCAACCGTTTGAGTTGATGACAGATGAATCTGAATATGCCATGGGAGCTGTCATCATGCAACATGGCCATCCTATTGCATATCATAGTGAAAATTTCACTAATACAGTCAAGAAATATCCAACATATGATAAGGAGCTCTATGTCATTGTGTAAGCCTACAAACAATGGAAACACTACATCTTAGGGAAAGAGACAGTCATCCACACTAACCACAGACCATTGGAATTCATCCAGACGTAAAGTAAACTATGCAATAAGAGGCACCAAAAGAGGGCCACATATCTTTAGTAATTCCACTTGATAATCAAACGCAAAAAGGGGAGCTCAAATACAACTGCAAATTGTTTGAGCCACCCACTAATTACTGCACTCACAATAGTTCTTGACCTGTGTGGACATGAGACTACCACTTGGGGTGCTCTGTATGAAGTAGATCCTACCTTTGTTGATACATATCAAGCACTTCAAAAAGGTAAACATGTTTCTAATTTATATTTACAAGATAATGTCCTCTGTCATATGGGGCACATCTGTGTTCCAGTTGTAGAGCAACAAAAGATGATATGGGAAGCACACTTCAGTAGGACAATTGGACACTTTGGTATCAAAAAAACATTGGCAGTTCTTCAAAAACACTTCTACTAGCCCCATATGTGAAAGGATGTGGAAAGATATCTCAAATCTTGCACCCCATGTGAAATAGCCAAGCCAATAAATAAGAAGCAAGGATTGTACATGCCATTGCCAGAACTAACCAGGCCTTGGGAATCTATCTCAATGGATTTTCTCTCATGTTTGCCCACTTCAAAACATGGTAAGGATTGTATTTTTGTGGTAGTTGATCATTTTTCAAAAATGGCTATCATGATTGCTTGTAAGAAAAATATATCTACTAAGGAAATTGCTCAACTATATTTTAGTCATGTATGGCTCCATTTTGGTCTCCCCAAGTCCATTGTCTCAGATCGAGATAGCAGGTTCTTGAGCATCTTCTGGTCCACTCTATGGAAGATGATGGATACTAAGCTGATGAAGTCCATAGCCTTCCATCCATAGATTGATGGACAAACAGAGGTGGTAAATCACTTGATTGTTCACATGATTTAGATGTATCACTCCAAACATCCACGCACATGGGATGACGGACTTATTTTCATACAACATGGATATAATCGGGTGCTACATAGCTTGACCAAGAACAATCCATTCTAAGTATCTTTTGGGTTCCAACCCGTGGCACCAATTGATATAGATATTCCATTTTCCACCATGGAATACACACCTCATGGAATATTTGAGGCAGCAAAAGCAACAAAGTTTATTGAACAAATGCAACACATCCAACAACAAGTTCATGATATCCTGGAGAAGATGAATCAGAAGTATAAGAAACACCATGACAAACATAGGATTACACACTATTTTGCTATGGGTGACAAGGTTTGATTATGACTTCAAAAGGAATGGCTTGCAGGCCCACACAAAAAGATTTAGCCTCTGCGATATGGTCCCTACACCATCACTAGAAAAGTTGGAAAAAATGCTTTTGAGTTAAACCTACCAGCCTACCTTAGTTTGCATCCAATATTCAATGTGGAGCTCCTCAAACCATATCAACCACCTCTATTAGACACTTTAGTTATAGTAGAATAACTAGACATTGATGAGCTTGATCCACAAAGTTTTTCTCTAGTGGAAGAGGATTAGATTGTGGATACCTGGATGAAGACAACAAGAGGATGCTCTATTCCGCTTTATCGAGTGGTCAAAAGGGGCCATCTTAGCCACCAAGATGAGTGGCTCATAGAGAATCAAATCAAGACACAACTACCACACCTAATGGGGAATATTGATGTAATGGGGACCATTGATTTTCAAGGAGGGAGGAATGATCCGGGCAACAATGTAGGTGACATTTTGGGTGACAGTTCCACCCCAATTGATGACATAACTTCTAGGAGCCATAACTTTTGCACCATAGCTCCAATTGACTCACCGTTTGAACCATTAGAAAAATAAGAATGAGGAGAACATCATGAGATGGCATGGATATTTTATTTGGGAATTTTGACCCCTAAAAACCCAATAGAAGTGCCCCAAATTTTAATTTTAGTAGTGCAGTCTAAAAATAGTAAGTTTCTAAAAATAATAATTCCTCAAATTTTGTATTGTTTTAAATCTTGGAAGTCAAACCACTTAATATACCTTAATATTGGTGACCTTACACATCCTCCCCATGCTTTCAAAATGTGTATAAATGAAGAGGTAACCCTAAATGTGAAGACATACATCTCTTCCTAGAGATAAGCATATATTTGTATTGCGATCTTGGGTAATACTACATCTCTTCTCAGAGAATTCATTGTTACTGTGTTATTTATATGCTATTGAAATATTTATCAACTAGAACTTCTGAGTTTTGGATCAGCCATCCTTTCACTCACCTTTTGAAGAAAGGTGTTACATTTTAGTGGGATCCAAGTTGGTGTCAAGCCTTCTAAGAATTGAAGACCTACTTGGCTAATCCACTAGTTTTGATGCCACCTACACCAACTGGGGGCACTCTTGGCCCAACATGATAGTCAAGTTAAAGAACATATCATATACTATCTAAGCTAGACACTTGCTACTTATGAGAATAATTACTCACTAATTAAGAAATCTTGTTTAGTTATGGTGTTCACTTCCCAAAAACTACATCATTATATGTTAAATGACAAAACTATTGGTATTTCCAAGGTTGACGTGCTCAAATACCTATTATCTAAAGTAACTCTAACAAGTTACATGTACAAATGGGTAATGATGCTAAGAGATTTTGAGATTGAATATCAAAATCAAAAAGCCATCAAGGGATAAGTTCTCGTAGAGAAACTTGCTGAGTCTCCTTTACTAGATTTACAAGCTCTCAACTTTGAATTCTCAGATTAGTCTATGTTGACTCTAAAGGCAACTGATATGGATTATAAATAGTGGACATTGTATTTTGATGGCTCATACACATCCCATAGATCTGGGTTTGGTATCTTGTTTATTACACTATAAGGGGATCTCATTCCCAAGGTATTTTACATTGGTTTTTGTTATACAAACAACATGGCCAAGTATGAAGCTCTCATTACAGGACTCTATCTTGCCATATAGTGGAACATTCAATACTTGATGGTATATGGGGATTCCCAATTAATCATTAACTAGTCATAGACTAGTACTAAATAAAGGACAAGAAGCTTATACCTTATAATAATATGGTAGACAATCTCAAGTCATATTTTGAAGATCTTTAGTTTGAACAGATACTAAGGGACAAAAATTGATCAGTTGATGCAATGGTAACTATTGGATCCATGTTAGCAATGGACAATAATGTCAAAGAGTATCAGTTATTCATTGATAACCTTCTTCAATCGATTCATAAATAAATGGATTTAGAAATGGTATATGATAGTGTTGGTCTTGATGTCCCATGGTATCAAGACCTTTATAATTACCTTCTTGACCACATTCTTCCCCTAGACCTATCATGTAACTAACATAAATCCTTCATCCATAATACCACTTGATATACATTACTTGTATACATGTGAATAAATGTGATTCTTGTCAATGACACAATGATTTGATACATGCTCCTTCTTTACCTCTTCAGCTGATCATAATGCCATGGCCATTTTATATTTGGGGATTGGATCTCATAGGAAAAGTGAAACCTAATTCCTCATATGGACATAATCACATCCTAACTACCACATGTTACTTCACCAAGTGGATCAAAGCCATTCCCCTCACATATATAAATAGCAAATAAATTGCCAAGTTCATTCATTAACATCTCATCTGCCACTATGGCATTCCCTCCACCATTGTCATTGAGAATGGTGTCCCATTTAAAAATAAAGATGTCAAGTTCCTCCATTCTAAATTTCAAATCAAACATAAAAAGTCCATGGCCTTTTACCCTCAAGGAATGACCAAACTGAGTCATCTAATAGAACTATTGTCAAAATCTTGAAGAAGATCATCAATGATGTCGGCCATGATTGGGATCTAAAATTATTCATAGCCTTATGGGTTTTATATTAGTACATGCACACCCACAAGTACTACTCCATATTCCATAGTTTTTGGCTTTATGGCCATTATTCCTATCAAGTTGCCTTCTTGCACATTTTTCTACACCATATAATTGATGATGAAGAGTATAGAGTGTTTATATTACAAAAGTTAGAGCTCTTGGATGAGAAATGGTAAGTTGCATTAGTTAATTTAAAATCATACCAAAATTAGCTTCACCATAGTTATAAAAAATATATTCTCCCTTAAGAATTCAAAATTGGTGATTCGGTATTAAAAGAGAATCAAAAGAACACCAAAACTAAATGCAAGAAGGGTAAGTTTGAGGCTAATTGGCTTGGGCCTTTAATTATCACTACCAATTATGGTTTTAGAGCATTTAAACTGGCTAGACCATATGGGCAAGAGATTATGGAACCCATGAGCATAATTCACTTGAAATGATAATATACTTAACTGAAAATAAACCATTATCTATAAGGGTCCTTGCTTAAGGTCACCTTTGTCACCTTAATTCTTACTGTATAGTTCCACTGATAATTCATATTCCTACTACCATACTATTCCCTGGACCATTATTTATTCATTTCCCATGCCATTCCTATTACCAATCATGATCATGATTATAAACAGGTATTATAGGCAAATTAAAAGACTATTGTTTTAAAGATACTTCAACAATGATCAACATCAACAACTTATTTTTAGACAAGTGTTTAAGGGTATGTCAAAAGGGTGTTACTTGATTGATAGTTCCTTGTAAACTTAATTTAATTTCTTCTCCTCATTTCATTTCCCCATTATGTACTTTAATATTCCTATCTTGTTGGGACATGACCTTTTCATTCACCTCAAATTCTATTGTTGGTTTGTGGTGATCTCATCATTACAGCTAGTTTAGCTATTATTTGGAAATTTTTATAAGGATATTTATCTTGTATTAGGTGGTTTGTTTTGTCTTTGTGCATATTAACTTGCTTTCCTTATTCCAAAAAAACCCAAAAACATTGAAAAACTTAGAAAACCCTAAATAATTACAAAATTGAGAAAATCAACTTACAATTTCCATGAGAGATATAAAGCCCTAAATTTTTATAAAAAGGAGCCTATTTGATTCATTTATAATCATGATTACCATGCCATTCATTATCCTCCCATTTTTGGGAGAATTACATTAGCCTGAGGTCCACACAGACTATGTAGGTAGTGCTTGGATGCATGGGGCATCTCAACTTAGCTCTACTGTAATTTTTATTTGTTTTGATCTTGATTTATTTTACCCTAAACTCCCTTCCTTTATGATCTCATTATTTTATGAGCACCCTTATGCTCTCATCATTTTGTGATCACCTTTATATTCTTGCCATTTTAAAAACATCCTATGCTCTCACCATTTTGTGACCACCTTTACTCTCTCACCATTTTACAAGCACCTTTACATTCTCACCATTTTGTGAACACATTTATGTTCTCACCATTTTTTGAGTATCATTGTCTCTTCATGTACTTGTCATTTTACAAGACATATCTTATTATAACCCCTAAATGTAATAGGAATTGTGCATTTGAAATTGGTGAACTAATTAACATTCGTCTATTATCTTTTTCATACCCCTAGATGTAATTGGCATTATGCGTTTGAAATTCAAGAACTAATGAACCAACATCTATTAAATTTTTATTTTCCCATCTTCTAGGAGAATGCCATGTGGCATGAAGTCTATTCCCCATTCTCATGGGAGTTTTCACCATTCTCAATGTGAAAAATGTTTAGAATATGTAGGCAATGCTTGGGGGCATGGGGCCCCTGGGGTCTATTCAACCATATTATCTCTTTCTTCTTCCATACACACTATTGTGAGGTCTTTTGACACACCAACTTATCCAGGTGTTGTTAGGCCATATCTCTCCTAAAAGGATATTTATGTGAGCAAATCTCCCCAAGGTCTCGGTTATCAGGTCTTGGTATGTAAGGTCACCCAATTGGCTCATTGTGACCATACCATGTCAAGGGTGTTTGGTGTGTATTTTAGATAGATCAATATGCATTAAAAATAAAGATCTTACACCTAAAGAACCAATAAAATGATTTAACTATGAATAAATATCTGATTCAAAATAAAAATTCCTATTGCTTATAAGTTTAACAATGCATAAATGAGCTATAGATAAGAACATGCAATCAAGATAAACATTAAACTCAGACTATAACTCAAAAACTAAACTAATCTAGACTAACATAATGATTGAAAAAAGGAAAAAGAGAGAAAGGCAAGGAGAAAGATAAAATGAGACTTCTATCTAATGTCAGTCAGCCTGGTTCTATTGAGTAGATGAATCTTTGAGTAACTAGTCCTTCATTGAGCTAAACCTAACACAAATCTAACTAAAGACAATGAAAGAGTCTGTATAACAAAGTAGTAGATCCAAATAGGAAAACAAGGTCACCATATACATGCATAGACCAAGTCTATTAAATGGTAAAACTTTTAGATAAAGATGTTTCTATTAAGGATCATTTGGGATTCATCAAATGCTCAATGAACTACAAACTTGGTTTCCATATAACCTTGACTTGGAAAACTAATCTAGAAATTAGGGAAATGCATGAGAGGAAAATGACTGGTCTAATAGTCTAAGACTCTAATTTCTAATCTAAAAGAGTTAGATAGGCATAGTCCCTTCTAATCCTAAAAAGAACATCCTAAGCATAATCTTCTTAGTCTTGAAAAAGACTAGCCCTTATTAAATTGAAGAGTCGATCTTATATAGTCATCCAAGTCTAAAGAGCTCAAAATATGAATTCAAATTAAAATTCTAATTCACCTACTAATGGGGAAGCTGTGTAATCATCAACATGGTAGGCCCACTTGAGGTCTATTGGGAGCAAATCCCACTTTGTTACATCACGAAAATATTGGGGACCATGATGGACCAAATCAAGAATGAATGATTATTTTGGAATGTAGTTGAGATTGAATTGAGATAGTTAGCGACAACATACTATGCATTTAGATTCATGCCTCTTTAAGGCATATATTTTTTTCTTTATGCTTCATACTTAATCTTAATGCATAGTCCACACTAATGATTCCTATCTCATTCATGATTCAGTTGGACTACGATTTGATTCTACAAATCAAATTAGATGCATAATCCATTCTTAAATTCTTGATGGTTTTGATGGCTAGACAGATCATCAGATTTAAACTACTAATTTATTAGTTGCATAGCTAGTGTGTCCTTTGATTTGATGGGCTAGTGCCATATGACTTCTCCTCTCTATTCCTTTGCTACATTACTAGTTTACTTCTGTAATTCCCAATTTAAAACTTGGCATCCTATCTACATCAATAGGCTCTAGTTTTTCCATTTAATTTAATTATTTTAGGGTTTATGTGTTATGTTTTGGATCTCTTTTAACTTTTGACAGTTTTGAAGGGTAGATAGGATATCAACTTTAGGCTCATGATTAATTGGCTATGCAGTAAATGTGTCTTAAGTTTTGACGAGGTCCCTACTACATGGATTCTCCTCACTCTTTCATTACTTGGTTGAATATTTAAGTGCATGATAAATATTCATTCCATGGTAAAGTGAGATTTCACTATGTGGTAATATCTCACTTACCTGTTGCCCTAACATACTGCTTTGCTTGCATAGACCACCCCAGGGTTGTTAAGCATCATGATTTCACCATGTGGTAATATTTTACTCACTCAATATTGATATACTAATATTATTAAATAGACCACCTCAGGGATGTGGAGTAGTGAAATTATGACTTGTGGTTCTATTTCTCTCACCCACTTATTTAGGGCTTTGACATCATTTCTGGGCTGCACAAAAATATTTGGGAGAATAGGGCAAGGAATTTACACCACATGGCATAATCTTGCTCACCCACTCACCTAGAGCTTAACTAATATGGATACCCATTGGGAAAAATTTGAAAAAAATTGAATAAGTCTTTGAAAGACTCTTGAATGTGTCCAAGACTATCGAGAGATTAACATGTGGCACAATACCACCTTTGAAGAGAAATGGCTAAGTCCCATTGAGTGGAAAAGAAACATATAGATTTGGGTAATATTGAAGAATAAAATAAGTGTCTAAACACTTTTTCAAATGATTTGGAGCCATTGAGAGTTCAAAACATGTCACCAATTAAGATTTGCAGAATCAGTTAAGTCCTATTGAGTAGAAAAGTGACACATGGCTTTGAGCAAAAGCGTAAAATTGACTAAGTCTTGAAAGAATTTTTGGATGGATCTAGCCACCAGGAGCCACAAAAATTTTCCACATGGAATAAGAAAAGAGCCAAGATATACTTCAAGTACCTGCAAGCACAAGGAAAAGAATTTGAGACAACAATCATGGATTTGAAAAGTAAATGACTAAGAATTTAAAAGCAAATAACTAAGTCTTTTGAAATATAACAAAGACGTATAAAAACTTAGAAAAAGAAAGCCATTTTAAAGCAAATTTTATCCATTTTAATGAAATTTATTAAGGTAAAAAATGAACTAGAGGAAACTTATAGCCAATTTAGATCGAATCAAAGCCAAAATAGACTAAAATTACTAAGTAAAAACAACATAAAACTTTGAAACAATTAGATAATTTGCATAAAACTAAGGAAAAATAGACTAAAAGGAAGCTGTAAAATGTGTTTCAAAACACAAGAAAAAAATTAGACTAAGACTTAGTAGAATTATGAAAATTTATATATTTAAATTAAAGTAGTCTAAGATGTGAATTAGAGTAAGCACTTATGATGAATATTTGATTACTGAAACTTATTTAAAGTGATGAAACATATTCAGATTTTAAATATTTACATCTAGTAGAATGGACTCCCAGGAAGGCATATTTTAACAAATAACCATAATGATCTCCTTAAGGGTATAAGACTAGACTCTAACATAAAAGAGGGTCCCCATTTTTAGACTAAAAAGGGGGTATGTTGTGCAAGTAACAACAAATAGTGACTCTTGCTGCAAAATACTCTTGAGTATTTTAAAAATATAGAATATCTAATTTCAAAAGAAGAAAAAGCATTAGCTAAAAGCTAAGACTTAGAACAAATCATAATTCAAAGGCACTAAAGTCTATGAGAACAAGTGACATATTAAGCCATAATTTTTCTAAAACTATATGTATGTGATTAAGTGATTTATTCATTTCATTTTCATTCACACACAATAATTTAGATTTTCATAAGG
Source organism: Torreya grandis (assembly GCA_037957365.1). Lineage (NCBI taxonomy): Eukaryota > Viridiplantae > Streptophyta > Pinopsida > Cupressales > Taxaceae > Torreya > Torreya grandis. The sequence goes on from JARHVA010001792.1 coordinate 2,299,898, forward strand.
CCAAAAATATTGTAGGAAATATATTTTAAAATTTAGCTTGGGGGGAAGTGGTTGTGGGCATTACTTTGCTATCGATTAGACATTTAAAGCCCTGATAGAGATACCTCTGGTCCCTTCCAAAGGCCTTGCTTTGATGCCAACCAAGCCAAAAAACCTATGGTGGATACTTCTAAGATCACCCTTGTGAGGATAATTTTTGATTTTACATTTTAAATTAATTATTTTTAAAGTATATGTTGCAATTCATCCATATAGGGTTGGGGACTAAGCCATAGGTGAAAGGAAACCAACAAGTTCATGATAATTTAAGACAAATCAGAATTAAAACAATGCTACAATTTTATTTAGATATTTATTTAAGTTAATTAGATGGATTCAAACAAGAAAATATCTGTATTAAATTCAAAAGTTTTATTATGAATCATTAACCTTTAGAATTTAGTAAATGAACAAAGCAACAACAATAATTCACATAAGATTTTCAAGTAAATTTATAATTAGGCTCTTTGATTGCCACCTATGTTACTCTTGCAACAACCCTTCATTTGATTTATTTGATTAATAAGGGGACCATGTGGAAAAAATAAGATGGGACAAACCCAATAATGAAAATAGGGAACAAACCAAAGCAAACCTAAACTAACAACAAGGGACAAGAAGGAAAGAAAAGGAAAAGAAAACAAGAAAGGAAAAAGAAAAAACATTCATAGAGTTCTTTTTAGGCAAGAGCATATTTGAATTTAGTTAGACACCTATAATAAATTATTTTTAAGAGGGTATAGGGCACCCCTATTTTCTTCTATGTTTCCATTTACGATGGAAAACACTATCCCATAAGGATTTATCAATGTTTAGTTCATACCATTTAAACAAACTAGGATTTTATAATTCTACACTATGTTTACGCCTAGATTATAGAAATCACAAGGGATAAGGTTTAAAAAATACTTCAACCCTTAAATTATATTTAAATGAGGGATAGGGATGGGTATCCATACATACCATACTGACTGGAAGATCCAACATGAATTTGGCATGTTCTTGATGGCAGCTAGTAGATGAGTCACTTATCAACTATTTTTTTTATTGACATAGATGTTATGGAAACATTCTAGCCTTCATATTTATTTCCAAAGAGGCATGAGAATGGTTCATCCCATGTAGATGATATCCTAGCCTTGTCATATGTGGCTAAGGTATGAATAGTAATACATTGAAGATATTTACTTTCAACTTTAATTTGCATCGGCATACCTCCTTCCTCCATGACTACATACTTCAAGTTGATGGAAATTGATTCAAATGCAAGGCTATCTAGAAGTGGGAGATCTTCCATTTTGAGTCCCTCCAATTCACTTATTTCACATGGACAACTTGCTTCATTTTCAACTTCTTTTTCAAGCTCGCTTATCTCTTATTATAGACTAGGTGAGATACTTCTACCATCTAACTATTTATAATCTTGAATCAACTTTTTAGTTGGAGAAGGAGAAATATAGGATAAGAATACTTCAAATGTGTAGCATGCATCTTCCTCATCCAATGGATATAAATCATTTATTTAATATTCAAGATAATTTTAAGAGACTTATGATTCTCCCTCTTGAGTAGGTAGCTCATTTTTTATTTGATCATGTGCTACTAGGTTACTCATTATAATAGATGTTTCCTCACCATTAGACTTGTCATCACTGCTCTCAGGGATTAGCCCATACAATACCTATTATTAACTCCTTGAAATTAATGACACATAATTAGTATAAGTAACAAAAGACACTTGAATAATAAAATTAGTAAAAACATCCTACTGATTGCATACTGAACTAACAAAATTATATGCATTAACAGAGAAGTAGGGTCTTCATTCAATATAGGGGAGTTCACTTGATAGTACATCTAAGGTAATGATTGGGGAAATATATTATTATAAGGTATAAATTGGACAATGGGATGACCCACATGCAAGAATATTGAAGGATTTTGTAGATGAATATTTAATTGTCTCAATGGGTAGGAAAAATCAATATTTTGGTCATGAGACATGGCTTATTCTTCGATGGTGTAAGTTACTTGATAAGTAACTACCAAGGATGTGAGAGCTAAATGAGTCCTTTAAAAAAACATATCATTGAGGGAAAATAATGTTCTAAGGTAAATATCTATGGATACTACATTAGTTTGTATAAAACGGTCTTTCAACCCCATATATTTGATGAAAGTATTGGTTGAAAGCACTTAGAGATTCATTGGGTTCTCTATGGGATGTAAAAAAATCATGGTATAGGATAGTAGGATCGAAGGTCCCTCTAAAATAGCTTAAGAATGAACTTTTTAAATTAACCCATGTGGTTATACACCCATATGGTAATCCAATGGACCAGCCGTATGCATCCTTATCCAAAGAATAAGGGAACAGGTGATAAGCCATATTTTTGTACTGGATACGAGTTTTAAAAATGACATCCTTAAATCATAGAATGTGCTATTTTAGTATCAAAATACCATCATACATATACTTTGGGGAAAATGAATTGGGACTCTTAAGCAGATCATGGATGGGTCCTGGGACATTTACTGGGCAACTACACCCACCTAGCCATGCTAAGGCCATGTGAAGACTCAGATAAAAAGTTTTACATTTTGAGAAATTGTAAAACAACTAGGATAAGCTATTATAGACAAAATAAAAGTCTGAAATACACTATTCAGGCCCTTTTTCTAGTGCCAATCTATTATGAGGTCTCCTAACATGTCAACTTAGGTAGGGGTTGTTAGGGCTTGTCTCTCCTAAAAGGAGATTTGTGTGAGAAAATCTCTCCAAGATCTTGGTTACCAGGTCTTGGTACATAGGGTAACCTAGTCAGCTCATTATGAACATACCATGTCAAGGGTCTTTGGTGTGTATTTTAGATAGATCAATGTGCATTAAAAATAAAAAGCTTACGCTTAAGGAACCCAAAAAATGATTTAACTATTGACCAAATTTGACCTTTGGTCAAATTTGAGTCAAACCCGACATTTATAAACTTTTTAGAAGTTTTTTCATGTCTTATAGGGTTATCATATTGGAATAAATGTTTTACTTATCCCGAGTCTAGTCTTGGTCTAAGTCTAGCCCCCTTGTACTAGTCAAGTCAATGAAAGTCAACCCTAGTTAAATAGGGTCAAACCTATTCAAAGGTCTAAATTGTGTTGGATAAGTTCTAATATGGTTTTGGATATGTTTTAAGGTGTCTCTAAGTCATTTATTTATCCTTACCATGTTTCATATGTCAAATATGCCTTTGGGGCCACCTTTTTAGCAAAATAAAGGACTTGTATGGATGGGTTGAAGATAGTATTCCTATATCCATATAATGTAAGTCTTATGATAACAATAACTATAATGACTCTATCCTCTCTTAAATTAAAATAATCCAATGAAAAATAATGATATTTATAATTCTATACAAACTTAGTGTGATAAGATACGTAATGATTTTAAAATTGGCATTATTTTTTTCTTAGAATGCACTCTTAATGAATTTAGTGATATTTGTCTGTTAGGTGTGAAGTCACTATTCATAGTCACTATTCACAAATCACTATTCACAAGCACTATTCATGGCCACTATTCATGATGATGTGGCCTGCTAGTGATGTGGATTGTGGGTGATGTGGTTGATTGGTAATGTGGTAGCGACCCATGGAGGGTATGCCAATTGTGATCAAGTTGATGTGATGTGAGTGGTGTGCAACACTCCACCAAGGCACATGGGTTTGTCTTTGGTAGTCATATGTGGGTTGTCACATGGTGCAAATGACAAAATGGTTGGTGTGGGGCACATTTATAGACGTGTCCAAGATTTCCATGTGTGGAGAAAGTCCAAAGGTGATTAAAATCACCTTTTGGAGTCATGTGGTCACATGGAGAATGAAGATAAGAAGGATATTATATTATATTGTTTTCACATGTGTGATTGGGAGACAATGGTTTTGGAGCCACATGGAGGTGGCACATGTTCTTGTCTAAAGTGAAGATGGCTTGAATAATTTTGCACATGAAGTTAACAACACCACTATGGAGATCACATGATACCCAAGTGTGGCACATTTGTTTTGGTATCACTATTAAATTCTCTCTTCTCTCTCTCTTATATGTTGTAAATGCTATTAATAAGCATGAATCTCTCTTTATAATTCATCTTATTAGAGGATCTGTGCAAGCTTAAGATTGCATGCTTAGAGGTTGGATCTTGTAGGCTAGTTTAATCTTAGTTCACAACCTAAATGCTTCAGGTGGAAGCATTGAATGCTTAGTATGTTAGCACTAGTGGATTTATTAGAGGAGCTATTGTCAAAGAGAGTTGATATTATGTTAATATGAAGTCTGGAAGTTGTCATTTTGCTCATGGGTTTTTATTAAACATTACAGGGTTTCCACATAATCTTTATGTAATGTGTTTCCCTTTTGTTTCTATTCTTTTATAGTTTATTTTTTTGTATTATTTACTTCTACATGTAGGATGTTTATTTCCTAACATCTGGTATCAGAGCTTTGGTTGTGAAGTTTTGATTTATAACAGTTGGTATTAGAGCCATGGTGAAAAACTTCATATGTTAGTGTTTTCTATTATTGGTTGGTTGTGTGCAAGTTGAAGCTATTGTGATAGGAGGAGAGACTAAGTTGGAGATTAAATAAGAATTAAAAAGTTTTATTTTGGTAGGTATCTCTCTATGCAGCAAGGTGGAGGATCTCTTAGTGAAGATCGTATTCTCTTCATGTTTTTGAGGAGAAGCCCACAAGAGAGTTGTGGAGAATTTAAAAAATATTTACAAGATAATTTAACAACCTACACAGTGTTCCTAATAGATAAGTAACTTTACAACTTGAGGAATATGCTAGTTTTCATAAGTGGAGGTTGAAGACAAGCCATGACCTTGTTATGGTTCTTGACAAAAAATGAAAGGGGTATTGATGTGGTATCCTATTGGCCACATGTTGTTATCTAAGATGCAAAAGAAGAAAAATCCTTGCAAAGGAAGGAGGTACAAAGAAACCTGAAGCTATACCTATTTTGAAGTAGTTGAGGATGAGGAAAATGAAGATGTAGATGAACAAGTGAGACCTAGTGTTCTCAAAAGGAGAAGGCCATGTGTTTGGATATGTAGTAGAGTAGTGATGTATTTTGGATACATTTTTAGGCTCAAAAACTCCATAGGTATACTGGTGCACTGAGTAGTGTGATGAATTCCCTGGAGCTATGATTGGTACACTTTGTCATGTTTGGCATTATTGGTATCTAAAGGCTACATGCAGAAGATGAATTGAGACCTGGTGTTCCTAGAAAGAGAAGGTTGATGTTGAATATATAAATTAGGATGCTAGAGTGTTGTGTATATGGTTGTGGCATTGGCCAGGTAGACCAATGCATGGAGTAATACTAGAGGCACATGAGTTGGTGTTTTGGCAACATTCAATAGAGTAGTGATGTATTTTGGATACATTTTTAGGCTCAAAAACTTAGTAGGTGTAATGATGCACTGAGTAATGTGATGACTTCCTAGGAGCTATGATTAGTCTAATGAACTTGTGCCATGTTGATATCTTGGTGGCTATGTGGAGAATTATATTTTTGGCTTTTGTGAGATATTCTCTCCTCACTACTATCAAGAGTGATAAGTGTACTTGTTTCTATACAAGGAGTTGGAGTAGTGTTATTCCTACATGGTGATCTCTCTTAGGGAGAGATAGATAAAAGATGAGGCAAAAATTTGTTGGTTTGCATGAAATCACTATATGGGTTGGTGTAGATGTCACACATGTAGTACAAGAATTTTAATACCTTTATGGAGAGCCAAGTGTTTAGCAGAGGTTGTTGCTATATGTTGATGACATGTTAGATGCAGGCACAAAAATGATCACAATTTTGATGGCTCAATAGGGACATATAAAATGAAGGTGGTATGGAAGAGCAAACCAAGTATGGAGATGCAAAAGGATGGGAAAACAAGGAAGTACCTCACTTCTTGAATTTTGAGTTCTCTTCCCAAGAGTGTCCTAGAGGAGGAGAAGACATGTTGTGTCCTATGTATTGGATTCATCAGAAGAAGGAAGCCTCATGATGCCATGGTGAATAGTAGACCAAATAATTTCAAGCAGTGAGAGTTATGAGTGGTTCATGGAAGAATCTTGATTGGAGGATTGGTGTGTGGAGAAGTAAAGAGTCACTTCAAGTGATATAATCTACTATAGAGGAGTAGATGTTGACAAATTTGGTCAGGGTAGAGAATTTTTAGTAGTGAAACAAAACTTTTAGTGGGTTTGTGTTAGGGTAATAGAAGGCATAGATGGATAGATGGTTAAAAAATACTTGGGTGTGGTAAAACCCATGTATATTGAATTCAAGTGGGAGTATGTTAGGTGTGAAGTCACTATTCACAGTCATTATTCATGAATCACTATTCATAAGCACTATTCATGATGATTTTCCCTGTTAGTGATGTGGGTTTGTCCTTGGTAATTACATATGGGTTGTCACATGGTGTAAAAGATAAAAGGGTTGGTGTGGGGCACATTTATAGATGTGTTCAAGATTACTATGTGTGGATAAAGTCTAAAGGTGATTTCAAGCACCTTTTGGACTCATGTGGTCAGATGGAAAATGAAGACAAGAAAGCTACTATAGTAGATTGTCCTCACATGTGTGAGTGGGAGACAATGGTTTTGGAGCCACATGGAGATGGCACATGTTATTATATAAAGTGAATATGCCTTTAAGACTTTTTCACATGAAGAAAACACAACCACTATGGAGATCACATGACACCTAAGTGTGGAACATTTTTTTGGGTGTCACTATTACAATCTCTCTCCTCTCTTTTCTATGTTTTAAATTCTATTAATAAACATGAAGCTTTATTTGTAATTCATCCTATTAGAGGATCCATACAAGATTAAGATTGCATTCTTGGAATTTGGATTGTATAGGCTAGTTTAATCTTGGTTCATAACCTGAATGCTTCAGGTGGAAGCATTGAGTGCTTAATATGTTAGCACTGATGGATTTGTTAGAGGAGTTGTTGTAAAAGATAGTTGATGTTGTGTTAATATGAAGTTTGGAATTTGCCATTTTCCCTTGGTTTTTCCTCGTACATTGTATGGTCTCCATGTAATATCTATGAAATGTTGTTCCATTTTGTCTCTATTCTTTTTTAGCTTTTTTTTAGCATTATTTACTTGCACATATAGGATGTTTATTTCCTAACATTTGGTATTAGAGTTTTGGTTGTGAATCTTTGATTTCTAACATTTTCATGATCCTCTCATACCAATTCTTAAATTAGATGATCAATTACAACCCATGAGTGACCTTTCCAAACCACTACTATCCCTATAATGCATGTTATTAGTGACCTCCAAATGCAAATTCCTGATCTCATTTTACAAAGTAGATCATGTTAAGACAATATCAAAGATAATGTTATCATAAGATAACCCCTTAAATGAGTTGTATATGAACATCCATATACAAAATATAATGTAATGCCTACACTATGTAATTAAATTACTTAGATAATTCACACCAGTGGAATAATATATTGTATAAATATGAGTATAATAAGTAAATCCACAACATTGATTGATGAAAAAGTAGGAAATTGATAAATATAATTGAGCCACTTCGATCAAAAAACCTACATAATAATTAAATAACATTAGAATTCATAATATACTACCCACATACTAACCATAACCCCCCATATATACTCTACTTAAGCCATGGTTATTTTATAGGTCAACCCTATGAACAATATAAGAATATAGAGAAATGTGACAAGATAATATGCAAGTTATGTAAGCCACAATTTGGCCACACATATATCTATACATGTTATAGGTTAAAATCATGGAACACTACCCTTTTTTGATGGTTATGGATATCCTTGTACTAATTTAACTTAATATACACTTTATTTCAGAGAATGGGGTAATGATGAACATATTCTCTTAAAATATTTTCATAAAAGCCTCAAAAGATATGCTTTGGATTTGTTTTACAACTGATCTAATGGCTCTTTACCTAACTTCAAAAGATTAGAATATACATTCTTATTAGATTATCAAAAACACATGGTACCTAAGTTCACATTGGAACATCTATAAGGTTTGCATCAAGGCCATGCTAAGATCATCAAATATTACTTTTGTGATTCAAGACTACTTTGTATTCTTTAACTTATTAACCATTGGATTTAAAAAATTAACTCATCTTCAATAGGGATATTTTATTTCCACTCAAATAAAAAACCATGCATAAACTTATACTTATTTTTATAAGTTATACATGGACGTTTTCAAATTTGGATGTGATCTAAATTATGCAACACATAAGGCTAAAATAAAAATGAATCAAAGCCATCTTCACACATGAAGGAAGTTACCAATATACAAATGGAATCATTTTCACATCAAAAAGAAAGTGTCCAATTAAATTCTCCTTTAAGAGGGATGAATTGACATAAACAATTACAATAAAGGAAGAGAAAGTTAAGGTACTCAATAAAGGGAAATAAAATAATTTACAAAGCATTACGTAATGTGAATACATCCACTTTTAATAAGAGGCAACCGATTTAATTTAATAGATTCAAATATTGACCATGTGATATTCTACAAATATTGTTGGATAAGAAGCTAATCACTCTTCTTCCTAATTACTACCGTCTTCCTCATCATATTGAGTACACAAAAGGTAGGCCATTTTGCACTTATGACATTATTAATGGACATAGAGATAATTATTGTTATGCATTGTGAGAAAATATTATACAACTTGCAAATAAAGGGATCATTACATTTTAAAGAAATAAAATAAACATAAAGGATATTATGATCTAAGATAAAGTTAGAGCTCGCCTTACATAGACACAAATACTAAAGTAAACATGTCAGGCTTTAGATCAAAGATATGGACATTGTTTTAACCTTTTAAGATTTTAGCTTATGTAAATCCTATGTTTTATTAAAGGATTGAGTAGACTAAATAAGGGAAATAATATGTATAAAATACCCATTTATTTATTACATATATTACTAGCTTTGACTTTTCTAAAAATAGTAATAAATAGTGTAAATAAAGACTTATCTCAAAAACATATGATACTGACAATCTAAGTGCTATAAATTGAGATGGAAGTAGGTCTGAGTGTTGTCAAATGGATCCATATGTTATAACCCCTCCTAGATAGTAGTGACATATTTGGATACTAGCACCATGTGGTTTTAATGTCTTGATATTGGCACTAGTGTCCTCTATATAGGACTATCCCAAACTTGTTGGTGTACTTGTGTCTAGATTTGTGGGTTACGTTCTTATCTGCATGAAGTCTATAACTATGTATTATGCCTGTAATGACTAATTTATGATGCAAACCATAATCCTCTTCACAAGTAAGATATGAGCTAAAAATGTGTTCATTAGTAGGATAGGCTAGACATCCTCAACACCATGCTATGAAGAGTTGCATACATACCAATACTCTCAGGAAGGATCAAGCCCAATGTAATTATCCCCACCTAAATGCTATCATAAGTGCATGTGATGCTATTATGCTAATATATTCAACTACCTTGAGTATGCTTGAGATTGGAAATCTAAAAAATCTGATATTAAGGCTACTATAGATGGTAGTATGTAGAAGTAGGGTAGAATAGGGATTAATAACCTTGATACTACTCAACTTGTTTCATGTTTGAGTAAGTATTTTGCATCTAATTTACATATAGTGGATAAAGGGATAAAAATCATGTATTTATAGTTTTTTGTTGCTTATGAGGATAATACAATATGTCTAGGTTGGCCTTAAGAGGGTTTTAATTTTAAAAATATATTCATTCAGGAAAGTTAGGGAAAAAGACATAAGCACCATTTTGGGGACACTAGTGCCATGTGGATCTAGTGTTATTAATGTGGTGCTAATGTCTAGCTAGTAGAACACTGGGCATGAAGGGCCATGATGAGGAAATGAGGGTCTAGGATTATGTTTGCACTGACTAGGGACACCTGTGGCCCACACAAAAGATGGATAAGTGTGTTAATAGGATTTATGATAGGTATAGGGATTAGAAGTATCAAGGTTCACTCTTAGCACTCAAATACCACTTTTAGGTGATTACATTCCCCCCTGCATGCCCCCTGCCACCCCCCCTTATGCTATAAAAGTAGTAAAGTGAAATGAATAGTATAAAGGAAAAATAAGCATAACTAGAGTTATCTAGGAAGTGAATCCCGTGAATCTGAGTCTGAGTATGTGAAGTTGAGTCTATGTATGTGAATCATGATCCAATGCATGACATGCAAATGAAACATGCATAAACTAGTCCTTACTTAAGAGATATCAAAATCAAAAGACTATACTGAGAGAAGTAAAATTGAGTAAAGAGGAAAGAGGAAAGGAACAAATACACCTCATTAGGTTCATGAACCTAATGATAACCTTTGTGTGTGTATGTATATAGTGATCAATCAGTGAATATCTTAGATTAAGATGATATCTTGCTCAATCCCCATGTGTGGGTGGCTCAAAAGTCAATCTAATTTTGAATCCATCATTATCCATCCCTATTTGGTGGATCATGACCTATGAATAACTTAGATTGGATTGATAGTGGGTCCAACCCTCTCATGTGGGTGGATCAAGAACTCAAGTAGGCTATGAATTCATCATTGTCCACCCATGTGTAGTAGATGCATATGAAACTAAACTATGTAAAGTACTAAAAATGTTTAACTGATTATATCTAATTATGTATGCCAACTTTTTGGCCACTTTGGTACACTAGGCAGCTCTAAGCCATTCGAGAATGACAATCACTATAGATGGAGTATGACATGAAACTGGTGACAACATGGAATGTGATGTCAAGTCTATGTAGTGTAGATAATTACATGTAATTTTTCATTTTATCTGATTAACTAGTGTGTAACTAAGCATATAGAAATAACATGCTATGTACACGCACCTAATTTGGTATATGAGTATATTGATTATGGACTGAGTTGTAATAACTATATCTAAGTATCCGAACTAAATATGGGAATGGTCATGCCCTACATGATGCCCATAATCTAAGCAAACCAATATGAATCTAAGTTGAGCTAATGTGAATTTGACCAAAAATTAAATATAACTGATAAACCTATAACTAGATATGTGTAAACTTGTACTATACCTACCATACTATTTTGGCCAATTTGAGTTGTTCTAAAATTAAGGCTACCAAATAGTAGCACCATTTATTAGACAATAGTGCCACATGGTGCTAGTGTCCCCATTTGGGTACTAATGTCCTTCTGGTCTAAAATTTGTGTCACTGTACTAATTTTTGAGTCACTATTTTTCCTCTATGTTTACTTGTCTAATTTTTTGTACCTGAGTCTATGTGTTGAATTTTTTTATATGAATGCAATATAGGAGCTTGATATCTATGACAAACCCCTATGAATGAACCCTATTTTGAAGGTAGTTTTTGAACCTAGGAAAGAACTATCCTCAAAAGAAAAAGCTCTACAAAATGTGTATTAGCTGAAGCATTTATGATAACTGCATGATAATCCAATATAATGTGCATACATAACATCAAAATTTAAGAGAATATGAGCATAAGTATGTAATGTAAGATATATGTCATGTCTAGCATTGCACAAGGGTGTCGAGATAGATACAACAATGTATTTAACAACAAATCTGAATAATACTGAGTAGTTACTTAGGGGGATAGGGCATGATGTGTTATAAATTTGCTAGTGATGTTATGGTGATGCCATGTAGGTATCCTGATGAGTGGATAAAGTGATTTGATAGCCCAAGTAATAATGACAAAGTGTACAATGTGCTTGTTCTAGTGTGTTTTATGTTGGATTGATTGATCTTCAATTTTGTCTTGATTAGAGATGTTCAAGGATGAGTATGGTGGTTGGAACATGTGAAAGAAGACCCTAAATTGTTATCTATACTTTGAGATCTTGTGTACTTAAGTGGAATTCATCTAGTTGCTCATAATTTTCATCTAGACACATTAGGCCCAGTGGAAAAAAATATAAATAGGCAATTTGATGATGTCACCATTAACATGTGGGAATGAGTCAAGGGGAGTGGGTCATATGGTTATGATCTCATTAGTCCCTAGTTGTTATGCACTAGATCTCAAGTTATGCATCAAAGCATAGTCAAAGATATGAGGGTACAAAGTTGGTTTATAAGACATAATTTACTATTTTCCCATAGCCAAATTTGCAATATGACCAAAAAGAGCTGAGTAAGCATGTTCATGAGGTTAGATCTCACATGTGTAGATGTTTCAAAAGAAGGTGATGATATGGGTTTGTTTAGTTTTAGACCTAGTTTATTTACACTAATTTTTAGATCATGCGATTTAGCACATTAAGAGATATGCTTGTATAAATTTGGGCTCCTAGGCATTTTGACTATGTTTTCCCATACTTAGCCAATTTTGCAATGAGGCAGAAAGATCCGAGTGATCATTTTGATGGTGCTATATCTTACATGTGTGAAGGTGTCAAGAAAATATGATCATATGGGTTTGTTTAGTTTTGAGCCTAATTGATTTTCACTAAATTTTAGATTATGCATTGAAGCATGACAAAAGTTATTCTTGAGCAAAGTTAGCTTCTCAGGTAGGTTTTGACATAGTTGGCTCTGTGACAGAAGATTTTTATAAGGTACTTTAATGGAATTATATCTCACATGCATGAGGGTTCCAAGAAATGTGTTTTATATGGTTAGATTATCCTAAGTGAAGAGATCATCTAGTCCAAATTTGAGATCCTACATTGAAGTGTAGAAGAGGTTATTAAGGATAAAAAATGGCTACTCAGGCATATTGAAAGGGTCCCCATACTTAGTCATTTTAAAAAGTGTTAAAGCTCGAGCAAGATTGATGCAACACATTTTCTCTAAGGAGTTAGGAAGTAATGAGATAAGGATAGGTGCACAATGTTTAATAATTGAGCAAAGTTGTAGGATAAGGATTCAATGGTGAGTAGGCAATCATACATATTAATCAAATGATGATCATTTATCATTAAATCCCTAATTGATCCATAGAGATTGATAGAATACGTTGATTCAAAGTTCTCAAATTATATGAGATGAGGTTAATATGACTAAAGTTTAATGCCTGAGAATTGGTGCCTATGTGTTAAAGATCGATCAAAATTGATGATGCATATTCGATATGAGTAGTGAGGACATGAGATGATTGCAAAGTTGGTCAAAGTTTAATTGTGACCGTTTGTATTTGAATATTTGAATTTGTGAAGGAAAGACCAGTGCCTAGTTTTGGACCATATCTTTTGATAGAAGTTGAATTTGTTCATGCAGTAAAAATCAAAGTGGTAGAGGACTATGAGGTGCATCTAAAAATATGGATCAAGAGATCTAGAAGTGTGTACAGACAAAGTTATTGAGATCCAAAGTTAGCTATGTTTTTGTATATATTTTACAAGTGACTTGAGAAGGATATTTGAGCTCATGTAGTTTCTATTTTGATGTTTCATTATGAATTAGCTCTTGGGGAGTGTTTTAGACTCCATGAGGGTGCTCTATGTGCATTTTGAATGTTTGATAAATTGTATGTTGTATGAACAAAGGTCTTGAAGTTGATTGCATTTTCATTCATAATGACTATGTGTACAGAGAAGTGTTTGAGCTATTTGAGCTTTATCAGAAGAGTGTTTTGGTGACTGTGATCACTTAAGGGGGACCTATAGATAATATAGAATAGGTCCATGCTTTTGGAAAGTGTTATTATGTTATTATTATGATTGAATAAGTATCAAAGAGATGAGTGGGTTTCTATAGCACCTAAAAGTGACTTAAGCCTTTTTTAAAAGGGATTGTGCTTAAGTGTGACATATATGAGATGTCTTAAGGGTGAAGGCATGTTTTGTGGCTGACAAGGATTATTATGGACTTGATAATTCATGATTGAACTATATATAATGGAACCAAATGTGTTGGGTTTTAAAGTTGTTGTGAGAGATTTGGGAGAGATTAAAGAGAGGCTTATGTGTGATTTATGGAGTGAAGGAGGGGTAGAGTGCCTTAAGGATGAGTTGAAGATCATAATAAATTGAGTACTATTTGTATGATTTTTAGGTCATAATTTTATTGATAGAATAGTGCTCTTGTAGATTGAGTGTGAGCGAAGGTGAAGAGAGAGAGTTTGTGTAGAGGTTAGATAATCAAGAGGCCCATCATCAAGTGTTGAAGAAATCAGTTCTAAGGTGGAAGTGTTATTTCCAAGGAGGGTCTAAAGGACTTGATATTCCTTAGGAGTAGTTGCTCCTTGTGAAATAGGGTTTCACTAATACCTTTGATCAGAAGGACTTGATCAAGGTTTTAGGTCAGAAGGACTTAATCAAAGGTTTTTGATTAGAAGGACTTGATCAATCTCTTATTTGTGATCATCATATAGGATAGTAGTTATTATGTTTTTAGGCTTGAGAGTGGATTTTATTCTCCAAAAGGGTTTCCCACATAGATCTTGTGTTGTGTATGTGATCTTGCATTATGTTTATTGTTCACTACTATGAATGATCTGTATGATTATTTTGATTGCTTAAGTATTTACAAGGACTTTGAAATTGAATGTGATTATTTACCATCACTGATTCACCCCCACTCAATGGATTGCACCTCTAACATGATTTCCATCATGACACCTAATTAGGAAGGGTAGATACATGAAGTCCTTCATGGCATAAAAATTTAGTGTGTAACAAGAAAATATAAGGGTCATGGCCATGACACATATAAGAAAACATACATACAAAACACATGAGGCATAAAAAATAGGCCAAGGGGAGACAATACAAAGGACATGGTCACATGTCACTAAACTAAGAAAACAAGACATATAAAGACATGTTAAAATGTCCACATATGCAATAAAAAAGAAAGTTATCTTAGATCCACATAAAAGGACATGTTTAAATTTTTGCATTCACAATCAAAAAAGCACACACAAGGGACATAGGCACATGTACAAGGCATACATACTTTGAATAGAAATGGTGTAGATCCAAAGAGAAATAACATGTTAAAATGACCTTGAATAGAAGAATCATATAAATATAATCAAGTCTAAACTATGAAATCAAGAAATGAAATCATGCATGAGTATGTAATATAAATCTATGTAAGAGTGAGGATGTACATATGCTGAGTCTAAATTAATAATAGCCAAAAAACTTTTTGAGTATGAGTAGCAGTGATCAATATCAAGATGTAACAATGCTAAAACTAGAATGTATAGTATATAAGGATATAACTTGGTAATCAAAATTGTGTATAAGATTCCCCCAAGTGGGTGAATATGTCAAGTGAAGAACTATGTATCAGTGTACATGCCCCAAGTGGGTAGATAATATCAAGTTTGGATTGGTGTTGTGGACTTGAGTCCTGTATGCTATCTGCAAGCACTCGATAAGAATAAGTAAAACATGTAATATTATAAAATTAACTATACTAAAATAGCTAACATTTATAGTGTTTGGAAAATATAGGAGGTGTAAACATAACAATGCATACAATCTATAAATTTTATGTTTTTTGAGTAATTATTTGAATGTTTTTGTGCTTTTTGAGATATTGTATTATTTTTGCATTTTATGGATATAAGCTATGTACAAGCAACATGAAAATAAAACTATGTACAAGGAGAAAGAAAGAAGGAAAGTATGTACAAGTAGGGAGGAATAATACAAACCAATGAGTCTAATGGGAGACGCACTATCAATGTGGCCTGTGTCAAAAATAGGAATGATAATCTCTCATGCAGTGTGATGGCTATGCTAGAGTTGAATAGTGTTGCAGTATGAATCTAAGTATTGTTCATCATTAGAACCATAATAATCTATAATGCTAGTGTTTACTGCTGTTGTATCTAGATGAACATTAGGAATTACCTCATACTGTGAAGTTGATCTTCTTGAATTGTGATTTGGAATACTTATTATGATTTTACCCTTTGAAACTATGCTGATTATAGGCATATGGTGCTTTGGAAGCTCTTTTTATAGAAGGCCTCTTTTGAGAATGAGATGCATAGTGGCTACAATGAGTGCATCACAAGTAAGCAATTGGAACTTTTAAAATATTGAAAATTTTGATTCAAAATTGAGATAAATATAGAAAAGTGACTGGTAGGAAAAATATAGGTACCAAAATGAACCATAGGAAATTTTTAGGTAAAATGGGGTATTGGGTATTATTGGCTTAGCATGATTTTGAATTTGCAACTTAGGTTCTTGCTTTTTTTGTATATTTCTTGTGTATGTGGACTTAGTGCCTTGATAAAATATATCTATGAATAATTTGAATTAGAATGTTTAATAAATCCCAAACCTTATTGACCAAAATAATTAATAGCTAGAATAGGAGTAGTGATGCCTTGGGCTTGCTTGCCTAAACCTTGACCATGATGATCAAACTATTGTAGATATTTTTGACCAAACTCATACTACTTTTGAAGTTGAGCCTCAATTTAGAAAGGTAGATTTGAATATTTTACTTTCTTTACTTGTGTTTGTTGTACTATTTCTTTATGTGATTGTGTTGTGTGAACCTTTTATTGTTAGAAGTTATGATTTGGTAACCATTTTTGTATTGCTTATGAATTTGGCCCTTTTTAAATTTGTAAATGTGCCATTGTATGTTTTTTGAATTATGTGTCATTGTTTGAGTCATTTGTGTCCATTATCTATTGTAGTTTCTTTTTAATTGCTAAACATGAATTAGTGTGGTGCCTATGCATTCTATGATATGCATAATAATATGTACATCTCCTCACTGGGTATAGAGGGGGTAGGTTGATCAACTTATCTTTAATAGTTTCCCATAATATCTCAATTTAACTCTTATTTGATCTTTTAAAGCTTTTTGATTCACTAGTTGTATATGTACTTTGTTGTGATTTATGATTTGGATATGAAAGAGTGTTAGGCACAACCTCGCTAGGTGTAGATGAATATACATGGTTTACATTAGTATATTTTAAAGACTATGTACATGTAATGTGATTTTCCAATAATGTGACATTTTCACTTAATAACTAATTTTGATTCTATAAATATGATATTAACTTACTCATATTGATAATTTGATCTCTTAGAGTCTCACAAGTGTAAACCCTAGTTGTTTTTTATTAAACATGTAGGCACACACCCTATAGGGATCAAGTGTAAATTAGTTGAGTATGGATATTAATGGTAATGGTATGGGCTACTTCATCTCATATAAGAGTGATAACATGGACTTGGTTGGAGGTAAAGTAGTTATCGTCCTCATGGAGATGAGGAGGAAAAGGAGTTTCTTTCTTATGCATAAGATGTGTCATTGAAACTTGAAACCTAGTTGTTAGCTTATGAGATAGATCCTCTATGTATGTAAGGATTTGTTTCTTAATTGAATTCCATAGAGAAAAATAACATGCTAGAGATAGAATGTAATATGCCATATATTTCAATTGATATAAAGCATCATGTGTACATGTGTTTATATCTTTTCTAAGTTCATTCTGAATTAAAGGGAACAAACATGCAAATGAAAGTATTAAAATTTAAAATAAAAAGCGATGCACTTATTTAGTCATTATTATCATGATTATATCAAAATAAAATAAAAAATGTATGGATTTGAAATCTGAATGTTGGAAATATAAACCCTAAGGTTAAGATTTGTGTAATATTTGAAGTTAGGTTCACCAAATGTTTTAACCTTTTAGAATTTTAGCTTATGTAAATCCTATGTTTGATTAAAGGGTTGTGTAGACTAAATTAGGGAAAAAATATGCATAAAATTAACCATTGACTTGTTATAGATTTGACTAGATTTGACTTTTCTAAATATAGTAATAAATAGTGCAAATAAAGACTTATCTAAAAAACATCTGATATGGATGATCCAAGTGCTAAAAATTGAGATGAAAGCAGGGATGAGTGTTTTTAACTAGATCCATGTGTCATAACCACTCCTAGATAATAACACCACATTTGGATAGTATTACCATGTGGCTATAGTGTCCTAATATTAACACTAGAGTCTTCTATGCAAGATTGTTCCAAACTTCTGAGTGCACCTATGTTTAGATTTATGGGTTTTGTTCCTATGTGCATGAAGTTTGAAACTTTGTATTGTGCCTATAATTACTGATTTATGATGCAAACCAAAAAAGATATGGCTAATGGAATTACAATAATAAAGCAAAACCCTAGATAAATCAAATATAAAACAATCATAAAAAAAATTTATAGATGGAAATAGAGCATGAAACCCTAAGGTTGATATGTTTGAAAATGGATGGTTTCACAAAAATGTTTTGTAAAAAGGGAACATAAGTGTTCAAAATAGTACACCAATTAAGTAAAATAAGGGCACAAGGAAAATCTAATAAAACCTAATAAACAAAATAAATTAAATTTACCTAATGCCTAATATAAAATGGAAAAATAAAACTAAGTACTTTTAAATGGTAAAATAATGGGTAAAGAGAGTGTATACTTGATTTTGACTTACTCAATTTTCGGAAATGATTAATGATGTCGTAAAACAAACTCTAGAATACTATAGAAGATATCCAAAGAAGTGCACTATGTTTTATGATGATAACCACTTTCAAACTGGCTATGAATGTAGCTAACCAATTTTAGACACCACTAAAAATTAAAGTTATGGTTGAATGTGGAAATATACTATAAATATATATCTATAGATATCTCAAGTTTGCAACTTCATAGAATCCTTTATCAGTAAAAAAAGTCTAGAGTAATGTCTTTGTTAAGTAAAATTGATTTGCATAGTTTTCTAAATCTCTTCTCCTTTGATTTAACCCTAATTATACACAATATAGTAAGACTAAATAAAATGTGTAAGGTTAGTCACTCACCCACCATATAAGATTGAAACTACACATCTCACATGCCTAGAATGAGGGATTATGTAGTTCTATGCATGTGAGTGACCCAATCCAATAGAGAAAAAGGGATTCACATTTTCTTCCTAATATAATCAATGACTATTAATGCTCTGTAATATAATTTTTTTTGGTATAAGTATGTAGATAGTAGACTTTAATAGTAGATGAGAGTATAATATGATCAATGTGTATGATCTATGATCTCTTCAGGTAATGTCATTGGCCAACAAATATAATATTAGAGTCTCTCATTAAAATAAAAGTTTAGAAACTATTGAATCCTAAAATTATTTTTCCAATCAACATTCCACCTAGGTCAATAACCTAGTCCTTGTCAAGAAGAAGAATGGAGAAATCATGTTGTGTGTTGATTTAAGGAACTTGAACCAAACCTTATAAAAGGATACATATACTTTGCCCTAAGATGAATTAATTCAAATGGTCAATGCATCTGACATGATATCCTTTTTGGATGGATTTTTAGGTTATAATAAAGTAATATTATAATTAGAAGACAAAATGATGACCACTTTCACCACTAAGTGGGGCACTTTTGCATATAAAAGGATGCCTTTCAACCTAAATTAATGTAAGAAAAACCTTTCAACATGACATATAATTAAAATCTAAAAGGACTTATTAGCAAGTACATCATCATATACATGGATGATATCATAGTGTTTTCAAAGAAAAAAGTCGATGATGTAGATCATCTACATAAAGTGTTTGATATGTGCAGGAGATATGGAATTTCACTAAATCCAAAGAAGAGCACCTTTGGAATTATAAAGGGAAAATTTTTAGGCCATGTCATTACCAAATATGGGATTTTCATTGACCTAGAATGAATATAATACATTTCCAAGATAATGCCTCCTAACAACAAGAAATAATTGAAGTCTTTCTTTGGCAAGATACACTTTGTGAGAAAATTTATTTTTGGATTTATAGAGATTATCACGCCACTGAATGCTATGTTGAAGCAGAAACACCAAAATAGAATGGACAATTGAAGCTAAGAAGATTTTTTAGGTATTAAGAATACCATTACTTAGGCCCCAGTTATGATTGGTCTTGATTTCATGAAATATTTATTTCTTTATTCATTTGCTTCATAATACACCATAGTAACCATACTAATGTAAAAGGTAGATGTTAATGAACATCCAATTTCTTTCATGAGCAATAATTTTAAAGATGTAGAACTAAAATCCTTAATGATAGATAAAAAAATATATTATTTAATAAAATTAGTGAATAAATTAAAGCATTACATCCTTCAAAACAAAAACTACACCATTGTTATATACACATCTATCAAGATCACGCTCAACCATAATGCATTATGTGAAATAAGAGATACATGGATGACCAAATTATGATATTTTGATCTTGAAAGTAGGCCTACAAAAGTGGTGTGAGGATAAAGAATTATCTATCTCATGATCAAAATAGATCCATGTATTTTTAGCCATTGGTGACTAGTATGCTCACATCATCCATTACCTACTCATAGGTACATGTACCCTTGAGTTGAATAGAGATAAAAGGCAAGCCATAAAACTCAAGTCAACTCATTACATGGATAGAATGGGTATATTTTATAGAAAAATTATGAAGTCATATACTTGAGGTGTGTTTCAAGAGAAGAATATAGAGATATCCTTAATAATCTACATCAAAAGATAGGCAATGGACATCCCGCAATCAATGCCATAACTCATAAAATTTTGAGAATGGGATTTTACTAGCCTAATTTTTTTAGAGATGTCCATAATAATGTTAGGATATGCCATGAATGTCAAGTATTTGGAAAAATTGAAGTACATGCTATTATGCCTTTACAACCAGTCATTGAGGGATGCCCTTTTACTCAATAAGGTATGGACTTTATTGGAGTGATCAATCCAAACTCTTCATCAAGACATATATTTTTCCTAATAGCCAATAATTATTGTAACATATGGATAGGGGTTGTAGCTACCACTAATTTAAGTGCACAAAATGTGATAATTTTTTTGGAAGAAAACATACTCACAAGGTTTGGTCCTCCAATTTTGTTGGTCTATGATAATGGTCCAACATTTGAGTTAGTTGAATTTATAGAATGGGCCCATGACAACTAGATTACAATAAATTTTTAATCAACCTATTATCCAAAATGGAATGAAGTTAATAAGTCCACCAATAAAAACTTGATGGATGTCATTAAAAAATCATCACAAGACAAACCCAAAGAATGACACCTAATGCTAAAGTATGCATTATGGGTAGACATAATGAGACATAAGCAAGCCTTCAAGGATTCACCTTTCCTACTAGTGTATGTGAATTAGCCAGTATTTACATTAATATTAAATTACCAATGTAATAGTTCATATAAAAGTACATTGGAGAGGATGAGAGAATCTAGTACAAGTTGTTAGATATAGTCTAAATGGAGGATGCTCAAACTGAAGCACTGCATAGCTTCAACAAGAACAAGACATTATAAAGAGGTAGTTTGATAAGAGACCCAAATTTAAAATTTTAATAATCTTAGACTTAGTGATTTATGGGATAAGGCACATGAAAATAAAGGGCAACATAACAAGTTCACTCCTTTATGGATTGGGCCATACCAAATATCTGAGATCTTAGGTAACAATGTATTTCATCTAAGGACCTCCGAGGTAATGACCTCATTTTTAAAGTCAATAGATAGTTTTTGAAACATTATTTCATGGCTTATCTAATTGGATATGATTCTAAATGACTGTGAGTTGATGCATCAAACTAGGAATAGATTAGGTTTACTATTTTCTAGAGTAGATTTCCCACTTTATGTCATTTGTTTCTTTAGATAGATTTCATGTTTTATGTAAATTTATTCCTATATTATATTTCATGTTTTTAGATTCTAATTTCATAGTTAGTTTTTTAATTTATAAATTAGTTTTCTTAAAACTACATAACAATCTAATTAGTTTATTATGTTGGAATTATGAAAGACCTGCCAAAAGAAAGGGGATGACTCAAGAAGTGCACAAGTAGCATTCACCAAGATTTGTTCTTGTAGTACTTGAGGTTTTAGAATCAAGGTATGTATTATGAATGGAATCAAGACTTTTATTTGAATTTAATAAGATCATAGGGTCTTTGAAAGTTGCTTTGATATACTCATGCAAATTTTAGAAATACTTTTTATTTACAAATATCAACTACACTATGACATGTTAAAACTTGGATGGGAGATAATAAACACTGAAATGGATATATGATGGTAGGGACATATTGATAAAATAAGTTTTATTATACATACACTCAACCAATGGTGGTTCCCAACCCTTCTTCCATTCATTATCTCTATTAAAAAATTGAGAGGGGGAATTAATCGATTAAACCTTACAGATTTATGGAATGAGGGTGATTCAAGTAATTTATATCAGGGCTATGGACACCTTCTTGGTAGTAGAACAATGCTTAGAGTGGAATCATAGGTATCTATATTGGGGCTATGGACACTCGACTAACATTAGAATAATTCCCAATTATCCCTTATTGATGTTATAAAATCAAGAAATCAAAATGAAACATACAATGTTTACCCAAATTTGTGTCAAAAATCTCATAACAAGGGGTAAATGAATTCCAAAAACACACACATGGGTACTATAAATGAAAATGGTTAGTATTTTTTATAAATAAGTTGGATTCTCTTTTAATAGACTGGTCTATTTATTCTTTTTTTGTAAAGACTAAAGTTTTGTTATGATGCATTAACTAAGATTACGGGTTCTTAAATACTCTAGAGTATTTCTCCACTGAGTTTTCATTTGTTTTATCCCAACACACCCCATTTTAAAATTCAAATAGGGACCCATTATTTTTATGAATCTTCATTCATGTTCTGTACCAACCTTAGGAATTCTAATATTGAAATAATATGCATAAGCCTAAGGTTGTTTTCAAAGTCTAATTTTATTACAAAGTTCAAAAAGGGAGAAAATTAAAGATTGGATGCCATTCATGAATTATTTAACACCTTTTGATTCTTATATATATTTCAAATGTGAATTCAATATTGATTTTTAATTTAATTAACTAATATGACTAACCAAAAAAATAATCATTGATGTGTAGCACCTCATTCTTGGGCTTCACAGTTTCATTGAATTCTATATATCATGACATCTATCAACATTATATTTATTCATAGCTGATCACAAATATAATAAATGTATTCTAATTCCTTTCAAGCCTTGAGATTCTTAACATCATTCCACATGGAAGCATCTCATTCACTTGTGGCCTTTGGATTTCAAACTAAATTCAAAGTTCTCAAGTCATCGTGAGCCATCCACATGTCAAAATCTCATTAATTTAGGATGAAACCAATTTTCATGAAAATATAAGTCTTCCAAGTTCCCAAATCACCAAAAATGTTCCACATGGCACAATCCCATTGATTTAGAACCCATAATATTGAGGTACATCCAATATATCCAAAATTTTCAAGTAGCCTAGATCATGACAGGTGGCATAATCTCATTCATTTGGACCTTATATATTGATAATGAACTATTAAATTTATAAGTATTTGAGTTGATGGTATCCTTTTATGTGGTGAAAACATGAATGCCAAGAGATTAATAAGAGAAAGTATAGTACAAAAAGTTCTAAGTCTCTGGGTTAATAAGAGCCATCCACTTGGCATTGTCTCATCAACTCAGAGCTTATAATTCTAATTTTTCTACATTTATAAGAGTCATCCACATGTCATCAACTCAAAATCCCAAGACTTTTCAAAAGGAAGGTATATAAGTAAAATACAAAAATTTCCCCAGGGTCCTGAGATTGTTCCACATGGCACCATCTTGTGGACATAGAACCTTCCTAGAAGAGGTACACAATTTAAATTATATAATATCCCTGACAGGATGAGACCATGATAGGTGGTAAAATATTATTAATCATATCCCACAAAGCATATAAAGTAAAACTATAAAGCTAAAGACTTTGAGTAAGTGATATTGAAATAAGTGTCATAATCTCAAAGATGCATAACTAGAATACAAATGCAAGATTTGACATCTAGGCAAAATCCAAATACATAAGCAGTGGACACTTGACTCTCAAAGTTGAGACTAAATGTTCATGATGAACAAAAAATTGGTGCATGGAAAAATACACCTACTAAAGCTAACTTGTAAATTCTAAATCAAAATGAAAAATAGAGTTAAAATCTATTTTTGAATTAAATTCACATGAGCTAGGCATTCAAGTCTCAAACTTTAAGAGATATAGGAAAAATATTGAGAACATCAAATCACTTTACCATTAATCAATGAGCTGTGAACTATTAATTTGAGCCACCAAGCCATTAAGATCCCTAATTCTATTTCTAGAGAATTTGTGAATCAATCCAACTAGATTAATGAAAAATATACAATATCATAATAGCTTCCTCATCCTGAGCATCTAACTAGCCTCCCTCTCAATATTCTATTGTAGGAGTAATTGAGTACTTGGACACATTTTTTGATAGAGGGGTATTACCATTTCCCCATTACTTTTCTCTCTTTGGGATGAGATAGATAACGTCAAACCATAATCATCCCAGGACTAGCTAAATGAGGACATGATAAGATACATAGGTGATCTGTTACTAGTCAAAATAATGGGTTTACACAATACAATAGAAAAATATGAGGTAATTTCATGTATAGAATTAATGTGAGATTTATTTCCTAATGGAACCATAAATGGAGATTATTTTCACTTTAGGCTTCATAGGATTGTGGTGGCTTATATGTCTAGGGATGACTTTGAGAAGTATATGCAACTAATAATTCTTGAGATAACGTATAACTAGGTGGAATTTATTGCCTAGTTATACCATAACATAGTTGAGGATAAGCTCAATTAGTTGGTGAAATATGAATAATTGACTATTCAAGGAGCTATTGCTTCAGTTCCTATAACCAAATTTAGGCTAGGTATTGGAATATCCATGGCCTTGTTGAATAAGTTGTATGGGTTTTTTAGCATCACTTATGTACATGAGGTGTGTGTTCCCTTGCTAGACATCATTCTAACTTTTCATATAATTATGGCACTTGGATAGGTTATCAATGTCTGACTTAGGGCACAAATGTTTAAAGTTGATGAAATGCCATTTGATGGAAATTTATACATGATGTCTTATGTAGTAGATGTAATCATGGGAATAATACACACAAGCTATGGAAAACCTTGGGATCCATCTATAAAATATGTGAACAATAGGGTTTGCAATGGCTTTTCCCTACTCTGTGTCCAGAGATTTAGAAGGGAAATCCAAAATATTATAAAAGAGATATACCCATTAGTGTACCAAGATTTTTATAGGCATTCCATTCCCAAGCTTTTTGAAAACATAAGGAGAAACATTATGAAGATGGGATACTATTGATACTATCTTGACTACACTATAATCAAGATAGAGAGAACCACGGATAATCCTTTGAATCTACCTCATTTTATTCATGATAAAATAGTAGATAAGGAGATATATTTTTAGATATATAACAACTTGGATGAGGATTTGAGTACCAAGAACCACATGTACCATCATCAAACACCTCTAAGAATTATCCAAATGAAATATTAACTAAGGAGGCATCGTAATTTAGTTTGGAATCTCAGAGCCCACTATGGTTTAAAACAAGCATAATATTGAGATTGAGACCCCAAAAATAAAGTGAGGCAATACCTCAATCACCTTAGAAATAAGGGATTCCACATTCCCTATGGACATAAAACTTTTGAAGATGACCAAATTTTTATCAATATTGTAGATGATTTTGAGGTTTATACATGGATGAGAAGGCATGATATCCCAATGGTAGTATTAAAAGAAAAGGCAAAAGAAGTGGAAATTATCAAAGTGGATGATAGTGATGAATAAAAAGAGTGGGAAACTAAAGAGTGGGTATCTGAATAGGACACAAAGCTTGAAGAAGAAGAAAAAAATTCTAAGGAAACAAATGAATATGAATCTGGAGATATAAAAATATTAGGAGAGGAAGGAGAAGTGGAATAGGAAAATGTTGATTCAACATCCAATAAATTATTAGTAGAAGACAAAACACTGGAGTCATATGCAAAATATATGTTGAAATAATCCCCTACTTTGAGACTTATTAATGTGCCTACAACCATAGCTCCAAGTTCCTCCCCTAAATCTACTACTTCAATATCATCTACTCCAATAGATAAAATAGGTGTCAACCAAAACACAAATATTATTACTAAAGAATAAAGATGAGCTTTTAATAAGGTAGTTTCCTCCCTCACTTATTCTATTAAAATTGTATATTATTGAATAATTAACTTGTCATGTGCTAGTTCAACTATTGTACCTCTTTTTCCATTTGAATCCTTGTAAAAATATTGTAAATAAACAAGTCATTGTATGCCCATTCTCACATTTAGAAAAATGGGCCAAAAACCTCTAATTCTTTTGATTCTTTAATTCCTTCTAGCAAAGTTAGATCCCCATACCCTAAAAGGAAGCCTCATTTTGAGTATTTGGTATCTGTTTCCATTTTTGATCCCCAAACACCACTTATAACATTCAACCAACTAGACTTGTATATTCTCTAATCTATTCAAACTAAGTCTTCCATAATGACTATCACAAGGACTCCAAGGTAGATGAAATATATGATGAAGACTACACCCTAGTGGAACATCTTATATTGGAACTAGGTCATTCTTACATTTATTCAATTTGATATCCAAATAAGTGACTCCATGCCACCATTTTTCATTCCACCTTCCACCGCTCTGGATACCATGCAATGATATGATCAAGAAGAACTCAATTTTCCTACTTGAATCAAGGAGTATCAAGAGAGGAAGAAGGATAGGATGGGCCTGGTCCTTAAAAAAATTCCTATAATAAGCACACATTTTGACAAGAAAAGTGGAGCTATACAAAGGGTTAGGAAGAGATTAATAATAGACATGAGAGGGGAATACATGATATTATAATAGAGGGAAATTTATTTCCTTTAGCAAATAAGCATAAAAATGAAACCTAATTACCTTGATGAATATGTAAACTAATTTTGTTCTTTTATGGATACCACAAGAGAAATAATGAAGGAAATGTATAGAAGCTAGGAGAAATCCAAATAGAGGCTCATGCAGAGCCAAATTACTTAAGCTTTGAGGGAAATAGTGGATAATATCTAAAGCATAACCAAGAAGTTATATGATATCATGAACACGATTAGAGCTTCTAGGGCCAAATCCTAACCTCATTGAGGAAGGGTGGTCACCTTTTGGAGTCAATTGAAGTAATTGGAAAGAAGACACAACTTCTTAGTCCAGTGTGAAAGAAAAAATCCTTACAACTATATGAGCCTAATGTTAGCCCCAAAGGCTATATGGGCCCTGAATTAGTGATTCCTAAGAGTGATAGTGCATTCAGCTAGAACTAACAAATGAAAACCTTGGTAACATATTTTATATGCCACAAAATGGAGGCGATAGAGATTTTGAGAGATATGAGAGTCATTAATGTGATTAATTGTGTAGCAAAGCTCATAAAAAGGGCCAATTTTGAAGGGTTTCTTAAAGTAAATATCGATAGCTTTAAAGCAAAAGTTGAAGGCACTGTGTACAAAACTAGTGAATACATTCTATAATTGATCATTTTTTCAAAATATAAGGTAAATGAGGTTGAGATTCTTAGGGAAAAATTTAGAGCTTAAAAGGCTAAACATAAAATGTTTATGGATGAAATCATATGATTATTAAAGTCACCCATACTCAATTTATAAATAATTAACATTATTTTTAATGTTGGATATGTATTATACAGACATTTAAAGGATTTTGAGAGAATTAAAACTAAAACATAGGGGATAACTTTGTACCACCCATAGGCATTCAGAAATAGGTGTTAATTCATGTAACAATAAATATTCCTACTTGGCTCCCTATTGTTTCTTAAGTAAAAACTATTGCTACATCATTATCAATTACCACCTCAGCTAGCTCTTCACATGTAGTTCCTTTAACTAATTTAGTTGTTACTTAAAGCATGAAGTATACTTATTATTTTAGTAGTGAAAAAAAGGAACCATATTTGGATATAAGTACATGCATTTGTATGTACTTTATTGTAAGAGAGATTTATATATTTATTTTATTTTGAGCACATATGTATTTCCATTGTAATTATGTAGTCTTGGTTGGTCATTTTATTTATATATTATACATGCATGCTTTGCATGAATGCAACCCTCCCCAAGTGTGTGTATATATATATATATATATATATATATATATATATATATATATATATATATATATGTATGTATGTATGTATGTATATATGTATGTATGTATCCTCCTATTCCTAAAAGAGGAGATTTTTTTGGCCATCAAGATAAATAAGAAATTTTACAGATTGTTTTACAAATTTGTCTGGATGTACAATATTTTATTCTTCTCCAAATTTGTGATTCATTGAAGAAGCTACATTATTATAGTATTTTAATCTTTGGGTTGTGTATAAATGTTATTTGATACAATTATTCATATTGTGCAGTAGCTAATTTTAATGCTATATTTTTAATAATCATAATCTCCTTTTGTAGATGTTTAATTGTAACCTTACAAATGTAATAACATTTGGTTATGAGAATTAAAATTTAATGTGTCTTGTTCCCTTAGAATCCTAACTATATTTGTCTATTTTATGTGCAAATAGTAACTTGAAGCAAGAATTAACTCTTTGACTACTTTTCCAACCCATAGTTCAAGATCAAGTTTAGAAGGGTTTCATTTGATTTTGATTCACAAACCTTATTTTCTACTCTATCATTCCTTCCTTTTGGTTTTATTTTGGTCATACCCACTTTAGGATAGATCCATCCATCTGACCTTCTAAAGTAGGTCTATAATCACATCATATTTGAATCATCTGAGGTAAACAACTGATTTATTCGCTACTATTCCACCACTAGGTTATTTACAAAAACTAATACACTGTAACTCATGCCTTGGAGTGAATATTTTCACTAATATTAAAACATTAGAGGATACCTCATAAGATTGTATGGTGTGCATAAAACCCATGCAAAAAATTTGAACTACTTATAATTGATTATTTAAAAAAATAGTATTTTATAAACTAGACGTGAAATGATATAATTCATGTTCTTATATCATCTTCAAACTTAGAGTGTAGAAATCTCAAATAATCTATAAAAGCTGAGATTTTATGTTTTTTAGAAAAAATGTCCATGGGTAACCCTCTTTTGTCCCACCATTTCCATGCACTTACCCAAGCTAAAATTTCCAAAATATATCTGGGTGTATCCAACAAGTTTATTGGTACAAAATTCTCATTGAAATTAATTCTAGGCTGATTTGAATATCCATTTGTGACCAATCATGCCTTATGCTTCTATATATTTACATCAATATTAAAATTTGTCTTGTAGACCCATTTTATTATAATAACTTCCTTTCCTATTAGAAGATTGACTAGATCCCAAGTTTGATTTCTCTCTATTACATTAATCACTCCATCCATGAATTTATACCAAATTTCATCCTGAATTGCTTCTTATAAATATATTAGATCAACTACAACAAAAAAATGCACAATCTACCAATTCATCATTTTATTCTTCATTTATTGAAGTTTCATATGTTTATTTTGGATTTTTATCTTCTGCGAGGTGTTTTCAAAGTGATACCTTGGAGTTGTTAAGACTTCTGCTAAAGCTAGACTTAAAGTGTCACTTAGGAGATACCTTGTGGGAGATTGGATTGTATTTTTTGTTGGAGATGTTGTTACAGTGATAACCTATGAGGTTTGGCTACTACTTGATGCCACATTTCCATTTATAGGATCATTTTCATTTAAAGATATTATTGCTACAATAATTGATTTCATTTTATTACTTTTATCCCTTGTTTCTTGAAAAATTATACCATAAACACTCTTTGTAAGACACGTGTTTAGAAGATATACTTAGCATACTACTAATTCAACCCAATAATCATTTGGTAAATGTTTAGTTTTCAACATGCTTTCCATACTTTAACTAGTTTAATGACTTAATTTATTGATCAATCTTTGATACTAGTTTGAATAAA
The DNA here is from genome assembly GCA_037957365.1 of Torreya grandis. NCBI lineage: Eukaryota > Viridiplantae > Streptophyta > Pinopsida > Cupressales > Taxaceae > Torreya > Torreya grandis. The sequence continues at coordinate 2,330,022 of JARHVA010001792.1, forward strand.
ATGCTCACATATAGTTTTGTAAATAAATCACATACACACATATACTTATAAAATGAACATGATAAAAATTTATATTAAAATATATGTTGTTTCATACAAATACTTCTATTCTTGGCTTCTTTTATTTCTACTTCTTTTTCTTTTTATTTCCTTTCCCTATTTATTACTTGTACCAAATGACCCCAATATATTTATTTATAGGTTCTTTCTATATTCCTCTAGAAGGTTACTTAATACATAAAATATGATGGAGTATCACTAATACATCATATATGATGGAGTATCTTAATACATCATATAAGATAATGATTTTAATTATTAAAAGATAAAATATATTAAAGAGAGATACAAATATGAAATGCATATAATGTCAAGATTATATTTCCAATAAACTAATACTTGTCAATACATAAGTAAAAGAAGATATATATTTAATAGCCAACTTGAATTTTTTATTAACTTGTGCATGATTACCTATCAACTCTTAGTTTAATTCCATTTATTACAACCAACATAAATTTGTCTAATATATGATTACCTCATTTCTATTAGCACTTCAACAACATAATAACATTATCATAGTATTACACTTTCACATGTGCTTGTGTGCGCACGCGCGCGCGCACACACACACACACAACACAAGGAATCAATCTCCCTCATATGCTAGAATAGTTGTAGGATAATTCAAAATCAGAAGTTACAAACACCATTAGTACATAAGGTGATGTAACCTTTTATGGTTTTACAATGAAAATACTATGTTTAGATTAAAGAGCTAAGATGATTAAATCAATCAAATAAATATGCATTAATTAAGTAATGATTTTTTATGACCTTTGACCTTGTTTGAATTTGTAATATTAGAATTAAATAGACATAAATAAATATTTATCTAGAAAATTACTATCATAGATGATCTGAGTTCTGAAAGTTGAGATCTAGGTAGTTATATATGTCATCAACAAGATTCTGGTGTTCATCTACTCACTGGACAATAACACCTAATACAGATAATAACACCATCTATGTTTAGTGTCCTCAATATGGTCATAATGTCCCCTTTGTGGGACTATTCCTATTATTTTGGAGCACTTGCACATGTGTCTTTATGTCCTATTCTTGCATGCATAAAACTTGGTGCTCTGTGTTGTGCATGGAAAACTTGATTTAATGTGTAAACCCTAATCCTCCTTATAAGTATGGCATGATAAATAGTTTTGTGTGTGTTAGTATGATGGACTGGACATCCTCAACACCTTGATATGTAGAGAGTTGCCTACATACCAATACTCTAAAGAGGGATCAAGCTCGATGTATTTTTCCCACCTAGTGCTTGATGCAAGTGGAAGTGAATGCTAGAATGAGATTGGGCTTAGATGTATTGAATGTGCTTGAGATTTAAAATGTTTGAAAACTAGGCTTAGGGATGCTATAGATGGTAGTATGTAAAAGTAGGGTAGAATATGAATACAATACCTTGATTTTGATCAACTTTGTCTTTATTTTAAATAGGTTTTGCATCTATTTTAAATATAGTTAATAGAGGTGAATTAGACTTGTATTTATAGGGTTTTGTTTCTTATGTGGATAAGAAAATATGTTTAGGCTAACCTTAGGAGGGGTACACATTTTAAAAAGTATTCATTAGGAAGAGTTAGGGCTAAGGACAATAACACCCAATTGGGGACACTAGTGTCATGTGGTTGTAGTGTCCAAAATGTGGTGTTATTATATTCTTTGTAGATTGCTAAGCAATTTGGATTGGGATATGAGATGATAATTATGGGACTATATTTTGACTATCTATAGGTGATTATGGTCTGCTGAATGACTAGAAAAGTAAGTTTAATTCTCAAGGATGGGTCTATGGCTATCCAAGGGATAGGTTAACTCAAGTGACACTCTTAACATCCAATTACCAATTTTAGGTGATTACATTTGCACCCCCCTTAATGATAATAATGTAGCAAAGTGAAATAACTAGTGTAAAGAAAAAAGAAGCATACCTGGACTTAACTTAGAAGTGAAGCCCATGCAACTAAGTTTAAATATGTGAATATGGATTTGCATATGTGGAAAATGATCCAAAGCAATGTCCTGTAATGAAACATGCAAAAATCTTTCCTTACTTAAGAGGTGATCAAAATCAAAATGCTATGTTGAAATGAAATAACTAATTAAAGCTAAGTAAAGAGAGAGGAAAGGAATGAATACACCTCATTGGGTACGTGAACCAATGCATAAACCTAGTGATAACCTATGTGTGAGTGTGTATAGTGATCCTATAATTGAATAGCTTGAATTAATTTGATGGCTTGTATAATCCTCATGTGGGTAGCTCAAGAACTCAATCTAATTTTGAATCCATCATAACCCTCCCCTGCTCGATGGATCTTGATCTTTGTGAATAGCTTGGATAAGATTATAAGTGTATCTAACCCTCTCATGTAGGTGGCTCAAGAACTCAAGTAAGCCATGACTCCATCATTTCCCACCTATGTGAAGTAGATGCATCTATAATGGTACTATGCAAAGTGTTAAAAGTATATAATTGAGTAAATATAATTGTGTATTTATCTTTATGGCCACTCAAGTATATTAGGTATCTCTAGGCCACTCGAGAATGCCAACCATGATAAATGGAGTAAGGCATGAATCTGGTGACAACCTAAAATGTGATAACAAGTGTTTATAATGTAGATAATGACATGGAATTTTCCATTCCATCTGATCAACCTGTCTGAAGTTGAGTATATGAAAACCAATGTGTCATGCACATAATCACAATATGGTATTTAAGTATATTGAATCTAAACTAAGTATGTAATAGATGAATCTATGTAACTAAACTGAAAATGGGAGTAATCATACCATGCATGATGCCCATAAATCTAAGCAATTGGTATGAATCTAATCTATAATGACTAAATTTGAGCTAAATCTAAGCTAAATATGAACATAGCTATCAAACCTATGACTGTATTTATGAAAATATGTATTATACCTAATATACTAGTTTGAATGATCCAAACTATCCCAAAGCTAGGGCTATAAGATAGTAGTAACCTAAAGTGGTCAGTAGTGCCTTGTGATACTAGCATCACAATATAGGCATTGATGTCTACCTGGCTTAATTTTTGAGTGATCTAAACTAAATTCTAAATATCTATTATGTTCTGTGTCTACCCTGATTTTGATGTTTAAAACTGAGCTTGTGTACTGAAATGTATCTATGAATAACAAAGTAGGACCCCGATCTCTATGATAAACCCCTGTGAATGCCCCCTATTTTGAGGGTAGTTATAAAATCTATGTAAGAACTACCCTCTAAAGAAGTAGATCTATAAAATGTGTTAGTTAGAGCATGTGCATGATATTCCAATATAATGTAAAAACATAACATTAGAATGTAAATATATCTTAGCATAAGTAGGTAATGTAAGATGTATATTGTAATCTAGAATTACATAAGGGTGTCAAGATAGATCTAATCAATGTATAATTTTTTTTTGAGTAACTACCTAGGGGGATGGGGAATGACTCCCAAGTAGGAAGGTTAGATGCATCAACTCCCTCCTGAAATTAAAAAATGGTGTGTGTAACAAGAAAATACAAGTTTCATGGTGTAGAAGCAAACAAAGAAGCAAATAAAAAAACACATAAGGCACACAAAAGATAGGCCAAAGGGACATAATACAAGTGATGTGGGCACATGTCATTAAATATGAGAATGGAGACATATAAAGACATGTTCAAATGTCCACATATGCAAGCAACAAACAATTTGGTGCAGACCCACATAGAAGGACATGTTCAAATTTCCACATATAGAAGCAGGGAACAACATACACATAAAAACAAAAAAGTGGCATAGAGCCAAATAATAATCACATGTTCAAATACCATTGCATATGGAAGAAGCATAGGAAACACAATCAAGTCTAATTTAAGAACTAGAAATGAAAGCATGTGTAACTATGTAGTACAAATATATGTACATGCTAGGATGCATATATACTGAGTCTAACTAGTGATAGTCAGTAAAAAATTTGATTAATGAGGAGAAATGATCTAAATCAATGCATAAACTAAAATGTATAGTATGTAAATATAAAACCTAGTTATAGTAACTATGTAGGATATGCCCCAAAGTGGGTGAATATATCAAATGTATAAACTTGTATTGGTGTAAATGCCCTCAATGGGTAGATGATAGTTGGTCTAGATCAATGTAGTGGATTAGAGTCCTATATTTAATCTACAAACACTCGACAAGAACAAATAAAAGATATGTGTATGATAAAATTGACTACACTAGGATAGCTAGCAATATCTGGCAAGTAGTAGAAATGTAAACATAACAATGCATATAATTTGTAAAAGTTTATGTTTTTGAAATATTTAATTATTTTTTATATTTTGAAATTTTATAGTTTATGTTTTTTGAGTATAAGCTAAGTATAATAAAATGAAAATAAACTATGTACAAGGAGTGAGAGAGAGAAGGAAGTATGTATAATTTAATTAAAAATGAAAAGTTCATCAATTATATGTAGAATTTTCTTAGATGCATGATGTTCAGTGAAATTTTGACTACCTCTCCATTAAGTGAAACTTGATGATATGATTTAAAGATAAATTTTTTGGTGATGATATATGGTCTGAGCCAATTGGGTTTAAACTTTACTTTATTTTCTTCTTTGGCATTGACGTTCCTAAGGTTTTCTTTCAATACTAGATCATTGATTTCAAATTCTTAGTTATGGAATCTATTATTGTAGGTTATCTGAATTCACTTTTGATAAGATATAAGATGTTCTACGGCTTTGAAACATGTATGATCAAAGTGTTCTAGTTCATGGAGATGCCATTGTCTATACTAGTCATCTATGATGAGTCCTTTTAAAGAAACCCCTAAAGATGGGATTTCTAATTCCAAGGGAATAACAGATTTTGTGCCATATAAAAATTAATAATGAGTAGTTCCTCTTGGTGTACATATACTAGTGTGGTAATCCGAAAGTGCATAGATGAGTTGATTGTTCTAGTCATCACTAAATTTGGTGATGATTTTGCTGAGAATGCTATTGATCATCTTATTCATTGCCTTTGCTTGACCATTACCCTATGGGTAGTATGGTGTGGAGAATGCATGTTAGATTTTATAATTGGCATAGAACATTTTCATTATTTTTATCTTTATAGAAATTCCATTATCTATAATTATGGCTTCTAAGAGGCTGAAGTGGGAAATAATATTGGTAATGAGAAACTAAAAAATATCCTCCCATTTTGTTGATTGTAGTGGGATTATTTCTACCCACTTTATAAAATACTCTATTGCTGTGATAATGAATTTGTGGCCACCTCCTGATTCTAGGTTTATTTTACCAATTAGATCAAATCCCCATATTGTGAATAGCCATGGTGATATGATAGGTTGAATCTAAAGTGAAGCTACATGGTGTTGACATTTATCGTATAATTTTGCATACTCTTAACATTATTGTTTCATAATTGGCTAGTAATAAACCTATCTGAGTAATTTGTATGACATTGCCTTACCATTGAAATGAACACCACATTCACTATTATGTATCTATCGAGTAGCCAATTTAGCTTCTTCAGCTATTAAACATCAGAGTAAGTGTTTGTCAAAAGATATTTTAAATAAATCACTACCAATGATGACATATAGAAGATAATTTTGTTACAATTTTTGCTTTTCATTCTTTATAAAAGTGTCTAGTGTGATAGATTTATTTAAAAAGTTGTATTTATTGGAGAACCATTTAGATGTTGTTGAACTGTGTGTGGTAACTAGTACTGTTAGAGAGATAAAGTCCACATGGGACACTGACAAGGATTGTAATAATTTAATTATGAATAGAGCTTATTCTACATCCATCTCTATGGGGATCAATGATGCAACACTTGCCATTACATCAATATGATGGTTATCTTTGCGTGGGATGTTCTCAATAGATAAATTTTCAAACTAAGTGCGTAGATGCTGGACCATGTCCTTATAATGAATCATGTGTTATTATTTTATTTGGTAAACATTTGTGACTTAATTGATAATTAATTTGGAGTCTCCATAAACTTTGATTGATTTTATCTTGAGAGCTTGAGCCATTCTAAGGCCTAAGATGAGAGCTTCATATTATATAATGTTGTTGGTACATGAAAAATTGAGTCAGTATGTAAGACGTATCGTGTGTCCTAGAGGATTGATGTAAGAAATTTCAACACCAACACTAGATGAACATCTAGAGCCATCAAATAACATTAGACATGTGTCAATAATGGTATTGTATGCCATTAAATCATCTTTGAAATCATCATTAATAAGATTTGTATTTAGTAATAGAGCTATTTCCAATTGGTCTGTGATGATTTGTCCTTTTACATATTTTTATAATATGATTTTGAGGTCAAATTTAGTAAGTAACATAACCCATTTTTAAATATGACCTTAAAGATGTGGTTTTGACATGAGTAATTTTAAGGGATTGACCTTGGTAATGATCTGTGTTTCATTTTTAATCATGTAGAGATGAGGTTTTTAAGTAGCGAATACTAGTGCTAAGCAAATGTTTTCTATTATTGGATAATTTTGCTCATAGTCAACTAGTGTGTGACTGATGTAGTAAATTATTCTTTCTTTATGTTGGTCATTGTGTTATGCTAGGAGTCCCCCTAGTATATAATATATCATATAAAGGTAAAGTAGGAATGGTTTAATAGGTATATGTGGAACCAAGATGGGAGGGTTGAGAATGCATTTCTTAAGTGTATCAAAGCTCTCTTGACATGTGAGATCCCACTCAAATTGTATATCCTTCTTAAGTAGTCTAGGGAATGATTGGGTTTTATCAGTGAGTTGTGCCATGAATTGACAAATTGCCTAAACTTGTTTCAAGTTAATAGGAGGAGGCATATTTATGATTGCTTTAAACTTATTAGGGTTAACTTCTATACTACATTGAGATATAATGAAGCCCAAAAGTTTCCCTGAGGAAACTCCAAAGACACATTTCTTAAGGTTGAGTCAAACATTGTATTTTCTAAGTCTTTCAAAGAGTTATCATAAATTTATTGCATGATGTTTTCACTATTTTAACTTGGCCAACAAATCATCGACATAATCTTTGACTATCTTGTGATTGAGGTCATGAAATATATGCATCATAGTGTGTTGGTAAGTTTCACTAGCATTCTTCAATTTGAATGCCATGTCTAAATAGTAAAAGGTACCCCAGGGTGTTATGAAATAAGTCTTTTCTTTATCTTCTTCAACTATCTTGATTTGATTATACCCAAAAAACCATCATAAAGGAGAGCATCTCATAGCCAACTATGGAGTCTACTATTATATCAATGTTTGTAAAGGGAAATCATCTTTAATACATGCTTTATTGAGGTCTCTAGAGTCACAACAATATTAGATTTGTCCTTTAGGTTTGAAAACTAGAACTATATTGGAAACATAAAGTGTATGTGTGACTGGCCAAATGAGGTTGACATCTAACAACCATTGGATTTCATATTTAATAAAGAGAGCCACTTTAGGATGCATTTTAAGAATCTTTTACTTTACTAGTTTGGCATTAGGATATAATGTAATTTTATGTACTATGATTGATGGATAAATTCTAGGCATATCAAAATAAGGCCATGTAAATACTCCAAGAAAACTAGTTAAAATTTGATGAATATCTATGTCTTCTAATTTATGTAATGTGGTAGCTGAGAGTATGATACAAGGATCGGTTTCCATGCCATAATTTATTTTTTCATTGAGTAATGTAGATCAATCTAAATTATATGGTGTTGTAGGGATCATATCATTTGTGTTAGGTAATATATGATCCAAATCATTTGAACACTCACCAAAATATGCCTGAGTGCTTGTGGAATGAGGTAACTTATTCTTATGATATATGAAAGGATTATGATATCACAAAAATAATTCATTACACTAAAAAAGAGAGGAGAATATGCAATCTAATTTACACTTGGTACACAATGATAATAAAAACACATATAACTAAAAATAATAACATACCATAACAAGTGATTACATGGGGAAAACCCTTTCAGGAGAAAAACCCCACACTCTAAAGCAGCTCAATGTATCAAATAAATAACTAAGATTAAAATACACTTGTAGATCAAGACTTTATAGGAGAACCGCCAATTTACTACACATAGGAGAAGAATTAGTTTAACAGAGCTTCAGTGCCTTTGCATAACTCTCAAGCTTACAAAGTTTAATTATAAGTTTACCACATGCTTCATACAAGCTTACTAGCTTAATAGAATTACAAAGGAGAATGGTTCTACTTATATAAATTACAATGAATATTACATAATGAATAAACATCATAGCTAAGGCAAGAAATGTGCCACCCTTTAGTGGCTTCACTATTTAGGAATAGTAATATAATTGTTGTCTTTTGATTTGGTCAAAAGAGGATCCTTCACATGTCATATGCTTCCAAAACTTACCCCACTCACACATGTTACATCCACATGCTTAAAAAATATTCTCCATCATATTTTTGACTTATTCATCACTCAACATCATGATTCAAACTAAGAGGTGTGCCCCATATCTCCTTCTATCATTTTGTACTTAAATAAAAATCATGTGCATCTCAAAGGACACTAATTTGTCTCCTTAGTGTAATGGTATGCCCTACTTCCACTCACATGCACTTACATCATGTAAATTCCTCTATGGGCCATGAAAAATCATAAAAATCCACTTAAACACCTACATTACCACCTTCATCACTTGTCACATCACTTGCATAGTCATTTCCAACACACCACTACCACCTCATCACATGAATAGTGATTGTGAATAATGACTATGAATAGTAACTCATGAACAGTGTCCATACTTGTTAAGGTTGAGACACCTCATTTTACACCAATTTCCCACTTGTTGAATACCTTAAAATACCCAAAGGAACTGTACTGACATGAACTTAACAACTAAGGGACAAGAGGGCCATAAACTCTAAACACCATCTAAATTTTTCTATGCTCACGAGTTTATTCAATGAATTTACAACATTTATCAAAGCATCTAACTTTATCAGATCCATCCTACCATCCTTGATCATGTAACTCAACTGACTATCATAATAAATTGTCATTGCACCTTGTTTCAACCTAATATCTAAACATAGTCTCTTAAGCCAAATGGATTATTTACAGGCATGAGTAGTTTCTATATAATCTACCTCTATAGTGGATAAAGTGACCATAGCCTATCACTTACTCATTGAACTTATTGCACCACAAAACAAAGTAAGTACATAAGCACTGGTGAATCTTTTGCTATCAACATCACCTGCCCAATCTGAATCAATGTAACCAAAAATGTCAAGAGGATGTCTATCTCTAATCATGTTACCATAATAACATAAGGATTACTTTGAGGTACCCCACAAATATCTAAATACCCTTTTAATTTCATCCTAATGAACTCTACTAGGATTAGACATATAATGGGAAATAAATCCCATTGCTAGGGCAAAGTTTGGTCTAGTACAAACCATAATATACATTAGACCTCCAACTGCTCTTTGATAAGGCACTCTACTCATGTATTCCATATTTGATGGGGATTTAGGACATTTTTAAGTAGATAAATTTGTTCCAACTAAAAAAGGAACACATAATGGTCTACAATCTTGCATGTTAAATCTCTGTAATATAGAATTTGCATACTTACTTTGGCCAACCCATAGCTTTCTATTTAGTCTCTCTCTCCTAATATCCATCCCAATAATGTGTCTCACAACACCAAGATATTTCATCTCAAATTTTTTTGAGAGTTGAGATTTAATCTCTAAAATCAAAACTTTACCATTGCCAACAAAAAACATATAATGAATGTATAAAGTAATAATCAAGAAATGATCACCATCAATTTTATAATAAACACAATAATCATATTTAGACCAATAAAACCCCAAAATCAATACATAAGTATCAAATTTAAGGTACCAAATTATAGGGCTCTGCTTGAGACCATACAAGGATATATTTAACTTGCAAGCCATAATTCTTTTACCTTTCACCATGTAATGCTCTAGTTGTGTCATATAAATCTCCTCATCCAAATCACTTCACATCCATTTTCTCAATCTTTGAATCATAAGTTACTACAATAGAAATCAAGAATCTAATGGATGTCATTTTAGCAACATGAGTAAATATCTCACCATAATCAACAACCTCAACCTAAGAGTAACCTTTTTCAACCAACTAAGGTTTAGAATTTTCAAAACTGCCATATAAACCAATCTTTTTCTTAAACACCCATTTTCATCCAATGGTCTTACATCCTTCAAGTAATGTTACAAGGTCTCATGTATCATTCTTATTCAAATATACCATTTATTCTTCCATATCAACCTGATAAGACTCTACATCATTTATACCTAAAAATTCTTCTATAGATCTCAATTCATTAATGTTAGTAATCAAAGCAAATATAGATCTCCTATCATCAAGAGAATACCTTTTTGGTGGTTGTCTATACCTTGTATACCTTCAAACAAGTTGAGGTGGAAGTTATTCTTCATCTACCTCCTCTTCAAAAGATTTAGATCTTGATGAGCTCTTTTCAACTTCTTGTGTCTGTTATGGCTTTGACTCAACTTTGTCAAGCGTAGGAGGAAGTTGAATCACTTCTTTATTTTTACTTTTATTTAGTTGAAGTGTAATAGAAGAAGGCTTAGTTTAAAAAAAAATAACACTTATATAATATATTAACTTATGTGCTACTAGATCCTAAATCTTGTATCCTTTCACACCATAACTTCAACCAATGAAGATACATTTCACAACCTTATTCTCCAAATTTATTTGCTTTTCCTTTGGCACATGTGCATATGCCTCACAACCAAAAAATATAAGATGTATCAATGAAGTATTACAGTCAGAACATGCTTCCATAGACATTTTATAAACACACTTTGATGTAGGAGACCTATTGATCAAGTATCAAGTAGTGGCTACAGCTTCAACCAAAAACCTTTGTTCCAGTTTAACGCCACTAAGCATACTCCTAGCCTTCATCAATGTCTTGTTCATCCTTTATATAACTCCATTTTCTTGAGGCTATCTTTTATCTCTATATACCACAATTTTTATAAAATATGTCAAAATCATTAGAACAAAATTCATCACCAATGTCAGTTCTCAAACACTTAATCTTCTTTCTAGTTTGTAATTCAACCATTTCTTAAAACTCTTTATAATGATTAAAAACTTCAAATTTAATCTTTAGAAAATAAAACCATGTCCTTCTACTATAATAATCAATAAATGAAACATAATATGTTGATTTTGAAATCTAAAGAACATTATTAGGACCAAAAACATCAAAATGAATAAGATCTAACACACTACATGGTTTATGAGAACTAGAGTAAAATTCAATGTGGTTTTGTTTACCATAAACATAATGCTCACATAAATCAAATTCAAGATTACAATATGTCAAACCTTCAACAAAGTTTTTATTATTCAAGGCCCTAAGGCCTTTTCCTCCAATGTGGCCATGTCTCTGGTGTCATAACATAGTCTTCTTTGTAGGAAATTTTAATTCCATAGAATGACCACCCTTAGGTACCTAGAAACCATAACCATCCATAAAAATAGTGATTACATCTTTATACAATTGAGTAGTCTTAGATGTAGTCTTTATAAAAGTACTATTACACTCAACTATGTATACATGAAGCTTGTACATAGTGACAATCCTAACACCTTTAGGTATCTCCATAGATCCTATAACCATCTTACAACCTACTTTAAATATTTTAACCTGCACATGTGCATATATTAGTTTTCTCACATATAATAAATTATGAGATGGCCCTAGGATATGCAACACACCATCAAAGTGTTTAATCCTTCCATCTAAAAATCTAATTTTAACTCTACAATGACCAACAATAGTTAGTAAAGAATCATCACCCAAGTACACCTTACCTCCATCAAACTCTTCATACTTAGAAAACCAATTTCTATTAGAGGTCATATGGTAAGATGACCCTGAATCAATTAACCATGCATTATTACTTGCATGGGTTGCTAAGGCTGAAATGAATGCATCACTACCTTATTTCTTAGATTTAAAATCAAAATCATACTTCTTTTTCTTCTTTTACTCGTTACACTCCAATTGATAGTGACCATGCTTACCACAATTCAAGCATCTCACCTTGGGCTTTCTAGGAGATTTATATATTCTCTTGGAATTGGATTTAGACTTTTCATGTTTCTCATTCTTCTTGCCTCTTTCTTAAGATCTTCATATAACATGAAGGGCCTCTTTGGTACTAATGGAAACTTTCCTTCTCATTTATTCAAAAAATAAACAACTTTCAAGGCTATAAAAGTACTTCCAATGGCCATAACAAGAGAATTTCATGAGTTAGGCAAAGAACAAAGCAAAATTTGACATCTTTCTTCCTCATCCATTTTAATACCAACTGATACTAATTGAGCTACCAACATATTCAATGCTTCTAGGTGGTCTGCAATTTGTCCACCTACTTCTATTCTTAAATCACACAACTTATTTCTCAAAAAAAAAATTATTAACAAGAGACTTATCTTGGTAGATCTCACCTAGTTTATTCCACAACTTCTTTATTGTAGTCTCTTTATAGACATTAATCATTACATAGTCTACTAGGCACAATCTGATGAGACCTTTGGATTTCTAGTCCATTACATCATACTTATATGATTCATATGGATCTACAGGTCTTTGAACATTCTCATCAATAGAATCCCATAGATCATAGTCAATCAACAAATCTTCCATCTTCAGCTTCCACATCTCAAAATTATTGTATGTAAATTTATCAACCTCTATTCTCCCTAATGTGATTGCCATCTTAAAATTCCTACAATAAATAACTCAAAATATCTCTTGCACAAAGCTCCCACTCAAACCATATTAATTTAAAAAATATAACAAACCCATAACTAGACCCAAAACTAGCTAAGATCTAATACCACTTGAAAGGAATACGAGATCATGAAAATAATTCCTTACACTAACCAAGAGAGGAAAATATGAAATCTAATTTAAACTTGATACACAATGATAAGAAAATCACGTAAAACTAAAAAAAATAGCATACCATAACAAGTGATTATGTGGGGAAAACCCTTTCAAGATTAAAACCCCATAGTCAAAAGTAACTCAATGTAGTAAACAAATCACCAATATTACAACACACTTGTAGAGCAAGAATTCATAGGAGCACCACCAGTATAATACACATAGGAAAAGGACTAGTTTCATATAGCTTCAGTGTCTTTGCACAACTCTCAAGCTTACAAAGCTTAACTACAAGCTTACCACACACTTCATACAAGCTTACTAGCTTCATATAATTACAAAGGAGAATGGTTCTAATTATAGAAATTACAAAGAAGATTACATAATGAATAAAATTCATAGCCAAGGTAAGAAATACACCATCTTTTAGTGGCTTCACTATTCAAGAATAATAAGATACTTAGTGTCTTTTGATTTGGTCAAAAGTGGATCCTTGACATGTTATATGCTTCCAAAACTTGCCCCACTCACACATGTGACTCAACATGATTATAAAATATTTTCCATCATACTTTTGAATTATTTACCCAAAATCATGATGCCAAATAAGAGGTGCTCCCCATATTTCCTTTTATCATTTTGCACTTAAATAAAAATCATGTGCATCTCAAAGGACACCAATTTGTCTCCTTAGTGGAGTGGTATGCCCCACTTCCACTCACATGCACTTACATCATGTAGATTCCTATGTGGGTCATGCCAACTCATCACAAGCCATATCAACATGTATATCACCATCTACATCACCTATCACATCACTTGCATAGTCATTGCCAACTCACCACTGTCACTTCATCACATGAATAGTGATAGTGAATAATAGCTTGTGAATAATGTCTCATGAATAGTGTCTTGACTTGTCAAGGTTGAGACACCTAATTTATAAAAATATAATGAAAGGAGATACTCATATGCACCTATGAATTTTAGGAGAGATTCATTTTTAGAAAACTCATCAAAAATTGGTAGATTTGGTGAAATTGTATCATCAATAAGGTCAAGGTATACAATTGAAAGTATATAAACATGGTTCACTGTATCAAATGCTCATGAAACAAGTGGATAAAATGTGATGTGTTGAGAGTCATTGTGAGAAGATCAAGCATTAGATGCATCCTTTATATATCCAATCCCTTTTTTGCCCTATTGATTGTATACTTCAACAGGATTTAGAATTCCCTATTCATGTTTACCAAGGCCCTGATCGGTGTAACCCATATTTTAAAAATATTGTACTATGAAAGGTGAAGTAAATTTATTACCCTATGGATTGGAAACAACTAGTAGAGTTATATGTGTCTTTTGTATTATATCCTGAGGTGTAGTACCAAAATCCATGTGTGAAATCTAGTTATGTGAAGGCTCTATATGTTGACAATACTTAAATGGTTCTTTATCTATAGGGCATGTATATATATGGCCTTTGTAGCTAAATTTTAGACATGCATGTAATGTGGATGGAATGACATGCATAACATGGATCCATGGTCTACCAAGTAAGATATTGTAATTGACATCATTTGGCATAACGTGGCATGTTGTAGGTAGTATACAGGGTTTGAGGGTAAGGTTTAATGTGATTTGACCCAAGACATTTTTTGGAATGTTGGTAAACCCTAAGATGCTCATATCAGAAGGATTCGAATCAATAGGATGGATGTTAAGATGATGTAGAAAAGAAATGTTGAAGATGTTCAACCTTGATCCATTTTCAACTAAAACTCATTTGACACCTACTTCATCAATTCATAAAATAATATATAGAAGTAGGTGTTAGGATAAATTAAAACTCAAATCTATCCCCGAATTAAACAAAATAGAAACTTTGAAATGAATTAATCAAACATTCAAAAAATAAACATAAAAAATTACATAACAAGAGATGCCATATTTAATGTGGTTCACCCAAAATGGGCTACATCTACCAAACTTGTCCAGTACATTATTTTCAGCAATATAAGGGAGAAATAAAATCCTATAACAAACCCTGTTACACCTCTTTACCTTTTTTGCTTCCTCTTTGTGTATAATATTTCATGATATAATAACATCATAAATCTTAGCCATATATCAATACATTTTAGGGTGAAAAACACCTAAATATAACCTCTACTATCAGATCTGGAAACCTTTA
This sequence comes from Torreya grandis, assembly GCA_037957365.1. Lineage (NCBI taxonomy): Eukaryota > Viridiplantae > Streptophyta > Pinopsida > Cupressales > Taxaceae > Torreya > Torreya grandis. The sequence goes on from JARHVA010001792.1 coordinate 2,345,324, forward strand.
ATCAATGGCCCATATTGACTATAAAATTATAATTTAACAAGGCAATTTTAATAAACAATTTCTCTAGGGCACATGGCCCCCAGACCCCACAAGGGGGGTTCCCCCCTTGAAACCTCCTACACCATGAGGGATTCAAAGAATGGGATCCAAACCCAGTTAAAATAACATCAAAATTTTAACCTCTAATCCTAGAAGATAATCAGGCTCCACACCTAACAATATCTCACTTGGAGATTGATTACAGTAACTCCACCACTATTGTATCCACTATATTATCTAGACTTAGACAAGTTCATTAGATTAATTATTATTCATGAAGACCAGCTGAAGTTGAACAAATCTTTAGCTTCTCTCTTGTAACTACCTTGGTCATCATATCTATAAGGATTTTATTGGTATGTATCTTCTCCAATTTTAGTTGCTCTTCCTCTATCATTAAATGAATGAAATGATACTACAACTGAATGTGTTTTATCCTAGAGTGAAAATATGAGTTTTTTATAGATGGATTGCACTCTAACTATCACTATATAGTGTACATCTTTTTTGACTATGTCCCAATTCTTCCATCAGCCTTTGTAACCAAATTATTTCCTTGCTTGATTTTTTAGCAACAATATACTCAGCCTTTATGGTTGAAAGTGCCATAACCTTCTGTAAATGTGATACCCAACTAATTGTTGTACCATATATTATAAAAACATACCCTATAGTGCTTATTCTACCATCCAAGTCACCTACCATATCTGAGTCAACATATCCCTATAATGTCACATTTGATCCACCATAACTTGACACTATATCGTGGTCCTTCTTAAGTAATGAAGGATCCATTTTACTACCTTCCAATGTTCCTTTTTTGAATCACTCATGAACCTACTCACCACTCCCACTGCATGTGTAATGTCTAGCCTTGTACACACCATTGCCTTGTACACACCATTGCATACATTAAACTACCAACTATTGGTGAGTATGGAATTTTAGACATTAGGTTCTTTTCTTCTTGTGTTTTAGGGAATTGTTCCTTTGTTAATTTAAAGTGTGTATCCAAAGTTGTCCCAGCTAATTTTGCATCTTGCATATTAAATATTTTCAACACTTTTCTGAGATACACTCCCTATGATAATTCTAGCTTCTTATTCTTTCTATCTCTAGTTATCCTCATACCAAAGATCTATTTAGCTACACCTAGATCCTTCATAGAAAATCAACCACTTAAATGTTTCTTGAGTACATTAATATTGTGGATGTTGGAACTGACTACAAGCATATCATCTACATATAAAAATAAAATAATATATCTACCATTTTAAAATCTTTTAAAATATACACAATGGTTTGAATGACATCTAGAATAACCCTATTCCATCATAAAACTATCAAACTTGATATACCATTATCTTGAATCTTGTTTTAGGCCATACAATATCTTCTTTAATTTGTACACCAAATTATCATTACCATTAACTTCATAACTTTGTGGCTGCTCCATGTATATTTCTTCCAAATCCCCATGAAGTAAAGCAGTCTTCACATTTAACTATTCTAAGTGTAAATCTTCAATAGCTATTAAGCTCAAAAGTTCTAATTGAATTAATTTTAACAACTGGAGAAAATATTTCATCAAAATCTATACCTTTCTTTTATGTAAAACCTTTAACCACCTTTCTATCCTTGAATTTATTTTTACTTGCATTCTCTCCCTTTATCTTGAATACCCACTTATTTTGCAATGCCTTCTATCCTTTGGGAAACTCCACAAAATCCCATGTCTAGTTTTCCATTAGAGCATCATACTCCTCATCCATAGCTTGCTACCACTTATCCTTGGCATCAATCTGCATTGCTTCTTCATAGCTTTCTGGCTCACCACCATTAGTAAGTAATAAATAATATAAAGAAGGAGAAAAATTATTAGGTGGTCTACTTACTCTTGTAGATCTTCTAATAGGGGTTTGAGGTACCTTTTCTTATTTCACATTTTGATCAAGAACCTTTGGGACATAGTTTTTTGTAATGTCTTCTAACACTGTATATTCCTTTTTGGATTATTCTTGCTTCTTTTCCTACAATTGGTCCCTGTACATGACTTTTTCATGGAACACAACTCTACTCCTGATTATTTTCTTATCTTCTAGATTCCACAACCAGAATCCAAAGTCATCAATTACATGACCAATAAATATGTATTTTTGAGACTTAAATTCTAACTTATTCCTATAATCTTTGTCAATATAAGAAAATGCCTCACAACCAAAGACTCTTATAAAAGAATAATCTACCTTCTTTCTAGTCCATGCCTTCTCTGGTATTCCACCATCTAAAGCACTCGAAGGTCCTCTATTTATTAGATAAACTATTGTAGTTACAACATCTACCCAAAACTATAAAGGCAAACCTGCATACAATCTCATGTATTTGGCATGCTCCATAATAGTCTTATTCATTATTTCTGACACACTATTTTGCTGTGGTGTTCCTAGAACTATTTTTTGGTCTATGAATTCCACTTTCTAAATAGTAATTGTCAAAAGTGTGACTACAATACTCACTTCCATTATCTGATTTGAGACATTTTAGTTTTAAACCCATTTCATTTTTAGCTAAAGCTTTCCATTTCTTTAATGTATCAAAAACATTAGACTTCATTTTTATACAGTATACCCAAACCTTCCTAGTTTTATCATCAATAAAAATAACATAATAATTTTAACTACCAAGTGAAGATCCCTGAGCTGGTCCCCATACATCCATATGCACAATCTCTAACTTTCGATCCTTCCTGGCTGGTACAACCCTAAGAAACCTCACATCTTTTTGTTTCCCATATACACAATGCTCATAAAAGTCTAGATCTAATTATTTTAGACCTAGGAGTTTATCCTTTGCATATAGGGTCTTCATTCCCTTTTCACTCATGTGGCAAAGTTTGTAATGCCACAAAGCTGCATCTTTACTTGTAGCAGCTAAAACACAAGATGAATTAATATTATCTATATAAAAATATAAAGTGCCTACTTTCTTACCTTTTGTAACCACCAAATAGCCCTTTTTAACCTTACATGATTCAACTATAAATGTGACCATACAACCCTCACTACCCAACTGGCTTATAGAGATCAAATTTCTCCTCAATCTTGGAACATGTCTGATATCCTTCAACAACCAAGTGTTTCTATTCTATAATTTAACTTGAACACTTCATTTTATAATAATGTTATAGGGTTCATCATCACCAAAGTAAACATTCCCATAATTACCTTGAACATAATCTATAAAATAATATCTATGAGGAGTAGCATGAAAAGAAGCACTTGAATCTAAAATCCAAAATTCAACAATATTATCCAAAGAAAGTATAAGATCATTTTGTAATACATCACCTACTACATTTTATTCTCTATTACCTTCCTATTGGTCTTTACCCAATTTTTCTTTTCAAAACCAACATTCTTTCTTTGTGTGTCCTAGCTTTCCATAAATCGAACGTTTAATCTTGCCTCTTGATTTAGATCTTGCACCCCCTTTTGATTTTCCATAGTTTCCTCTTCCTGTATTCTTATACCTTCCTCTATTATCCACTATTAATTCATTTCTAGATATGGATGTTTCACCTATATTTTTCCTTTGAATTTCCTCACGTAGGATAACACCTACCACATCTTCAAATTTTAATTTGGCATTGTTAGACATAGAGTTACTACCATTACCAAGTTATTCCAGCTTTCAGGTAAGAACAAAGAATAAGAAGAGCCCTAACTTCATCATCAAGTTAATATTCATGAAATGTAACTGACTAGTAACCATGTTAAACTCATTTAAATGATTTGGTACTGAACCATTTTTAGAAATTTTCATATTAAATAAAATTTTCATCAAAAATATTTTATTTGAGGTAGAGGGTTTTTCATATAACTTGCCTAATGCACTTATATGACCTTCTGTTGTCTTTTCTTATGATATGTTGAATGTTATAGAAGATGCAAGGCACAACCATATGGTTCCAAAGGCTTTATGATCTAATAGCTCCCAATATTCATTTTACATTGTCAATGGCTTCTTGGCTTGCCCTTCCAATGACAAATAGAGATCCTTTTAGTAAAGGTAATCATCCATCTGCATCTTTCACAATTCAAAGTTTTGTACATTGAACTTCTCCACCTTAGATTTATTTTCATCCACCATATCTCCCACTCGAGGTCAAACCCTTTTCTTCTCATGAATTAAAATTATGCAAAAAACCTTTTCTCTGATACCAATTGTTAGGATAAATTAAAACCCAAATCTATCCCCAAATCATATACATGAAAAACTATGAAACAAATTAATAAAAAATTAAAAAAATAAACATAAACATGCACATAATAGAAGACACTAGATTTAACGTGGTTCACTCAAAATGGGCTACATCCACCAAACTTGTCTAGTATATTATTTCCAACAATACAAGGGAGAAACAAAATCCTATAAAAAACCTTGTTACACCTCTCTACCTTTTTTTCCTCCTTTCTATGTACAATATTTCATGATATAACACCATCATACATCTCAGCCATATATCAATACATTTTATGGTGAAAAACACCTAAACATAGCCTCTACTATCAGATCTAGAAACCTTTAATCAATGGCCTAGATTGACTATGAAATTACAATTTAACAAGATAATTTTAATAAAAGTTTTCTCCAAGGCATGTGAACCTTAGACCGCCTATTAGGGGGGTCATTTCCCCCATTTCAACTCCTTGCACCATGAGGTATTCAAATAATGGGCTGCAAACCTGACTAAAATAACATCAAAATTTTAACCTCTGATCCTAGAAGACAATCAAGCTCCACACCTAACATTAGGTGTAGATATATGATGTACTAATGTGGAAGGTCCTCTCTCTCAAAATAAATGTGCTCTTTTATTCATTTCATAGTGTTGAAAATATAAGCCGCATAGGTGGGCTCAAATGTTTTTGGTTCTTGAGTATCATGAAGTGTCACATAAAAAATATATTTCTATGTGTTAGAGTGTTGTAAGAGTTCTAAAATGGAATTTTAATTAAAAAATGACTACTCTAATCCATAAATATATAGTCATAGGTCTTTCAAACCTATTGAGCTTTAGGACCACATAAGTACATAATAACCTAGACCACAGAGTCTACTAAGAGCGTAATGCTAAAAGTAGATGCAAGATGTGAGTTATGTGTTTGTGATTGAGAAGGAGGGATAAGTGAAACCAATTATGTTATGATATGTCTAGGAATGATGGGAAAAGAGTGAACCAGGGAGTAAACTGCATCTAAGGGGGATTGATTTATTTTAGGTAATATAACTATTGTTTGATTTACCAAGTTATCTATGTGTTGAAAGAATATTATCTTAAGTGTATTTCACATAGAAGAAAGATAACATGTGAATGAAATAATGCAATGAAAGGAATTGTAATTGATATAAAACATCATGTATGCATATATATATATGTGATTAAATAATGAATTATTAATTATTTTTCACATAGAAGAAAGATAACATGCAAAAAAAAGAATGCAATAAGAAAGATATTTTAGTTGATATAAAACGTCATATATGCATATGTCTATGTGATTAAGGAATAAAGTCTTAATTATTTTACACATGGAGGAAATATAACATGCTATGGAATATAATAAATATTGTATTTGATCATAAGAATCATCTATACATGTATTGATTTCTTTTCTTAGTTCATTCTGAATTAAAGGGAATAAGCATGCAAATGAAAGTATGAAAATTTGCAACAAAAAATAATTTATTTCTTCTATCATTATGATCATGATTAGATGGGATAGGTTATGCATAAAAAATCATAAAAATAGGAATTTAGAACCCTAATTTGTATTCTCTAGGGTTTCTTTACAAAAATTTAAATTATATGTAAAATAAATTGAAACTCTAATGTAAAATTTATTTAATTAGCTAGATTGTCTTAATAAAAATTCAAAAATTAGAAGTATGCAACCCTAAATTAATTACATAAAATTTGGATGAATTTAAGCTAGGGTTTAAATCAATATTCAAACTAAGTTAGGTTCACCAAATGATTTAACCTTATAATATTTTACAATGAAAATCCTGTGTAGATTAAAGCGCTGAGATGTCTAAATCAATCAAATAAATATGCAATAATTAAGTGCTGATTTGTTATGACCTTTAACATTTTTTAATTTTATAATAATAAAAATAAATATGTATAAATAGAGACTTATCTAAAAATTTATTGTCATGGATGATCTGGGTTCTGAAAGTTGAGATTCAGATACTTATTTGTGTCATCAACAAGATTCTAGTGTTTGTCTTCACATTGAACAATAGTGCCTAGTATGAATAGTAGCACCATTTATGTGTAGTGTCCTCAATGTGGTGATAATGTCCCCTTTATGAGACTGTTCTTGTTTTCTAGGAGCACTTGTACCTATGTTTGTATGTATTATTCCTATGTGCATGAAACTTGAAGCTCTGTGTTATGCCTAGAAAACCTAATTTAATGTGTAAATCCTAATCCTCCTTGCAAATATGGTATGATCAATAATTTTGTGTGTGTTATTAGGATGGAATATACATAATAAACACCTTTCTATGTAGAGAGTTTATGACATACCAATACTTTGAAGAGGGATCAAGCCTGATGTAATTCTCTCACCTAGTGTTTGATGCAAGTGCAAGTGAATGCTAGAATGAAAGTGGGATTGGATGCCTTAAATGTACTTGAGATTTGAAATATTTGAAAAATGAGCTTAGGGATACTGTAAATGGTAATATGAAAAAATAGGGTATAATAGGGATCAAATACCTTGATTTTTCTCAATTTTGTGTTTGGTTTGAATAACTTTTACATCTATTGCCCATCTAGTGAATAGAGGTAAATTAGACTTGTATTTATAGGGTTTTGATTCTTATGAAAATAATAAAATATTCTTAGGCCAAACTTAGGAGGGGAACATATTTTAAAAATTATATGTTGGGAAGAGCTAGGGCTAAGGATAGTAACACCTAGTTGGAGACATTAACTCCATGTGGTTGTAGTGTCCCAAATGTGGCACTAATGTCCTCTTTGTAGACTACTAAGTAATTTAGATTGGGATCTGAGATGATAGTTTTGGGATTATTTTTTGATTGATGTAGGCGACTATGGTTTGATGAATGACTATAAAATTAAGTCTAATGCCCAAGGATAGCCTAGGGATAGGTTAACTCAAGAGACACTCTTAGCATCCAATTATGACTTTTAGGTGATTATAGAAGAAATCACCAAAACATCCAATTAGATGATACTCTATCTTACAAAACATGAGATTATTTTCCCCAATCCCTCTTCACATGATGATCACATCTTACCTATAAATAATTCATGCAATCAACAAACATCATCCCTTCAATATGCCTTCCATTTCAAAATCCATGAAAGTGCCGTCTATTGTAGGGGCTATGATATGATGACATCCTGATCAATTTAGAATATGCTAATTTATAAATCAATGAAGTTCACAATGACATTTATGGATCACACACTTGAAGGGTCCTATGTTGAGAAGAGAAAGATAAATAATCCATCCAATAGTGAAAACCATGCTTATGGCACCTTGGGTAAGTACCATGATGAAGATTAGGTTTTTAATATCATGTGTAAATAATTTTTTATCTAAAAGTACATTAGATGATCCAAAAATTCTAAAAACATTAGAAAAATAAAAAAATTCAAAAACATTTGAAAAGGCCCAAAATACCTAAAAAAAGATACAAAGCCACAAAATCCAAAAACATTTGTCTTGTCCTAAATCTGATCAAAATCCTTGATCTAATCATTCTAGTTTTTTGATATATTTCATTCCCACATCCTCCATACCTGAGGCAAATCATAATTCCATCTTTTTGGGATATTTCATTCCTACATCCACCCTACTTGAGGCAAATCATCATTCTAGCTTTTTGATATATTTCATTCCCAAATTTTCCCTACTTAAGGAAAATCATTAATCTAGATTTTTTGGGATGTATCTTATCCAAATCCATCCCCTTACATGTATACTTTCTTGGGGGCACCATCAAACTATCAATATCATCAAGCCTTCACACCTAGATTTTGACTTGATTAATGATAAGATATTTTTGTTGCTTTTGTTTACATGTTTATGTGTGTTTGATTGTTTACTTATTTGTTTAATTGTCTTGTTATGCCTTAGTCCATATGCATGTAAAACCATGATTATCATAGTTTTTCCATATCATGGTGCCTCTTATAATTCACTTGTACTTAAGTCCATACATTAGCCAATGGTAAGAATGACATCATGATTTTTCTATACCATGGTGCATTTTTATCATTTTTCTATTGAATTAGGAATTGATCCTTATGCAAAATTTGGCTATGTCATCATGGTATTTTATATCACAGTGCATAATGTCATGTGCAATATCAAAAATCAAGTTAAAAAGTATATGTGGAGATGTGCTAAAATTACAATATATCCTTTTGAAAAATTTATCTATCTTATACTCATCTATTTTCAAATCAAATCATATCATCTAGATTTGACTCAGTGAAATTCAAGTAATTATTTATCATCACATTCTTCTCTTATTAGGAGAACTACATTGGCCTGAGGTTTATTCAAACTATGTAGGCAACCCTCAGTCACATGGAATTTTTGAGGTCAACTTGGCCACCATTCTTATTATTATTTCCACATCCATTCCCATCAACACCCTTTTTCTTCTAACTAACTATCCAGATCTAAAAATCATCCTCATAACCTATGTGTGTAGACATCACTTTACCATGTCCCCTATCCAATCTAATTTTACTCTAATTTTCTCAAAATATAATCACACAATTCTTCCATCATTATTGCTTCACTTGGGGTGTCCTCGTGTGCCATATTTTTTGTGGATTATTCATTTTTTGAAAATTCATTGTACCATCAACACATACTTATGCATCAACCTATCAAATACAAATCATCCATCAACATGATCACCTCATCATTAATCCATGGAATAGGTTAAGTCCTTTAGATAGGGTTGTAAACCAATTAATTAGTCAATCAATCATCCATTCAATCCAAGCTTGTAACTTCCACTCTCTTACATGTATCCTTACTTGGGACAAATCAAGTGTGCAACTCATCATTGGGATAGATCCTTCCCAGTCCAAGTTCATAGCTTTTCAATATATTTCACTCCTAAATTACCCTATTTGGGGAAAATCAAAGTGCGTAGCTTATATTATGATGTATCCTTCCCAAATATCCTTTTCTTAGGGTAATTCAATCCATAATCATCAAAAATCAAAGCATGCAAGCATGAACTCAAGCAAGTTAATCTCATCTATCCAATCATATCCTAATTCTTCCATTTTATCCTCTTCCTCTCTTTTTCAATATCCCATCAACATCCATCTTCCATGAATTACCTCTTTTAAGGGGCATCATCCATCACATTATTTCATCCATCATCATATAAATTTCATCCAACTTTTTTCAACTTCTTATTTCTTTGAAAATTTGTTGCTCCACTCATCGTATCTTGCAATACCATTTTAGAGAAGGGAGAAATGTACACACTTAAAACTAGACACCTCCTGTTGATTTTAACTATCCAATAATTATGCACTAACATCATCCTTAAATCCCTAATTAGTCCTCTACTTGTACTAACATCCTTAACATACCTTGATCAATTGATCATTTATTCCTCAAACATCTTTAATTCCACAAAAATCACATCCTATTCCATTAACTAATTAATTTAAATTAATTAACTAATCCTTAACTAATGATAAATTTCATATATTTTATAAATTTATATTTATCTAAATTCATAAATTTAATAAATCCTCACATCATGACATCATCTTCTTTTTCTAGGGAAAATTCAATACAAAGAAGCAAGTGTGAAAGTAAGAGCTATGACATGCTCTAACACAATTCAAGCCTTCATCATTGCATCCTATTACACACTCCAACTTTATTATTATAAAGTCAAACCTTATTCTTACACACTTAATCCTCATCATTTATGAGGAGGAGGACCAAACCTCCAATATTTATCTCCAACCAAGATCAATGGATCTAATCAATAAACTAAAGCTATAAATGGAGGGATCCTTACCCATTCATAGCATGTCTTTATAACACAATGAAGTTTTTCCATTTTGGAGAGCCACTCATGCATCAAGCCCATCATTTATCAATCCAAATCATCCATTTATCAAGGGAAAATGATTTCCATTTCATCATATGCATCCACCAATAAGGTTACAACTACATCCATTTGAGCAACATCCCATCGAAGTAAGAAGCATAGGGTGTCTTGGTTAAAATCAAGGTATATGTTTTATTTGTTTAATCCTTTATTAAATAGATCTTATGAGGACACATGCTTATATTATTAAAATACTTTAGTTTTGTTTTGATTTATGCTAACCTGAAGCTAATATTTATTTCATGATGTCACAGTTAGTAATGCGTATGTGATTTTGCATGTATGAATTATATCATGTATGCCCTTTTGTGTGTATGCATTACAACATGTATGTGATTTATGTTTAGGTATCCAAAATAAGGGTTGGAATCACACACAATGATATCCATGTTTTTTTCCCGAAAACAACAAAATTCATATTCAAGAATGATAAACATTATGGATTTTATTGAGAGATTTCATGAAACTATGACTATGAAATTGAACACACTCTCATATTTATAAATATGTATTTTTATATTTTTTTGACTAATTTACGGTCTCCATCTATGTTTATTTCTAAGTATGTCTTTTTATGTTTCTATATGTATAATATATACATGTCTATATTTGTTTATACATGTTTTATTTCATTCATACAAATGCAAAAAAAATATATGGTTGCAAACTAGGCCTAATTATATACACTGTATGAACTCAATTTTGACGTGCAAATAAAGTAAACTACTTCTAATCTAAGCTAAAATTCAAACTATGATAGATAAACAACCAAAGAAAAAAAAAATAAAAAACTTTATGCCTTGAATGCACAAGATTTCTCCATTGCGATATACATTTAATTTTCTCTTTTAAAATATGTGGTGCTCACTCCTCCATTGCAAAATAGAATGGGAAGAATTTTGGTGTAAAAGGAAAGTATTTGATTTTCCTTGATTTACTTTGATTCACTTGTGTGTAGATCTTTGATTTCCTGATTGTGTGATGTGATCTCTATATTTTTGTGTACATTTGAAAATGGAGATTTACAAGTTTATTTATAGATGTTTGGAGAAGGATCCAATGGTGGAGGATCATTTGGACTTTTTCAATGATCCAAATTATCAATGATGGCTAATGATAAGGAACTTGTTTTAATTTAAGTAAGTGAAGAGGAACAAATCTAAGCTATGACTAATCAAGAATTTACCATAAGTGACTATGAAGAGGAAATCATCATTGGGACACCACTTGGTAAGAGCAAGCATGTTTCAATCTTTCATGATGTCAAAGAGGTTGAGTTTCAAGAACAAGTGTAAGTTGGAGATGAGATCCAACAAGAAGAAGACCATTATCAAAAATTGTACCATGATTTCATGGGTGAGATTGGTGAACTTAAGATGACAAACATGGATGATGAGATAATGTAACAAGTTGAACCTTATAAAGATTCCATTAATGTTTTGGAGCTTCAAGAAGATAATGCTACTCTAAGGATGCCCAAATAGAATGAGAAGGTTAGTCTTGATGAGATATTATTCCAAATGGAAGACATGTATGAGACTAAGATACCTCATATTGAAAAGGATCAAGTGCTTGAGAAGGTGGACAAAGAATTTCCCATGGAGGGAAATGACCAAGATTGGGAAGAATATGCAGAACTCCTTAATGACTCTGAAGAAATTTCAACCAAGAATAAGCCTATTCTTACTAAGGAGACCATTGAAACCAAGGAGATATACTTGGTTTAACAACAATTGAGGGTCATATCTAACGAGACATATGAAGAAGCTAAGACTATCTAGATGCACATAAATGACATATTTAGGGATGCTTGGTTCTCATTGAGCAACATGCCAAAGAGGTTGATAGTTAAAACAAAGAAGGAGACATCAAGACAAAGGGGCAAGGAGATGAAAGCCTCATTCAATTCCTCATCTCATAATGTAGAGGGGTTGTCAAAATTTCCTTTTGATATAGGAGGAAAGGTACACATAGTTTTAGGCTGTATATATTAGATTAATTTTGTTCAATTACTCTAAGTAATATTTTTGGCACCTTTGTTTATTGTCCCCATTTTCTTTAGTAGGTTATTTTCCCTTCAATAAGTGCCTTGGGAACTTTATTTTATTTTATTCTTTCTTTTGCTCTTTCTTTGTTTCAAGAGAGGTTAGAGTAGAATTGGCAGCTAGTTCCGAATCTAGGTCAAAATGTGTTAGACACAATTAGAGACTCCATGTCCAATGGACTAGACAAGGCACATGGTCTGGGTTATTTTACATAGATAGGCATGCAACCCCTGTGAGTTTCCTAATATGTTGGCCAATTTTTGCCCACATATGAAGCTATGACATGGTTTGATAAAATAGTGGATCAAAAGACTTTAAGATAGGTTTAAAGTGTTACACAGACCCTATGGGATGTAAAGAGTACTTGGAATAAGTATGGAAGTGCATAACATTCATTTGGTTCTTCATTGTGTTCATCTAGAAATCTTGGGTCTAGTGGAAAAAATTCTGAGTAGGCACTTTGTTGACATCATAATTACCATGTGCAAATGAGTTAAGAAGAATCAATCATATGGGTTTGTTCAGCTTGATCCCTAGTTTCTATGCACTAAGTTTTAGATAATATACCAAAGAGTGGTATAAGTTATGCATGTTCAAATTTGTCTATTTAGTCAGATTTTGCTAAGTTTCCCACACTTAGCCAAATGAACTAGATTATTTTCAGGACATTATGTAGGAATAAATGGACTACTTAACTTGAGTATTTTATAGATATATTTAGAAAGCTCTCAATACTAGTAGATCAAATGGGCTCATCAAATTTAGTCTCAATAACATCTAATAAAAATTTAGTGCCTCCATGACTTTTATGCTTTAAGTTATAGGCCTTCAAAGTTGGACCTATGCAGTAAGACATCCATGCTAACATCAAGTTTAAGCTCAAGAAAAATAGATCCTTTTTAGCTTAAATTTGATGGTCACATGAACATCAATGATGGTTACATTAACATCATTTTATAGGAATGAGGATTTCAATTTTAAGATCATGAAGTAGCCCTTGGAATTCAAATAGTGGGTCCCAGTTAATCTAATAGTCTGCATTCACTCATACATTCAGATCTAACAATAGGTAGAGGTCAAAAGGGTTAGCTGATATAGAGGTCAATTTAGAAAAGGCTCTGAAGTAGATCAAAACTTTCACCATTGTGTAGGGCTCATTGAGACCTTTCCAATGGTATCTAAAACATATAAAACATAGATCGTATGCTCCTTGTGCAGCTAGTCAAAGTTCTAGTCAAACTAATCAAAGTAAGTCAAAGTTGGTCAAACTAAAAAAATGATCATTATGGAATAATTTTAAAATAGTTTCACTACTAATATATCATCATGAGATTTTTGGCACAATTTATGGTTCATGAAACAGAGTCTGTATGTGAAAGATATGGTCAGTCAAAGTTGTGGTCAAACTTGGTCAATAGGATGATGTGGCAAAAGTGTGGCCCAGTAAGAATGTGACATGTGACAGTCAATTCATATGGAAAAATAGTGGATTTTAATCATTTTTCTTTTCCAGGTGAATACAGTCATCTTTGGTAGGTGTAATGTAATAGGGCAAAAAAAATTTGGGGTTTGGACATAACATCCAGTTGGATGTCGACAAGTGGTGAGTAGTCGACAAGTGGTGAGTGGATGACAAATGGAAAGAGAATATTGGACCATGTGGTGGGTCTTAAATCCACCAAATGGATTTCCACCATCTAATTTCCCATGGTCCATTTTTAATAGTCATTTAATTAATTATATTATTTATTAATTAATTAATTAATTATACTCATACTTTCCACATACTTGCCATGTAACGCTACATTCCATGTTCCACCAACATCCTTGTCATGTGTCATGACCTAAGTTTCCATGTGACCCCATATTCCATTCATCTTTCACGTCCCAACATACACATGAAACCCAACATACCACTCAATATTCTACATAACATCTCAAACATGCCACGTTTAATCTACAAATTTCCATGCCAAACCCATAAGCCTCCACAAAATCCCATGAAATACATTTTAATGCAAACCATTTGGCATGTTTTGCCATGAATATCATGGTCTATGAATATCCCAACTGCCACCCACCTCCCAAATGTGGGATTAAAGGATTATGATGCCCACCAAAAGCAAAGGCATGAGACTCGAACTCCTATCCTCCCGTACAAATGGGATAAGGCCCAACCACATGGGATACATGCCTAAATGATCTATAAAGTGTTAAAAATTGTATTTTTAATTTAATTCAAATGAGCTAAGCATCCATAGCAAAGGCTAAGAGCTATAAATCTTTCACAACTTACAAAGAGTGCCAGAGGTAGATTTGGGAAAAAGTTTGAAAAGGGATTTATATTATTTTTTCCCAAGGAACAACTTTTCAGTTGTTCACTTTTCATTTTGGATATGTTTTAAAGTAATTTTCAAGTGTTTTTCATAATACCTCAGTTGATGTATGACATAGAGACATAGGCCTTCGTGCCGAACTCTGTTATCAAATTATGTGCTATGTTTTGAGATTTTTTTGAATTATTATTGTTAAATTGATGTTTTGTAAGTCAATTTTTTAAATTATTCCATAAATTAATATTGTAATTAAAATAAAAAAGTGTATTATTACTTAAGTTTATGGATTAAGGTTGGTATCGGAGTGGTTAGTGTGCTGGGCTAACTTCTGTGTAGACATTGCTCTGAAATGTTAAGGTTGGTATCAAAGTGGTTAGTGTGTTGGGATAAATTTTGTATAGACATTGCTCTGAAATGTCAAGTTTGATATCAAAACTAAATTTGTGGGAGAATTTGTGATTTTATTGTTTTAACCAAAGTTAGTTATTGTAGAACAATGGATCCAATGCTAGCTTAGATTTAGTTGTTACTGAAGTCCATTATCACTACGATAATGTAATACTTGCAATCTCAAAAGTAAAGTCAACAAGTGGTAGAGCAATGATAGGGGTATAAAATCAAGAGGCTCTAATAGAGCATTGATGTACTATGAGTAGAACTACAATAATAACTTTGATAGAAGAAGAGGATGCATAGAGATTTAGAGATTTGTGGGCATTATGCCCAATGAGGTCATATTACCAAACAATGTTGGATCTTACATCCCAGTCAGGATCCATTATGGTTTAGAAGGTGGAATGAGTAGAGATGCAAAGCAAAGGGGAAGACACCTATCAAAAAAGCTACAAAGCCCAGTTCTCCTAAGCATCAAGCAACAGATGAAGGATTCATCAAGGAGATGTTGCCAAGTTAGGTACCAAATATTATGCTTCATTTAGAAAATGAAAGAAATGAAATCAACTCTTTTGATTATATAAATAATGTTAGGGATACTTTGTGTTCTAACTCTATACGTTCATCAAGTAATTATGCTAATACATTTGAAAAGCACATGAAGGGAATAGGTTCTAAACTGTTAGTTAAAATGGGATTCAAAGGAAAAGAGCTTGACATTAATGGTTAAGGGATTGTTCAACCTATCCAAGTAGGAAAGAGACCAATTCATGTAGGATTAGGATATAGAAGTTTAAGACAAATTTCCTAAGAATCTAAACTGAAGAGTTATTTAAGAATTAAGTTAGAACACCCTGAAGAGCTGGAAGATGTACTCTCCAAAGATGCAATAGTTACATTGGATGAAGAATCTTCAAATGACTTGTCAAGGTATGCAAAGAAGAAATACTCAAATACATTTTTTGATTATGCACAAGAGAGTCCTAAAAATAAGTTTAGGAAATTTTTTAAAACAAAGTTGCCTAAAGAAGACATGAAGTTGGGTTTTTACTTCAATGCTAAGGGGAAAATGCTAAAAGAAGATAAGCAAACTTGTCTACAACGCCAGGCAAAGGTTGCAAATACATCTTCATCAAGAAAAAGATAGAATCTTGTCAGTTAGAACCTGAGACAAAATAAATGAAGGAGATGATAGTCAATGAGAATATGATAGTTCAAAAATTGTCACCCTGGAAAGGTAAGCAACATTTCTTTAAAATAATAATTGCTAAGCATTCTAAGATAGATGCTATTTTTGATAAAAATGATCAAAAGAATATGATATTAGAAGATGTTGTAGAAACCTTAGGTTTAGAAACTAAGCCACATTTCCAACCCTATTCTCTGGATAAGATAGATGATGGTAATAATATACATGTAAGTAAAACATGTAAATTAGGGTTTGTAATTACTGCTAACTTTTTAGATGAAGTTGAATTAGATGCGGTTCCACTACAGTTTAGTGGAATTATGCTAGGTAAACCATATTTGTCTCTGAGAAAGGCAACTTACTCTAAGAAGTAAAATTAGTATAACATTGTAAAAGATGGGGTAGAATATCTCATGTGAGCACATAAAAAATAACCATTACAGGTAAATAGTGCATTCAGTGTTTTTATACCCATGTATGCTGTAGATAGGAACACTGCAAGGTAACAAAAAGATGCTGTCATGAGAAGAATCGAGAACAACTTAGAAAATGTGTTGTGTATTTTAATCTATATGTTTTAAAGTATGCAAACATGCATACATATTTGCCTTATGTTTGTAAGACCTGAATATAAGCAGTGTTTATAAATACATAAGACCCAAGTATGGGTAATGTTTGTAATCATTACAGTGTTTGTAAAGACCCAAGAAGGGCAACGTTTGTAAAACTATGTTGCTAGGTAAGATCCTAAGAGGGTAATTGTAAAATGGTGATTATTATAACACTAGGTGAAATTTTCATAGTGTCAAATCTAAAGATCCATCAAAATTTCTTCAATGATCATCAGAGATAGAGCAATGAAAATATCCTCATATTGAGTACCAGGTCCAATACTAGCTTTTTGAGGACAAAAAGCCTTCTTAGTGGGGAGGATTGATCTAGAGGTTAATTAAAAAAGGGTCTTAAATTAGATCAAAACTTACATGATTGTGTAGGTCCTATTGAGACCTTTCTGACGGTATGTGGAACATGGAAAGTAGAGCTTGTATGCTCCTTGTGCAACTAGTCAAAGTTTTAGTCAAATTGGTCAAAGTTGGTCAAACTATAGAAAATTACCATTAAGAAATAATTTTAAAATAGTTCCACTATGAAGAGCTCATTGTGATAGTTTTGGCGCAATTTTTGATTCATGAAACGGAGTTCATATGTGAAAGATATGGTCGATCAAAGTTGTGGTCAAACTTGGTCAATAGGATGATGTGGCAAAAATGTGGACCAATAAGAACGTGAGACATGGCAGTCAGTTTGTATGGTAAAATAGTGAATTTCAATCATTTGTCTTTGACAAGAAAATATAGTCATCTTCGATAGGTGCAATGTAATAGGGCAAAAAAATTTAGGGTTTGGACAGAACATCCAGTTGGACATCGACAAGTGGTGAGAGGAGATTGTACCATGTGGTTGGTCCTCAAGCCACCACGTGGCTTTCCATGATTTAATTTTCCATGGTTTATTTTTAATAGTCATTTAATTGACTATATTATTAATTAATTAATTATTTTTCCTCATACTTTCCACATACTTACCATGTAACCCTACATTGCATGTTCCACCAACATCCTTGCCACGTGTCATGCCCTAAGTTTCCATGTGACCACATATTACATTCATGTTTCATGTCCCAACATCCACATGAAACCCAACATACCACTCAATATTCCACATAACATCCCAAACATGCCACGTTTCATCTATAAATTTCCCGCCAAACCCATAAGCCTCCAAAAAATCCTATAAAATACATATTAATGCCAACCATTTGGCATGTTTTACCATGAATCTCATGGTATATGAATATCCCAACCACCACCCACCTCCAAAATGTGGGATTAAAGGATTATGGTGCCCACCAAAAGCAAAGGCATGAGACGCAAACTCCTATCCTCTCGTGCAAAAGGGATAAGGCCCAACTGTGTGGGTTATGGCCCTAAATGCTATATAAAGCATTAAAAATTGTATTTTTAATTCAATTCAAATGAGCTAAGTAGCCATAGCAAAGGCTAAGAGCTAGAAATATTGGACAACATATAGAGAGTGCCAGAGGTAGATTTGGGAGAAAGTTTGAAAATGGACTTATATCATTTTTTCCTAAGGAACAACTTTCCAGTTGTTCACTTTTAATTTTGGAGACATTTTTAAGTAATTTTCAAGAATTTTTCCTAATACATTGATTGATATAGGACCTGGAGATGTAGGCCTTCGTGCTGAACTCTGTTATCAAATTGTGTGTTGTGTTTTGAGATTTTATTGAATTATTCTTGTTAAATTGATGTTTTTTAAGTCAATTTTTAAAATTATTCTATAAATTAATATTGTAAAATAAAATTAAAATACACAAGTGTATTATTGCTTAATTTTATGGATCATTAGTGAATCTCAAAAGAAAATGCATGATTGACAAGTGTTAATAGTTCATTCAACTAGCAAAGAATCAATGATCCATGAGATTTCATACAAATTGAAATAAATGGAGCGAGCTAGGTCAACAAGTCAAGGATCTGATAGCTATGATCTATGGAACCAATGAGAACAAAGATAGGATGGAATAATTTGATTGGTCTGAGTCAGATTTTGATGGTGAATTAGAACAAAGTTGAGCCTAGGGTTTTCGACAGAGGTTGAGAATCCATTTTAAGCCAAGGGCAAAAAGGTTTTACAGGGTCATCTTGATGCCATTGAAGCTCATTCAAATGTGATGGAGTGGTCAATATGATGTAATTAGGTATAAAGAATATAAAGGATCACCATTGGAGCTTAATATTGACCTCTAGTTCGACCTTTTTATGGCTTACAGGGTTCATTCTTGTGACTATGTTCACCATTTCTAAATAAGGACCTGGGTATGGTGAACTCTTGACTCTTGCAAAGACTGATGGGCGCCTTTTTAGACCTAATAGGAGTCTAAAATAGGTTATGGTCTATAGGTATGAATTAATATGGAAAATTATAGGAAAACAAATGACCTTAGATTGGTTTTCCATCTATAGGTGGGACCTATGATCCAAGCATGGAAATGGAGAAAATACATGGTTAATATAAAAGGGTTTCATCTATCGATGTGGTTCTATCATTGATAAAGTAGGTAAAAATCACTATTCATGGCATGGCCCTATCGGTTTCAAAATTTGAGGTTTTGATCCTCATGAGCATATCAAGTGGACTGAGTCTCAAGGTAGTGAATTGGTAGTGGGAGAAGTGGTTAAGGGCATTGATTCTACTCAAACAAACTTAGTCATCATGGAACAAACCCTTATCTCTAGTAGGACATTCTCAGCCAATGAGAGGAGCTTGAGGACTAGTGGGATAAAATGAGGTTCATTTGTTGATCAAGACACACATGTAGAAGGGAATCAATGAGCTACCACCTCACTTATTGATCATGATGATCTTTTCTCCATTTTCCAAGGAATTATTCCCATCTCTCTTTCTCTTTTTATGCTATATATAAAGGCTTTTGACCCAAAAAAAATGGATCCTCTCTGTATTTTCTCTACTCCCTCTCTTGGGCATGACTAGACTCTACCAAGATGGAGCTTGTAACCTCTTTAAATGAATACAAGACTATTTTAGATTTCATTATTCTCATATAAGGTGTACATTCCAAACTTGCATATGTGGTAGAAGTCTCTCCCTTATCAAGTTATGATCTTACTTGGTTACTAGCTCATCTTGTTATGCAGGTCATGTTTAGTGTTCTACACCTCTTGATTAAATCTTACATGTGGATATTGTGACTAGTTAGTGTCTTAATTTAGACCTCTCCTTCATTTCCCTTAACTTAGATCATTTGGTGAACCTCTTCATGAAACACTAATGTATGATAGATATTTGGGATCCTAGATCTAGTCTTTTACTTATTTTATTAGTGTTATAAGAGTCAAGTAGGGTGGATTAACCATAAATTAAGTGTATCACTGCTATTAGCTTAGGTTTCCCTTTCATGTTCTCTCTCTCTCTCTCTCTCTCTCTCTCTCTCTCTCTCTCTCTCTCTCTCTCCTCTCTCTCTCTCTCTCTCTCCCCCCACTTTTCCCCAGTCATTATTAAGCTTTAGTACTAGAAATGCACTAAATGATGCATTAGATGAGCTAGCCTCATTAAAATAACTAGAGGTCTGACCCCATTAAAGTATACCCACAACTTGGGGTCAATCCCATGTTGAGCTAGATTTAGAAGTAGGACCTAAACACTCCTACCTCTAGCTAGGGTGAAATCTAGATCTCTAATAAAGTCCTCACCCATGAAAATGAAGACCTTTTCAAAATGGTTAAGAAAAACATGGGGTTGGTTAGCTGACTCAACAAGACTAATTCAATTTGCTTGACAACTCAGGGGATGAGTCACAAGATGTTGAGAATTTTATGGATTTGGTTGGGATGAGGGAGAAAAAGGTGGGAGATATTTGGATGACATGTAAAATTTAGATTTTATTATTTAAAATAAGGATTTAAGTGTGCATAATTGCTGTATTCAATATTTTGAAGTATTTAGTTATTTGAATTTGGAAGGAAATGTGATTTATTAATTTTTGAATAATTATTAAATATATTTAGGTGTATTTCAACACTAAATGAAGTTTAGGTATATATATTTTCCCCTCTTTAAAAGAGTGCTGTGAAGTAATACTATTTTCAAGAATAGTACAAGAAGTAGAGTGTTGATGATAGAAAATGAAAAATTTGCCCCAAATGAATGAAAATGAGTGTGATGATGCCCCATTGAGGGTTTGTGCGAGAAAATGGACAAACACTCAGAATTATTGAAAAGAATAAGTGAAATGTGGAGAAACGATAAATCAATTTATGTTAGGATTGATATCAAATTTGCAATGATGTTGGTTACGTAAAAAATGTTGCCCCTAGTTGATGAAAACTAGAATATGAATTTGAAAAACAATAGTTTAACCATTTAGAGATTGCACACTTATTATTGTTGCTAATAACATTGGGTTCAATCGAGCGATTGTGGGAATGATATATCCCAACAAGAATAAACTATAGATATATAAATAGAATAAAAAAGTATTGAATTATCAAAACTTTTATTGATTTTATGTTGAGAGATTAGTGTAAGATTTTGAATATAAATTTGGAAGAAATTTATTTAATGTTGCTAGCATTTTTCATAAAATGAAGGAATAATGAGGTGGATGAGACGATGAGGGAAATATTTGGTGGTATAGAAAAATATAAGTAGAAGAAATGTGGATTAGAAAATCATTTGTGTAATTTGATTTTCAAGGTTAGTAGCTAATAATTATGATTTGAGATATTTTCTTTGAGATGCACCAGGAAACAGGGACCATATTCCACACCATGAACACTGAGCAGAGTGAGTGAGATAATTCCATAGACTTGAGAGGAGTGGCCCTCCAGTAAGTTATTTGATTTTTTAAATTAATGGCATTTATTAGGGATTTAAAGTTAGAGAAAATAAAATTGTTGTTATGAAAATGATAATTTTGGTATCGAAGTTAGTGATTTCTTAGGGGTAAACAATGATTTTGCTAAAATTAGAGGAAAAATAGTCAAATAGGGTTGCAAATTCATTTAATAGGATTTTGGCAATTTTACTATTTGTGATTTTAGTGAAATTTCTAAACATGGCAGTGAAATCATCATTTGGTTAAGTGATTTTGCTAAGTTTAACAATGATTTTACAAAGAGAAGGTTATAAGTGAATTTAAAAAAGTCAAGAGCGAATTTGTAAATAGTAGTGGTGATTGTGTAGAGAATGAATGAAGTTAAAAGGATTGTAAACTAAAAAATATATTTTTGTCTTTTTTTTTGTTATGTAGATGGTAAGGAAAATGAAGAACATAATGCTAAATAAAAATAATAAAATTTTGACATTTGTGAGTTGTAGGAGGTGTTACCAGTGATTTTTATGTGGGAACTAAGATCTGTAACTATGATGTACATGGCTAGCTTCACTGAGTATGAGTTTGGCATTCTAGAGGCGAGTGGTTTATCCTACATTATATAGATGTCAAAGGTTCAAGCATATAGAGATATATTGATAGCATTAGCAGAGAGATGGCACAGTGAGACTAACACATTTCACTTACCAATATGGGAGATGACTATTACACTTGAGAATGTGTATTAGATTTTGGGTATCCTAATATGAGGTAGACATGTTTATAGGGGATAGGGTCCTCTAGAGATTACTTTATACTATATTTTTGGTGATGGTTTGATCCTAATTATTAGAGGTGGGATCGATGTAGACTATTCCACCAATTTATATATGGATTCTCTGACTATTGTACTCATGGCTATTGTTAGTGGCATTTTGCTTCTTGATAAGAGTGGGAGACTATGTCTTATTGGATTATTAGATGTGATTAGAGATATGATGGAGATGGAAGAGAGATTCACATGGGGTCCATGCATTTTAGCTCACCTATACCATAATCTACATCATTTTATGTATTCAAGTCAAATAGAGATAGGGCATTCTACATTACTATAGGTTTGGTACTAGGAGCACATTGTGATTAAGAGCTTGGTTGGGCATATGAGCACATGGTTAAAGGATGAACCATTATCTTTTGGATGGCATGTGATTATTGGGGTATGCAGACCACATTTAGAAGATCTAGAATTTTATAGGAGGGTGATTAATGAAGTAGGTGATGACTAGATCACCTAGAGACCTTATAGAGAGATCAAGTTTTAATGGCCTCATGAGGATATTCACATGGAATACATGATGAATCCTTACTACATCATTGGGAGACATGGTTATATTATAATAGATATCACCTCGATAAGGTGATGAGATAGTTTGGTGTGAGGCAGAATATACTAGCTAGACTACACGTATTTGCACATTTTATGAGGGAGAGACCACGATGGTATATGATGATTGATCTGACCATAGTTGATCATAGATAGACACAATTACAGACTATTAGATGGAATGATATGAGAGACATAATTGATGTATAAGTGGTTTATGGGTATGCATATTGGTGGGATTGACACAGACCATTGAGATTGATGATGCCATATGCACCACCATAGACATGGAGGTAGAGGTTAGTGGCTAACTTGAGTAGATAGTCATGACGTAAAGGTTTAGGAACCCAAATCAAGAGGGATATTATAAGGGATAGAGTGATAGAACATGTAGAAAAAATTCATACAAGATATGGATCTAGATATGAGATAAAGAATAAAGACATATATGAAAAAAACACAAGATATATGTGGGAAAAACTTTAAGAATTAAAAAACCCATAAATATTTTCATATTATGAGAAACTCAGTGTACCCAATACAAGCTTTCTCTTCTCACTTCTCCACAATTCTTCACTAACAAAGATGGATAGATTGGAATGCATAAGCATCCTCACTAGATTTTATAATATAAAATCTCTATAATATAAGAAAATCCATATGACCATTATAATACGACTATTGGAAAAGTGGGACCCTTTCCAACAGTCAGATTACATGGGTCTAACTTTGTCCCCTTGGTCACATGGGTTAGCATCTTTGACCATAGGTCATGATTCCAACCTAGACCAATAATTCCAACATTAATAATAATATGCTTTATTATTGCATGAGCATGACCTCATAAATAATAAATCATATTATTTATTTAATGTTGAAATCAATATATTAAGGGTACATAAATTCACCACTTAACCATTACATGCTCCAACACTCCCCCTTAATGTTAAGTGGGGATTTTTAAAGCAAATATCCATCCATCTAGTCATTCCTTTATAATAAAGGAAAAATCCATCACACTTGGTGTGGATAAAGGTAGTGATGAAATCTATGGAAAAGTTTCACCAATGTGCAACCTTTCCATAAGCCATAAAAATATTCTATCATTTATGGAGGTGACTTCTCTAAAACTGATATAGTTTAATGTATTAAGAGTACATAAATGCACCAGTTACCCATTATATATTACAACAATAATCACCTTCATAAATAAAGGAATTATCCTTCATAAACCATCTATGATGAATTCAGGAGGTGAAAGAAAAAACCTTCATCATGCCAAAGTTACCTTTTGAAACAAAAGGAATTACAATCCTTAAACTACTTAAAGTAAGTTTAGGCTAGAATGATCATGAGACTACCACTCATAGTTTCTCATGAATAATAAAAAAAGAATTGGAGAATTTTATAACATAAGGACCTCCATATGCTTATAAGTATTGGGTACAAAATTAAAACTTTCACATGAGGTTTACTAAAATCATATAAGTGATTTAACAATGCTATACAATGAAAAGAAGTATAGAGAAGAAGAAAGATATAAGACCGAGAAGTGACATTAACATGCACAATCACCCTCAATGGTATCTCTAAGAGCCCTAGCATTATACAAAATTGACAAGACTTGGTGGAACCAAGTGGTTTGTGAAGACATCTAATACCTATGTGCCCATAGGACATTATGTAGATCACCATTGAGTAGTTTTATCTAGGATAACTTGTACATGTATTTCAATAGTTTGTTGGTGCTACACTATAATTTTCTCTAGAGTTATATAACTTTAACACCTGCACAAACTTCCAACACATCCAAGAAATAATGGATTCATGATATCATATAATGGTTAACATCAAAATAACCACATCCATAAATATAAAAAATGAAATATGTTTTTTTGTGATAAAGCAAATTAAAAACCATCAAGTCATAAACAAGTTCACTACTTTGATTACAAAGCTAGTGACAAACATAAATTATTGTATGCAATTTATTATTGGATGTCTCCAATATTGACAAGATGAGCATCCTCATATGTCATGTGATGCACATACAATAATTTTACTGATAATATAATACTTAATCATTTAGATATCTTATTAGCAATAACTCATTGAAGTTGTATAAAAACTTTGGAAATTTAATATGATTCAATTTTCTAATGATATAGATTTGGAAATAAAAATTGAGGTATGTAGCCTCTCATACATCAAATAGAGATTAGAATGATATGCAATCATCTAATAAAATAGACATAAGATTGAAATTGATTTCAGAGATTTATGAGTAGAATGCTTGGTAATTTAAATAATGGAGAGCCAATAACACAAACTCCATTTACACTTGCATTTCAAAATGAAGCATATAATCATGTTAGTATAAACAATCAAATGATTCATCAAGCAAATGAAATATACTAAACATGTTAGTATAAACTTGATTTATTTATCAAATGATAGTATATAAGCATTTTAGCATAAATAATCAAATAATACAACATTAAAATAAGAGTATCTAAGCATGTTAGCATAAAAGCTACTTTTTAAAAATTAGAATTAGTAAACATGATCAAAGTGAACCATGATGATATGTATAAAATGCTAACTCATTTTAAATTGAAAATAATCATAATGTAATTAAAATTTGAAAACAATATTATTTTCTCATCTAACATCTTGAATAAAAAATTGAGATTCATCTTCATACATAATCATCAAAGTATGGTATGTATATTGACCTCTAGTCAATTATTAATACTATAAATATTAGATGATCTAATTAAGGATTTTTCACTTAGGTCTTTTTAGATTGAACATAAGTGAATAAGGCTTCCCCTCATAGTCTAAGTTATCCAAAATTGGATCAACTTCCTCTAAGGCATCTATTTCTTCATAAGGAGAAATAAGAGAGTTAGGTTCATCAAATGATGAAATTAAATGAGGTTCTAAAGGAGGCTCACAGATAGATTTTTAAGGACATAAACATTCCTATTTTCAATGATTTGTCTAGAAGATGAATCATATACTCTTAATCCTTTAGTCTATCCTCATAGCCTATGAAAAATGTAAGAACATAAGGTAGGATTAAGTTTCTTTTTTATTTTAGGAATAAAAAATGGAAGCATTGCTGCCAAATATCTTAATGTGAGCAACACTTGGTTTCTTTTTAGACCAAAATATATAGCAATATAAATTTAGTTAGCAATTTGAAAGAACCTAGAAAAATGTTCACTAAAAACAAAATAGATTTAATAAACTATTATAATGTCACATAATATGACATGAACATACAAATACCGCCCAATTTGTGATCTAGGTACCATACAATCCTCTATGTCAAGCCTTATGCATACATTTCTTGTCAAGTCATATAAAACAATATTTTTAGATATGACACAAGTTTCAATATTAGTCAACATTTCTCAGAGTGTAGAAGGATACAAGGCTTTAGTATCATGATATTTTAAGTATAAGTTTGGATTGATGCTTATCATGTAAACATTCCCAACTAACTTCATGATGAAGACATAAAAGAAAGGCCACCATAAATTACCAAGTGAATGTGAATTAGTTAAGACAATAATAGTGTGACGTGGCAAAATCACCAAGATGATAACATTGACCATCTTCATTAGCACACTTCACAACTAATTCACAACATGATAAACCACTAACAATATGATAATGAATAAAATGCTTCTATAAAGAGAAACAACATTTTGTCAGTGAATATCAATTTCCTCATCTATGAGGTATACTTATGAAACCAAATAACAAAACCCATATGAATAACATGCCAAAATAAACTGGCATTTAAAGTGGGGTTTGGTGAAAAACTAAATGTTTCACCCATAATGTTGGATTAAACCAGGTTTGGATTTAGGTTGCCAAAACTAGCAAATATCCCTGAAAAAGATAAAATAAAGTTTCTAAGATATTATGAAGATATAAGCAAACATAATAAAATTCCATATTTGAGAAACTTTATTTTATTTTTTAATTTAATCAAGTTGATTCCAAAGTGACTTTACAAGTCAACAAATCAAGCATAGTGCATTATTTCTACAACTTATTTCGAAATCGATCTTGAAAAATAATGCAAGCTTAATAAGAATTCATTCTGGTTACTATTTTCATATCTTGTATGATAAGTATATTGGATGTAAGTCTTAAATTCATAAAAGACTAAGTTTAAGTATTTATTTGAACACCCTTTATAGGTTATTCTGTGTTGTTTTAACACATATACAACTACTTAAACTAGGTTCACATATTGGTAAATTGATGAATTCATTCAAACATAAAAAAATGAAAATTCATTAACACAATAAGTTATACGACCAAATAGTAAAATGTCTCATAAAGATATTATCAACATACCTTGGATGTTTACTTTATTGGAAGCCTATAACTATGATAGGGAATCCAATTATACACAAGGTGAGCAACAAATCATCATGAAGGATGAAAAAATAGCTTAGATTAGTCTAATTATCTAACAACTCAAAAGGGAACTCACAAAATAAAACATTTTGTATTCAAAGTATATAAACACATAATGCTAACTAGGAAGACTCTTGTCATTGATGTGGCATCATAAGTGTCCATAAAACACTTAGATCAAACTCACCGTTAAGATTGAATCACGGTAGTAGGAGAAAATATGTAGGGCCTACTGAAGCATTATGTGACATTTTAAAATACTTTTGAGACTAATATAAGAGACATACCAAGTCTTTATATCAAGATACATGTTTTACTAAAAAAAATAAAATTACACTCCTTACAATGTTGGCACCTTACGTTTGCATTTTCGACATAAGAGGGGTTTAAGTTGTGAAACTTAATTTAATGTGATTTTATACTAAATTTGATTATAAAACAAATTTAAAATGTATAATGAGACTAAATTAATCAAAATACTAATGAAAACTTAGTGTTGCAAGTGTCTCAAGTATTAGTTGCAAGTCTCACAAATAGTGTCACAAGAGCACTATTTAATCAAATTATTGTAAAATCAATATAATGAGGTTTCAAATAAACTCAATGGCCTTCATAATGTGTTCGGAACATGCCAAAACCTATAAATTGAATGGGTGGACAACTATGGTCTACAAACAATTGATAGGGTCACAAGATAAACAAAATATCACACACGGCACATGTTCCCATGTGAATGATCACACACATTAAAAAAGTTTTTAATTTTTTTTTTAAAAAAATATCAAATTAAATTTGATCAAAATGAAGGTTTTAATGGATTTGAACACTAGACCTCTCTCATGCAATGATTTAGCAACATTATACTATTCAACTCACCCACTAAACTTGCCAATGGTAAACATACACAAATTTATACATTAACCATTTTAAACCTTATTTTTATTTAAAAATAAAAATAAACATAAATATGTGCATGGATTTATAACAATGATATTTCAATTTGGACAATGTAAATAATATTAAAAGGTAGGTTGGGACCCAAGCTTATGTGGAAAAGGAGCAATTAAATAAAAACTACATTTAATAAATGCTTGCATTTAAAATATTAAAAAAAAAAACATATCTATTGAAGCTTACTAGAGATTAATGGTGGCTCACAAAAATTCACCTACTTAGTTATCTCTCTATAGACCTCTGTTTGCTCTAAAACTTGGGCAACCCTCCTATTTTTGCTTTTTAATGCACAAACTAGCTTCAAATTTTGATTTCTGGCTCAAGAATGAATGTGGAAATTGTGTAGGCTAAAGTATGACACTTAGGAGGAGGAATGGAGCATTTAGTGAGTAAGGGAGGACAATAAGAGCAATTTATGACCATTTTCAACAATTTAAAGCTCAAAATTGCATGAAATTTGCCTTTTGAAGCCTTCTGTGTAACCAAAAGATGTTTTTTTTGACTAAAAAATGAGTTTTATTTTTTTTGTAGCTACAATAGCACCTTAGGAGTAGTAGATGAGAAGAGAAAACTTAGAATTTCTTTTCAATGATCCAAATGACCCCTCCAGGTGGATTTGAATGCCAAAAAACTGACAAAACACCTTCCAAAAAACAAAGATTACAAATGGATGTTTTGAGTTTTTATTTTTTTTCCAAGGGTTGTAGTAAGCCATACAAAGATGTCAAAGGAGGTTGAGGAAAGAAGGAAGAACATTGGAAAAAAATTTGTAGAGATTAGAGAGAGTTTTACAGGGTTAAAGA
Source organism: Torreya grandis (assembly GCA_037957365.1). Lineage (NCBI taxonomy): Eukaryota > Viridiplantae > Streptophyta > Pinopsida > Cupressales > Taxaceae > Torreya > Torreya grandis. The sequence goes on from JARHVA010001792.1 coordinate 2,374,520, forward strand.
CTCTCAATGCAAACTCTAAGGACTGAAACCAAATTGTAGAAGCTTAAAATCTGATTTATTTATTTATCTAGAGACTATACAGGCCGTACATGTCTGTATAGGATGCCCAAGTAGCAAGGTATCTCAAAAACTCTATTTTGAAGCTTGATTAGGCTCTCTAATGGTGTTTTAAAACATAAATATGGAGATTTAACTTCTAAAAACTTGATAAATAGGAAATCTAGAATCAATAATAAATTTTTTTTGACTAAAATTCAGCTCTTGAAGGCCATACAAGCATAAAAGAGGAGAGATAAAATTCTAAAAAGAGCTACAAGAATCTGAATCAGGAAAAATAAAGGTCTAAATTACTTGGAATTAGCCAAACTAAGTAGATGGAAATATTAGATTAGAGATTTACTACTTAAAAACTAATATTTTATTGATTTTTAGCTTTCATATGTTAAAAAATAGTGCTTGGGAATGGAATGAAAAAAATATTTTAGTGTTTCTATAGAAAATCTTAAATAGCCAAACAATTTTTTTTGTAGATCTATAACTAGAAACAAGATTTTCAATATTTTTATTTTCTCAAATTTTTAACTTGATCTTCCAAAACAAATTTTAAAAAGATATTTTAGGCCAAAAATGAAGATCTTAACACTAAGAATTGAGAAAAAAGAAACAAAACTTAAAATGAAATTTTCTTGCCTCTTGATTTGTTGGATCTACAAATGAATTCTTCACATGCAATGGAAGTACACAGAACATGAACTTTGAAGAAGTGATAAGACCAACAACACTCTCATGAATATTCCATAAGATCTACAAGCTAATTTTTGAGCAAAGAGAAGCTTGAACACAAGTTAAAAATGCTCGATCTATGATCTTTCCTCTTGATCACGTATTAACCAGCTTTGATACCATGACAAGACATGCAAAACAAATGCATACGAGCTATGGATCTAGATATGAGATCAAGAGAAAAGACATACATGAAACCAACACAAGATATACATGGGAAAACCTCTAAGAGATAAAAAAAAAACCACAAATATTATTCATATTATGAGAAACTCAATGTACCTAATACAAGCTTTCTCTTCTCACTTTTCCACAATTCTTCACAAACTAGGATGGATAGATTGGAAAGATTTTATAATGTAAAATGTCTATAATATATTAAAAGCCATATGACCATTATAATACAACTATTGGAAAAGTGGGACCTTTTACAATGGTCAGATTACATGGGTCTGACTTTGTCCCCTTGGTCATATGGGTTGGCATATTTGACCATAGATCATGCTATGCCCTTAACCTTTGGCATGTCTTAGGATATGTGTGGCCGAATTATGGCTTACATACTTCTTTTATATTCTTGTTACTTTTACTATGTTATTGGTTAGGTTGGCCTATGGAATAACCATGGCTAAGTAGATTATATATAGGAGGTAGTGGTTAGTCTTTGATCATCATGTTAAGTATTTTGCTCTTATTGCATTGTTGTGGAGGTTGCCCCCTCGAAGTGGCTTTGCTGTATTATCTAGTATTCTGCTCTACTATCAATTATTGCTATGTGATCTCTCATATTTGCTTATTCTATGTGATATAAAATCATTCTATGTGAACATCTAAGTAATTTCATTAAAATTGGTATCAAAGCTTTTATTTGGGAAAATTTCTTATGGTGTTGTTTTTTAGATTTGGTGAGACATGACTTTTGTGAGGGGAAGGAATGAAAAAATATAACTTGCAATCTGGGAAGAATTATTTTTTTTCTATTAGTGCAGTATTGTTTAAAACATTTTTTTGAAAAAAAATATTAAAAAAAAGTCTAATTTTTTTTGCCTTACAAATTTCAGTCATTGGATTCATCTCAACAAGATGATCACAATGGTATATTCCACCAATACACTTTTTTGTGTCAAATTGTTTTACCCTAGTACACAAATGCAGTCATTGGATTCATCTTTGCAAGGCAATTGTAATGGTGCCATCCCCTGGTAAAAATTTTTTGGGGTAAAAAGCCTCCTAGGGTTTATACATGACCAGTCCTTCTACATGGGGATGAAAAGGGGGGCAAGAAACTCTTAAGACTCCTTCTGTCAGTGACATGGAATCTAGAACTTTAGATCCATTGATTTTTCAACTTTAGGATGACATAAAGGGCTTGGTGTGGCATGATGACTTTGTTATGATTCAAACTAATGTTTCAAGGATGTACAAAGAGATTAATGGGGTTTACAATCAATTGAATCAGATTACTACTTCATTGGATACTCTTTCATCTTATTTACAGTCAAACAACCCTCCACTTCATCATTCAAGTCCTCCTCCCCTCAACACTAACAACTCCAATTCTGGTATGAAATTGATGTTTCCCAAAATGGACATGCATAAGATTGATGGAAAGGATCCTCTCACTTAGATTACCTAATTTGATAATTTATTTGATCTATATCAAAATCCTAGTTCTCAGAAGGTAATAGTGGCATCTCTATATCTAAAACTTGAGCAGTTCATTTGGTATCATTAGTTATGTGCTTAAAATAAAAATAATGCTACTCCTATTACATGGTCTATTTTTACTAGTGAGTTATTGGCTCATTATTAGAATAATATCTCTAAGAAATACTTCAACTAGTTATCCAAACTATGGTAAATGGGAACTGTGAAGGATTATATTCATCAATTTTAGAATCTATCCTTATGAGTGGAAGACATCACTGAGGAAAATTTAACTAATCTATTTTTGTGTGGTCTCAAATATATCATCCAATTGGAGGTTAAAATGTTTAACCCAACATCTGTATCAAAAACTATCCCATGGGCATGCATGGTAGAGGAAAAAGAGATGGTCAAACGAAAAACCTTTACTATTGGTCATGATTGCACCTTTTCAACACTATCGTATCCTCAACCCACCAGATTGACACCTCAACAAATTGAGGAGAAGTAAGCCAAAGGGTTGTGTTATAGTTGCAATAGAAAATGAAGCAAAGACCATCATTATGCTGAAAATAAGCTATTTTACATTGAAGGTGCCAATGCATATGATAATGATGAGGAGGCACTTGGTGAGGATAAAGAAGGTCCTGAGGAAGAATCTAAAGACTCTCAACCTACTATTTATTGTCATTCCCTTTAAGGTATTAGTACTCCCAAAAATCTTAAGGTGGTGGGTTTCCTAAAAAATAGAAGGTCACTATTTTGATTGATTTTGGGAGCACACACAACTTCACCAACAATAAGTTGGTTGCTCACTTGAACTGTTTCATTTATTCCGCTCTAGAATTTTGGATCATGATTATAGATGGTGGTATTTTCAGCTGATCAAGAAAATGCCATAGTATTAAGCTAGCCTAGGAGAGTACTCATTGGATTCTCCTATATTTCCTATTCCCATGGGGGGAGTTGACATTATTTTGGGAGTATAGTGGCTCACCACTTTGGGCACTATTGAGATGAATTTCTAGGAATTATTCATGTGTTTTCATTTTGAGGGAAGGAAATTTGAGCTAAGGGGATTAAGGAATAAATATCCATAACTTTTTAGCTCCCATCAAATGATAAATATTATTTGAAAGGGTGTTGAAAAATTTGTAGGTCGCTTGTTTTCCATGGAAGTTCATCCAACTCAGCCATCTATACCTCTTGATCTACAACAAGTGATTGATGTCCATTCAATTTTTTCTGGTGACATGTTGAAAGGACTTACACTTAGCTACATGCATGATCATGCTATCAAAATTATTCTTGGTAGTACACCACCCAACATTAGGCCATACAAGTAGCCTTATGCCCAAAAAAGTGAAATTAAAAAGATGGTACATGAAATGTTGGATGCAGGAATCATTCACCATAGCCAAAGTGAATATTATTCACTATTTGTCATGGTGTGAAATAAATATGACACTTAGAGGATGTCCCCTGACTATAGGGAACTCAACAAGTACACTATCAAAGATAAGTTTCCTATTCCTATCATTGATTATTTCCTAGATGAATAAAATGGTGCTCTTTATTTTACCAAGTTAGATATGCATTTTGGGTATCATCAAATCTAGATCCGTGATGAATACATACCCAAAACTATTTTTAGGACTCATGAGGGCCATTATGAGTTTTTTTTTATGCCTTTTGGGTTAACAAATGAACCATCTACCTTTCAGAATTTGATGAATACTATTTTATGCCATTTTTTGAGGAAATTCTTTCTAGTATTTTTTGATGATATCCTCATTTATAGTAAAAATTGGGAAGACCATTTTCACCTTGTGAAATAAGTACTCTCAATTTTGGGACAACATTAGTTATATGCTAAACCTTCCAAATTTACTTTTGGAGCTTGTGAGGCTGATTATTTGGGTCATCTGGTTTCACATATAGGAGTAAAAGTGGATCTTAAAAAATCTAAGCAATAGTGGACTAGCTGATTCCTAAGACACTCAAGCAACTAAGGGGATTTCTAGGGCTAACTAGTTACTATCATAGGTTTGTCAAAAATTATGGTAGCATTACATGCCCACTCACATATTTGTTGAAGAAATAATCCTTTTAGTGTATTGATACATCTACCAGGGCATTTGAACAATTGAAATTGGTGATGTGCACCACTCCAGTGTTGGCTACTCCTAATTTTTCCAAGACTTTTATGGTTGAATGTGATGCATCTAGGTATGGTATGGGTGTTTTACTCATGCAAGAAGGTAGACCAATTGCATTTGAAAATCATTAAATAAAGGGTAAAAATTAGCACAATCCCATTTATGAGAAGGAAATGATGGCCATTGTACTTGTAGTCAAACAATGGAGGCCTTATTTAATAGGTCATCACTTTCAGGTAAAGACTGATCATGACAGTCACAAATATTTTTTGGAACAAAGCTTATCATCTAAATAATAATAGAAATGAGTAACTAAGATGTTAGGCTATGATTTTTAAACACTTTACAAGAAAGGCAAGGACAATGTATTGGTAGATGCACTATTTAGGATGGATGAATTAGTGGATGATTCCAACCTAGACCAATAATTCCAACATTAATAATAATATGATTTATTATTGCATGATCATGACCTCATAAATAATAAATCATATTATTTATTTAATGTTGAAATTAATATATTAAGGCTACATAAATGCACCACTTACACATTACATGCTCCAATATAGAGGATGATCATGATCATGAGTATGAGGTAGATGGTGTGCTGGGGAGACTAGCAATCTTCATGATATGCAGATCACAGATGTGGAGGACATTTATATTTTTTGGGAGGTAAGGATTGAGATGGATGTTGATATAGAGAAGAGGATTAGAGGAGATACTCCATTGATAGAGGTGGAGAGTGAGGAGGAGGATGTAGGGAAAGATACTAATATGATAATAACATAGGTTGTACAGACAGAGAGAGGGGATGTAGCTAGATCTTCACATGCTCTAAGATCTGTAGAGGAGAATGCACTTATTAATAGACTCCAAGGGCATATTAGGGCTCAAGATAGAGAGATAGATGGATTGTACTAGGAGGTATCTAGATTACAATGTGTAGTTGATGGTAGAGGAGATCAGAGTATGGAGATTAGGTGATTATAGTTTGAGTTAGATAGGTTGTAGGGTAGTATTGATGGGATGGATAGGGATGCCATGGCTACATGATTGGCTACTTATGATGCAGATACATAGATGCCATATTAGACAATGCTCACATAATGTTTTAGATAGAAGAAGGACATAAACCAGGGTAAGATTCAAGAGGCTAGAGTACTATTATATAGAGAGAGATAGATAACTACTTTGGATACGGTTATGAGAGATATTCAATAGGATACATACTATAGGAGATTATATGGGGGGGATATACCATGAGATCAAAGGGTGACATCATTTAGAGAGTACTCTATGAAATGATCAACATCTGCTAGATCCATTCAACCAGTGGAGTTAGAGAGGTCAGTGGGACATGTACTACATGTGATGGGTCCTCCATGAGGCACACCATGACACGAAAATCTATTCATAAGAATAGATACCCCATCTAAAGGATAGGATGAGACATAAATACATGGGATATTATGATAGATGGATTTCATCGATGTTATATATATATATATTCATGATGATTGGTTTGAGTGTTCTAATATGGACTATGGACATTGATAGACTACTTATTGGTTTACATGGATTTGATGGATATATGATTGACAAATGTATGAATAGATGATAGCACTGATTATATTTCTTGCATTTAGATTTACATTAGCATGTATTAATTATTTTAGCATAGTTATTATGGATGTATGACTGATATATGATGGGATAATGTGCATGGGTATATAATTTGACATTGCTTCATATCTTTGATTTCTGTTCTTTGCATTAGATTTCCAACAAAATTTGAGTTTTTGAGCAACCTGAATTTTAGTATAGCATAAAACACTGTACCACCAATGATATTGAATAATCATGATGAATGTTGATGTTTTAAGCATTTGAACCAAGGAAAGGATAAATTATGTTGTAGAAAATAATGTCATGATATAGTCATAACCATACTATATATGCATTTCACAAAATAATCTTGATAAACACATAGAAAATAATAAGTAAAAAAAAGATGTCAAAACAAAAGATTTAAGCTAAGTGATTGAAACACATATAAAATGTTAATGCAAACAAATGTAATCTAAATGATTTTAATAAAAAGACAATGTTGTATTTTCAAAAATTAGAAATAAGAATGGCACATAGAATAAAACAAAGAGTAACTTTAAAAAGTGAACCCACAAAAAAATAACTGTCAGAATGGTTAGAGATAAAAATGAAGTGAAATAACCAAATTAATGGCTAAGGATAAAGAAAGAGATAAAAATATCCAATTGAATGATTAGGGATTAAAAATAAACATGGAAAAAATGAAAAATAAACAAAGATACAAGTGGAAATGTTTTAAAAGTTATAAATAAAGAAAAAACTGTACAAAAACATTTGTAGCCAAGAGTGAGGTTAGGAACCAAACAAGTGAGGGACACACTAAAGGATGAACTAATCTAATGTGTGGGAAATGGATGATGGTGGAGGCAGTGGCTGAGCTGACCCTAGAGGCCCCATATCTCTAAACGTTGCCTACATAATCCACCTTAGACAAAGTCTATGTGGGGATATCAGGCCGGATGTAGTTCTCCCAATACGAGAAGTGATGAGAAAGTGGATGATTGATGAAACATGTTATAAATGCTTTGATTAAAAGGATGTATGAGTGACCCACCCAAGAATAAGTGAATGATGCAGAAGATAGATGTGAATGGTATATGTGTGTAGATCAACATATTCATAATGTTTTGGTTTTGTTTTTGTGTTGTTTTATGATTTTTTGTTTTAGTATTTTTGACATTTTTATCATTTTTATAATTTTTATGACTATAATATGATTTCAAAAATCATGAGAAAGAATGTAGGTTTACATAATAGCAATAAAAACCTTGAAATTTAACATGCTATGGGAAAATGACTAACAATTGGTAAAATAACAAACTGAGAAAAATATAATGGATGACTAAAGGTAATGCCCCCAAGTAATTAGGGTAGTTATAGACAATGGTTTACACATGGTGCACTTATTGGTAGAAAATGAGGTAATAAGATGGATATACACAAGACTTTATTGATGTGTTAATCAATTATTTTATGAGGGATGATTTGGTTGTTTTTTATTCATAACATAATTCTTTTAAATTTGCCTCAAAAAAGTGAAAGGAGGGATATGATAAAATGGTGAATACAAACAATAAAAAATTATTTGTAGCAAAGGATGGTGATCTAATCACAATGAGAAGAAGTGAATGTGTGCATCTTGCCAAACTTATAAAAATACTAGCATTATTGGATGTGTCTAGAGAGAACTAGCCTTGACAAAATCGGTTAATGAGATAAAGTCTACCCTTTTCAGCATTAACATATAAATTGATTTAACTTTTTTTGGAAATAATGGAGTTTTAATCCTATTTTAGTTAAGGGTATGGATTAATAAATTAGTACAAAATATAACAATAATTAGTCCTAATTTGTGCAATTATTTATCTTTTTCACCTTTCTAAAATAACAATAAATAGGAAAAAATATGACTTAGCTAGAAAATAGACTAAGACAACTGATACAGATGTTGAAAATGGCTATGCAGGATTGGGAAGTTATTGTAAACTTGAATCTAGCTTGTGTTTGATGAAAGGATAGGAGCACCAAAAAATGGATGCTTTGGTGTCTGCTACTATTATCCATTCTTTTTGTTATCCAAACTAATCACAGAGACCTAAAATTTTTTGGGTAGTTGTGTTATGCCTGTGTGAGCATGCCTATAAAAAATTGAGTGCTAGTTATTGATATAACTCACTATGGAGCTGATTTTATCTTCAAACCCTAACCCTCCATCATACTTGATAAAATTATATTTGAGTCACTTGAGAAAGAGGGGGGATTAGTGTGTAATATGTACTGAAGGTGCAATCCACACCCCTTGTGTGGGTACATTTATTACATACCGATACTTCAAAGAGGGATGAAGCCATATGTAGTTCTCTGATCTAATTATTTTGTGCAATAGTGTGATACAAATGCAAATGCCAAATTTATAGTGTTTGAGATGGTTAGGGACTGGTATGAGGATTTGAGTAGGTTTGCATCTATGTTGGGTGACTGTATGCAAAGAATCAGGAAGTTTTCCTTAGTGTTTTATTTGTATCCTTGCTTTCTTTATAATTTTGGTCACCTCCCTTTGTAAATGAGCTTTGAGTGGGCTTTTATAGGTAAAAATGGTTATGGTTTAGATATTCATGCTAGGTCAACATAATTAAGGATAAGGACTAGATGAAAATGACCATTGGGGCTCAAAGTGCAAATGGATATAACACCAAAAATGGGACACATTAGTGCCTAACACTATAGTCCAAATGGGGTGATCTTGTCCTATAGGTTCGAGACCTAGGGGAACTAGATTGGCATAGGTAATACTATCTAGCTGAGGTGGAATCAGGGTTCAAAAGGTTTCGGATGACTGGTAATGAGAAAAAAAGGTGTCTAAAAGGGTCGCAAGAGCATGCAAAAAGGACCTATAGATGGGGTGTTACAATCCACACTCAAACTACCAATTTATATATTTTATATGACTATATTTGTCACCCCTTTATTCTAGTGATGCAAAAAAGCAAAATGCTAAGATAAAGTAAAAAAATAAAGCATACCTAAACTTCCTGCAAGGGTGAAGTCCATAAAGATGTGTGATGCTAAGTGTGCATAAAGAGAGCACAACATGAAGCACAAATATACAAGAGAAAACAATGAGTAGATTAGTTCTTATTAGATATGATATGTATAAAATAATAATATACAAAGGTTGTGTAAAAGAGAGAGGAAGAGAAAGGAATGAATACACCTCACTAGGTACATGAACCAATACAAAAGTATTGTGATGTTGAGTGATGCTAGGTATTTGCTGTACCAAGAGTAATATCATGAACATAGCTGAGTGCTCAATTCCTTAAGGGTGGCTTAAGAATACAAATGCTGGCCCTTTGAATCCATCATTACCCACTAATTATGAATCTATGTGATCATGCATGTGTTAATCAATGTTTGGATTGTGTGTCCAATCCCTTTGAGTAGGTGGCTCAATAATACAAAGGCTAGCTAGTCCTTTGGCTTCATCATTTCCCACTAAGTGTGAAGTATGAATTGATACCAATATGAATGTGTGTCATATGAGATGGATCATAAAACCCATGAATGCTTTATAATATAATACTATGGCATGGATAGCTGAATGTGTACTGAGAACTAGGCCAATCTTGGCCACTCTGAAAGGTGGAGATTAGGCTTGTATGAAAACCACTCCAAAACTGAGAACTAAGCTTATATGAAATCCAATTAAAAATGATGCCAACCACCTATAGATGGAATAAGGACCACAACTATTGAGAATAATTAGGTAATATAATGAACTAGGAAAAAAATAAGGCAAATGTGCCGTGCATATTTCCCCCAATCACTGGTGTCTATAACATGGATTATGAATAAAAAGTTATACCAATTGCCTAATATGAAACTAAAGGCGAGACCCATCATACCACACATGATGCCCTCTATATCTGGATAATCTAAGTAAAACTATATAGAAACTACCCAATCTAAATTAAACTATAGCTAAAAAAATTGTAATTGATCTTACCTTTATATTTGTTTATAATTTTTTTGGGTTTTTAGCTGTTTAGATAAGAACACCAAAAAGTAGACACTTTGGTGTCCAGTGTTTTTATTTGATTCTGATGCTTTTGTCCTTTAATATTTATGATGATTTTTCTATATTCACCACTATTTTTCTAGTTTGTTCTACATGTTTTAAATTTTGATTATTGTTTTGAGTGTGTTGAAAACTAATTTTAATCGATAGAAGGCTCTAATCTCTATGACAAAACCCCTGTTTATTTCCCCCTCTTTTGAGGGTAGGAATGAATACCCTACAATGATTTCCCTCAAAATAAAGAGCCTTAAAAGTGTGTTATATTATGAAATACTTGATATAGAAATGATAATCCAAAAGATGTCTCAAGATATATCATAGTTTGTATTGGAGATTTTTAGATCAATAGGGGTATGCCTAGATAGATGTAATAATGTAATAACATGTGTAATTTATTGAACTAAAATTAGAAATATGGTTAGTTTTTAAGGAGGGATGGAACATGATGTCCATCATGGCATCTAAGAAGGTAAGATAATGCATGATGTGGATCATGACATTGAAAACAATTGAGAAGCAAACAAGCTAACAAGCACTCAAATCAAGAAGCAAGAAACATACAAAAGATGCCAAGGGGCCGAGCAATCAAGGGACATGGGCACATGTCACTAAAATTGGGAAAATAAGCTATAAAACATGTTCAAATTCCCACATACATATACAATTACAAATAAGAAAGATTGGCATAAGGTCCACAAGCACATATAAAAGTTGGAAATATATCATATCTAACTAATCAAAGTAAGAAGTGAAAGTATGTAAAACATGTATTACAAGAATAGGTAGATGATAATAAATACACAAGTGCTATATACTAATAAGTGTTGATAGAATAATCTATGTAAGCTAGTAGGTAATATACATTAACATGATAACTAGAGTGTGTGTTATAGGAATGACATAACCTAGATGGTGTAGTCATGTAGAAAATGCCCTCAGTGAGTAGATATGTCGATGTATGTGTTGAATGTAAAATTAGAATGCCCCCTCAATAGGTAGAGTGAAGTAATCAAGGATTTGGGTGTCATTGTACACACTCAAAGAAGATCAAGTGAAGCATGGTAATGTAGATAAATCAACAAACAATAGCATATAATAACAAAATTTAAGTCTATCATGGTAGTATAAATGTAAAACATGGATAATACATACAGTTGAATTTTTTTTTGATGTTTTGAGTTATTTGAATGTTTTTGTATTTTAAAATAAGCTATATACAAGTAAGTAAAAAGACACTATGTACAAGTAAGCTGAGAAATTATGTACAAGAAAGACTGAGAAGAAATGATACTAATTGATGAGTCTTATAAGAGACTCCCTATCATGGTGTCTTATATTAAGTTGAGGGATCATGTGTGATCATGAAGCATGGTAGAAGGGTTGAGACTATGAATTTGAAAGCTATGTATGGTGTAAGTGCTTTGAAATATTTGTAGTGAAAAATGACTATGGGGTCCCCTTAGAACTCTAATAAGTATATGTAAATGTGGGGATCTTAGGGACCCATCTGGTAGTATAAGAAGCTCTTTGAAAATATGCCCTATGTGTAGAGGCATGAGACCTCAATGATACTACCCTGGGTGTGAATATTGTAGCTAAAAACTATCTAGAGTCCTAAAACTATTGATGATGTAGTGAATCTAAGAGAGGCTTTCGTGGAAATGTATAAACTCTTTGTGTTAGTGAGGGAGGCCTCGACCGTGTCTAAATCTTAACTAGAAGAAGAACTATAACTGGTGAAGGAGATGAAACTAGTCACTGAAGAGTAGGAGATGGCTCTAAAGTGGGAAGCGGTAACTAATATAGAATTCTACCAACTATAATAACCTGATTAGTGTGAATGTATTTCATGCATCTATGAACTGTAAAAGGTATTGCATGAAGTTTTTGGATCCATGGTTGACCAAACAACATGTCAAATATTCCTGCATTGGGAATAATAGTAAATGGTGTGGCTAAATGTGCTGGACCAACCTGTAGAGGAAGTACATTCTGACCTAATGAACTCTATACATGCCCATTAAATCCACTGATAATTATGTCTGTCAGGGTGATATCCTATTCTTAATATCGCAAATACTAAAGTAATGTCATAGTGCACATGTTCACACTAGATCTATTTTCTATGAGAACACTATGAATGGGATGGTGATCAATGTAGGCTCTGATAAAGGGTGCATAGTAATCTGAATCATCCTCAGCTATTTCTTACTTTGAAAAGGAGATCAAAGGTCTGGCTGTAATTCTAGAATTATACACACCAATCATGTTTCTTAAAATATGTGACTCAACTGAAGGTGCATGATATGTATTTGGTAGAGGGTGTGCATGATATGCATGGTAAACAACTAATGTGACCCCTATATCCTATTTAGAATGCTATGGGAAAGGATCTAAGAAAAGTTTTAGAGCCTTATCCTATGTTTTCTTTGCCTAAGGAGGCTCAAATGGAGTGCCAAGATCAATAAGGTTTCCATCTATCAAGTCATGTGTCTTGTATCAAAAAATGATGCATCTATTCATTATGTGGCTTGGTGCCCTGTGAAAATTATAAAATGCATTCTGATCATATCCTCATCAAAGAGGATTTGTTATATCAACTTCCTAAATAGGAGGGAGATATATGATATTACATTCCAATAGCTACTTTAAGACTCTAGCTGGAGATACTAGTAGATTGGTAATGGCTCATCGAGGAGGCACTAATAAAACTACTCACTGAGGGGGCTTAAAAATCTGCATTAACTGTAGGTTGATTTTGACTTTTGCTATCATTAACCTTTACTTAGTATGGGACTTTACTGTTACTCATGTTTGCTTTTTCTAATAAGCTTGTGTACTTGATTTTTCCCATTGAAAGTAATTTGACTTCCCTTTCCTTTAGTGTATGACATAACTCAGTGAACAGAGAAAAGGTTTTGAACATTATTAACTCATGCAAAGCTAACAAAAGACTTTATTTGAAGAGATATTTTAATTCTTAATCAACCATGGGGATAGTCATTTTAGCCAAGATAGTCTTATATCTAAGAGCATAATCTTTGAGATGCTCATTTGACCTTTGTTTCTATTGTGCAACTTGGGCATAAGAAACCTTGTCACATATGTTAATGCTGAAATGAGCTAGGAACATGTCAGCTAAAGGATTGAATGCATTGATCGACTGATTCAGTAGACTATAAAACCATTATAGAGCATAAACCATTAAACTCCCTAGAAATAGCTTGGTTAGTAACCAATAATTTGGCACATAGTCTAAGCATGCTACATGAAAATATCTCAAGTGTGTCTCTAGATCACCCTTGCCATCATATAGAGTGAGCTTGGGTTAAACAAAAACTAGTGGCAATGGTGTATAAGAAATATGGTGTGCCAATGGTGTATGAAGTAGAAAAAAAGAGTCCAAAGCCTATGTTGGTCTAAAGGCACCTTGCTCAAGATGTAACACCTTAGATTGAAGAGTTTTGATCTCTTACACCAGGGCAAACACATTAGGAGGTGAAAATGTACTAGTCATAACTGGTGGAGCCACATAGGAAGGTTGGAATGCTATAGGGGGTTTTTGAGACATAGTTGCCCCCGTAGTGTCATTTGCAATTTATTTTTATATGGTTTGAGAGGATTGACCATTGTTTGATTTTTATTGTTTTTCTTGTAGTATTTTAAGCATATCATCTTACAAATCTAGATTTTTAGTTAAAAGTTCTTGAAGTTCCCTCTTATCAGTTTTGTCAAAGCCAATATATTAGGCCATTGTTAAAGTAGGAAAAAAAGTGAAAATGGATTAAATTTTTTGCAATAATTTGTAATAAGAAAAATTCAATGGAAGGAAAGTACTAAATAAAAGAAATGTAAATTCCTAAAAATAGAAAACTGGAATATGCATGAAAAGGATATGAAGCTCACTAACATGTGAGGTGATACCTCAAGAAGCAAGGGGACTTAGTATATTCAACTAGGGTTTGAAAAAAAAATTAAAATTACTATGGTGAATTTTAAAAATTAAATGTAAAGTTTTGATTTATATATGTAAGAAAAACTAGAAAAAATATTGCTAAAATTAACAAAGATTTTTCCCTAGGGTTTCTAGGGTTTTTGTGCATAAAAAAAGTAAGTCAGGTTCACCAAATGATTTAAATTTTTTGGGAATAATGGAGTTTTTTTTCCTATTTTAGTTAAGGTTTTGGATTAATAAATTAGTACATAATATAGTAATAATTATAGTCCTAATTTGTGCAATTATTTATCTTTTTCAACTTTCTAAAAATAGAAATAAATAGGAAGAAATATGACTTAGCTAGAAAATAGACTGAGATGGCTAATACAGAGGTTAGAAATGGTTGTGCAAGATTGGGACAATGTCATAAACCTAAATCTGGCTTTCATTCAGTGAAAGAATAGGAGTGCCAAAAAGTGGATGCTTTGGTGTCTAATGCTATTTTTTGCTCTTATCGCTATTGTCCAAACTGATCGCAGAGACCTAAAACTTTTTAGTTAGTTGTGCTATGCTTTTGTGAGCATGCTTATGAAAAATTGAGATCTAGTTGCTGATGGAACTCACTGTGGATCTAATTTTGTCTTTAACTCATAACCCTCCATCATGCTTGATAAAATGATATTTGAGTCACTTGAGAAAGATGGGGGATTAGTGTGTAAGATGTACTGAATGTGTAATCCACACCCCTTATATGGGTATGCTACTTACATACCAATACTTTGAAAAGGGATCAATCTATATGTAGTTCTCCCACCTAGTGTGCTTTGTGCAATAGTGTGATGTAGATGCAAATGCCAAACTGATAGTGTTTGAGGTGGTTAGGGACTAGTATGAGGATTTGAGTAGGTTCATAGCTATGTTGGGTGAATTTATACAAATAATAGAGAAGTTTGACTTAGTGGTTTGTTTATATTCTTTCTTACTTTGTAAGTTTGGTCACCTCCCTTTGTAAATGAGCTTTGAGTGGGATTTTATAGGGAAAAATTGGTCATGGGTTAGATGTATTCATGCTAGGCTGACATAACTAAGGATAAGGATAGGATGAAAATGACCATTGGGGCTCAAATTAAAAATGGATAGGAGCACAAAAAATGGGACACTTTGGTGCTCGATTCTATAGTCCAAATGGGGTGCTCCTATCTTATAGGTTTGGGACTTGGGGGAATAGGATTAAGATAGGGAATACTATCTAGCTGAGGTAGAATCAGGGTTTAAAAGGTTCCAAATGAATAGTAATGATTAAAAAAATGTCTAGAAAGGTCACAAGAGCATGCAAAAAGGACCTATGGATGGGGTGTCATAAGCCACACTCAAACTACCAATTTGGACATTTTATATGACTACATAAACAAGCTTTTCTAAATAAATATATATTTGATCATCCTTTGATTTCATTTTGCTTTATTACCCCCAAGATGTAGTCTCATGTGACTAGGAAGACACATGGGATTATCACCAAATACTATACGTAGGTGAGTAAGGATATCTCTCCTGAATGTTAATCATATGCAATTATTAAGATGCAAAGGTTCAACACCAAAAATTAATGAAGGGCGAGAGATATGGAGTTTGATTTTGATAAGTTTTGAAATAAGGATGTTTTGATATGTTGGGGAATTATACTCCCTAATATTGGACCCATGAAACTAGTAATATGCAAGGGTTTATCACTGAAGACCAAGATAGGCAAGTAAATTATCATATTTCTTCTTATAGCATGCTTTAATGTTTTCTGCTTGAAATGAAACTTGTAAAAGGAGACTTTGTCATGGTCAATATCCTAAACAAGGCCATGAGCTAGTATGTTGTAAGTTTGACAAAATAAAATGTAGGAAAATATTTACTCTACTCATAAGAATTAAGGTAAGAACCAATATAACACCAATTTTGAAAGCATCTTTTATGAAATAATAGGATGATATGACAAGCTACAACTTGAAAAGTTTGTGTTATGAAAACTAACAACTAAAAAATCACTAACATAACATCTGATATACAAGACATAATAGACATTATGGTATAATGCAATACTATGAAGACAATACAGGGGTAGATGTACAAAGTTGGCGGACAAAAAAAGTGACACAATAAAAAATATAAAGCATTTTTTGTAAAGGGCATACACCTTTCTTTTTTAAAAAACCATTGCAAAAATGATAGTGGGTTGGTCTCAACCCTAAAGGGTGTATACCCTTTGGAATGTAAAGGGTGTATGCCCTTTACAAAGAATTCATGACCTTTGCAAAGTATGCCCTTTTTAGACTCATTTTTTTTTACAATTTGAGTTACATTCAAAGATATGTATATATATATTTTGATGTTGCAATTAGAAGTGGTTGTATAAGTGTGTTAGAGGATATATTTAGTAAAATAAATTTTAAGTTTACATTTAATTTTATATTCTTATACTTTAAATTTATTTTACTAAATATAACAAATTAGGGCCACTCAACATCTTTTGAAATTGATTAGAGAGTTGTAGGAGTTACCATTTAGAAGTAGGTTTTTCAAATTTCATTCCAGTCAATACTTAGCTTTCAAAATTTTAGGATCAAAAGATAAAATGAGAAATGAGGTGATGTAGAGGAATGGGGAGAAGTCATCAAAGCATTCACTCATGCCTTTAGTTACCATAACTGATCTCATTCATTGGTTATGCTTGTTCTTGATTGTCCTTATCTCAATCTAGTTTTCCTCTTTTAATGAGGTCTTAATAGTCACTTTGTATATGTACCTATTCTTTTTACATCTTAAAATCACTTTAATTATGGCATTAACCTCTTTTATGACACTTAATTTTGTCAAATATCTCATTGATTTCCTTACTCTCAAAATCTTCCTAGGATGCTCCCACTACCTTCTTGTTAGGCTTTACACACTTAGGTCTCAAGGACCCAAACAAGAACTGGGTATCAAAAACTTAGTCTTTAGTCTTGAATGATCTTAAATATTCATGTTCCATCTATATTAACCCCTTTTAATTATTGTATCACAACTTACCCTTCATTTCTTCTCACTAGGCTTACTATGTCTTTTCAAGGCTTATAGCCTTATTTTTGGTCTTTTCCATTTGATTGGTCAACCTATCATCTTATCTAAAGTTCTAAAAATACCTTAGGACATAATTTACCACCCTTTAACTCCTCCTAAATTTACAAAAACCTTCTGTTCCTCTAATTATCTTTTCTCTCATTAGGATAGGCCTAATTAGGCCTCCTTAATAGACACATTCAACTTTTCTATATGGATAGACACTGTACAACACCAAAACCCATAAAATATCCTTCACCATGTTAAGATCAAAAAAACTATGATTTTTTTCTTCTTTTAGACAGTGGTAACTCTTTATAATTGTTAAATCCTAATCCAATGGTTTCTTAGACCTGCACAGACTTGTGAGCACTTTAAATTCCATAACTTGGGCTACACAATGTTTCAAATAGTCAAATCACTTGGATTAGGTCTATATTTATTTACTTATTTTTCATTATTCTATAGTCCTTTGTCCACTTGTCACTTATTTGAAACAATAAATATATAGCTAACTGTGCATACCTTGATGACTATGCAGGGTGTAGGCAGACATTAGGGGTTTATTGAATACCAAAAGGGTTATCTTACCCTTGATCCTTCTTATTTAACATTTCTATTCCTCCTAACACTTGTTTATGCTTTTCCTTATGCCTTAACAATCTCTTTCAAGGATTATATACTCAAATAGGGTGCTCACAATCATAAAACAATAATGAACCTATAAGAAATAGGGGTTTTATGGTGACAACTTAAAAACTAGGGTTATTCTTATTTAGTTTCATTCCCAATCCTTATTCTCTCTTCCATTCATGCCAAGAATACATTAATCTTATTCCCATTCCTTGGTCAACATATAAATCTTTTTTAATCCTCTAAAATAGGGGTTTTTCTTAACTGAGAAATAGGGTTTAAGAGTTACAAAAGACTTGTCACATGTTTATGACATGTATAATGTCCTTTCAATCTTTATTTGAACACAACCAACTATGTTTCAATCACCATTATCATCCATCTAGACTCTGTTATCATTCATGAGGAGTATTATATAATTTATTCATTCTCAAACTTTTCTCTGTCTTCTTGGAGATTTCTTCTCCTCTCTATTCCAACCTCTCTCCAAAATGACTCTTTCTTCCCCTTTTCAACATAGGATCTTTAGTTGGTTATACCAAATTATTTTTCATAACTACCTCAACGTGAGGTTTTGGAACTCATGACTAAAGTTAACTTTTCCCCTTATAACCATGGACATATATATGTCTTATAACACTTATTACAAATATTTATGATCTTATACAATAATATTCCCTCTTGAACACCTTTGTATCATGCTTGGGCCATTCTAGACTTAGTGACAACATTTGAATTTTTAAATTGTTAAATTTGGAGGGAAACTTCAATCACTCACATAAACTTATTCTTATGACTCCAAATGACTCCAACTAACCTTAAAGACATGAATGGACCTTGAAAGGTCTCTTGACACACATTAACTCTAGACTTTACCCACTTTTGTCCACTAATGACCAAAACATGAAAATTTACAACTTTAGCTTGATGCTCCTACATCATGAGGTTATAAATCATGTTATGTGTGTAATATATCTAAGATACATTAAATATACCACATACATGGTACTACATCTAGGTATTCAGTCACTCATACATGATATCTTCATGTGGTCATGATATGGTCACTCATATTAGACATGAATGCAACTTATAACCCTAATGCACTCCATTTCTACCTAAACCATTAACCCCAAACCCATAACCCTAAACACTAAACATTAAACCCTAAACCCCAACACTAATCCATAAACCCTGGACCATGAACAATAAATAATATACCTAAACCCTAGACCCTAAGCCCTAAACGTTGAACCCTTAACCCTAATACATTATCCCTAAACTAAAAATAATAGTCCATAAAACCTAAACTATAGACCCTAAACATATAAACTTAAAACATTAAACCCTATACTTTATACCCTAAAACCTAAACCCTAAACCTAAATGTAAACCCTTAACACTAAACCCCACACCATAAACCTAAAATCCTAAACCCTAAAACCTAAATTTAATCCCTTAACCCTAAACCCAAAGCCTAAAACCATAAACCATATGTCATAAACCTTAAACATTAACTCTTAAACTAAAAATTCTAAACCCAAATAGAAAATAGAAAACCCAAAAGCTTAAACACTAAACCTAAATCCCTAACCCTTAACCCTAAACCTTAAACCTTAAAACCCAAACCCTAAACCATAAACACTAAACCCTAAATCCTAAACCCTAATCCCTAGAAACTAAATTCTAAACCCTAAATACTAAACACTAAGTTCCAAAACCCAAACCCTCAACTAAACCCCTAAGACCAAAACCCTGAACCTTACACCCTAAACCCTAAACCCTGCGTGTGAAACCATAAACACAAAACCCTAACCCAAAATACCAAGCCCCAAACCCTAAAATATAAAATCTTGGTCTCTTCAGCCATAAACCATAAATCCCAAACCATTAAGCATAAAATATAAATTATAAGCCCTAAATCCTAATCCCTAAGCCATAATACCAAAACTTGAACCCTAAACACTAATGCCTAGACACTAAACCCTAAGCTATGAATTTTGAACCATCAGCCATAAAATTTAAACCCTAAATTTTTATAAATTAATATTATTAAATGATTCTTATAAAGCTTTATTAAGATGCTTGGAAACTATCTCTAAGGGTAAGAAACTAATTTCCTTTATTGCTTTCTTAAGAATTAGAATTCAATGAAAACTCTACTCTTTAGGTTTGGATGGCCTAATCTGCTTACTTGGAAGGATATTGACTTGGCTTAACTGTCAAATGCTTTGAATCATTTTAATTGTAAGTATTATATAGTGTTTACATAATAACACTAGACCTTCATAATAGGTTTATACTCAATCAACAAAGTTGGAGATGTACTATAATTAGAGTTTTCTATCTTTGCCTTGGAATCTTCTTAACAACCTTGTTCTCGACTTAGAAAATGAACTTTAATTAATGGATCTATCAATATCCATAAATGAATAACCTACAACATGTAACCTATAACATATATATAGTAATGATACAGTCATTCATACATTACATCTACCACATACATGGTACTATATGTAGGTATTCAATCATTCATACATGACATCTTTTTGTGGTCATGATATGGTCACTCATATTGGGCACGAATGCAAATAATAACCCTAGTGCACTATATTTCCACCTAAACCATTAACCCAAAACCCCAAAACCCTAACCCTAAACACTAGACCTTAAACCCTAAACCCTAAACCCTAAGCCATAAACCTTAAACCATGAACACTAAATAATATACCTAAAACCTAGAACCTAAGCCCTAAACCCTAAACCATTAAACCTAATACATTAGCCCTAAACCAAAAAAAATAATTCATAAACCCTAAACTATTTACCCTACACATATAAATTAAAACATTAAATCATATACTTTATACCTTAGACCCTAAACCCTAAAACCTAAATGTAAGCCCTTAAACCTAAACCGCAAACCATAAACCTAAAATGCTAAATCCTAAACCTTAAAACCTAAATGTAAGCCCTTAACCCTAAAACCCAAGCCTAAAACTATAAACCATAATTCATAAACCTTAAAGATTAACTCCTAAACTAAAAATTGAAAACTAAAAAACCAAAACCTTAAACACTAAACCTAAATCCATAAACCCTTAACCCTTAACCCTTAACCATAAACCCTAAACCTAAAACCCCAAACCCACAACCAAACCTTGAATATCAAAACCTTGAACCTTACACCCTAAACTCTAAACCTTAAGTGTGAAACCATAAAATGAAAACCCTAAGCCCAAACACCAAGACCTAAACCCTAAAAGCTAAACTCTTGGTCCCTTTAGCCATAAACCATAAATCCCAAACCTTCAAGCATAAAATATAAATTATAAGCCCTAAATCCTAATCCCTAAGCCATAACACTAAAACTTAAACCCTAAATACTAATCCCTATACACTAAACCCTAAACTATGAATATTGAATCATCAACCATTAACCTTAAACAATAAATTTATAAATCCTAAACCTCTATCCATAAACCATAATCTTGAGTTATCACCTATATAGAGAAAGGAGAGGGGTCATTGACTAAGCCATATCATGAAAGGATAGGGGTCATTTAAACCTATATAGAGAAAGGAATTACTAGAGACATTCATGTAAAATGTTTGAAGGCAAATTCAAGATGAATTCACAATAATTTATGGGGTTTTTAATCAATGGGTCTATTAATATACATAAATGGATAGCCTATAGCATTCAACTTATAACATACATATAATTTATATATATTCATTCAAACATTACATCTACCCAATACTTAGTAATACATGTAGGTATGTTGTCACTCATACATGACATATTCTTGTATTCACGTATAGTCACTCATACCACACACAAATGTAGCTAATCAACTTAATACACTCCATTTACACCTAAACCATTAACCCTAAAACTCAAACCCAAAACCCTAAACACTATAAACCTTGAATTTTGAATGCCAAACCTAAACCCTAAACACCATAAACCTTGAACACTTAACCCTAATACATTATCCCTAAACCCAAAATAATAATACTAAATCTTAAAACCTAGACCCTAAACATAGAACCTTAAAACCTTAAACCCTAGATTTTATATCCTAAACCCTATAGAGAAAGTATAGGGATCATTTTAAAACCTTAAACCCTAGACTTTATATCCTATACCTTATATCCTTTAGCCTCATATCTTAAAAGGATAGGGATCATTTTAACATATATAGAGAAAGGAATGACTAGGGACATTCATGTAAAAGTGTTGAAGGTGGATTCAAGATGAATTCCTAATAATTTATGGGGTTTTTAATCAATGGGTCTATCAATATGCATAAATGGATAGCCTATAACATATATATAATAATGATACAATCATTCAAACATTACATCTACCCCATACCTAGTAATACATGTAGGTATGTTGTCACTCATATATATATCATGTTCTTGTATTCATGTACAATCACTCATACCAAACACAAATGTAGCTGATCACCCTAGTACACTCCATTTACACCTAAACCATTAACCCTATAACCCAAACCCCAAACCTTAAACACCATAAACCTTGACTTTTGAAACCTAAAACTAAACCCTAAACACCATAAACCTTTAACACTTAACCTTAATACATTATCCCTAAAAACTAAACAATAATACCTAAAACCTAAAACCTAGACCCTAAACATAGAACCTTAAAACCTTAAACCCTAGAATTTATATCTTAAACCCTAATCCATAAAACCTAAACTTTAAGCCCTTAACCCTAAATAAAAAAATAAGCTCAAAATCCTAAATCCTAAAAACTAAACCATAAAACCTTAACCTTATAGGTCCTTAATATTAAATACTAAACCTTAAACACAAAATTCAAAATCATGAACCTTAATATTTAAACACCGAACCCCAAACCCTAAACCCAAACCCTTGACCCCTAAAATTTTAAAACTAAACCCTAATCTTGAAACCTTAAGCACTAAACCATAAACCTTGATATTTGAACTATAAACCATAAACCTATAACCATAAAACCTCAAACCTAAAACCATAGACCCTAAATCCTAAAACTAGATAAAACCTAAACCTTAAAACCTAAATGCCAGAACAAAAATAATTAACTCCAAACACTAAACTATAAACTTTAAACCCTAAACCCTTAACCTAAAACCCTAAAAATGAAACCTAAATGACAAATTCTAAACATAGATTATGGAGACCACACTATAGAGAAATGATGTAAGCATTATTAGTTCATCTCAACCCCCTCTCCACTTTCCCATCATAATTCCTACACAAGCGTAAAGATTTTAATGCAAAGAGAAAACATGCCATAAAAAAGTTAGTGGCACAAATTATAATAATTTATACTCATGACCCACATCATTCATTGAGAATAACTCATAAACATGATAAGATCTAAAATGATCTCTCACTTCTGCTCAATGATTTGGAAATAATTGTGTTTAGAAGAAGGATTTCATCTCATACAAAGCAAGCACAAAGAGGTAATTTTTTTTATCTATCATTATTTTTAATCATCCCTTATCATTCAAAATGAATTTTTTCCATGCAAGTACAAAGAGTATATTACCTTATTTTCACCATGTAAATCATTCAGCATTCTCCCTAGAGTAATCCATCATGACCCTATCTAATCTACTAGACATGAATGAGAATAATCACCCTAGTACACTCTAATCAAAATAAAAGGAATTGAAACACAATTCAAGATTCATATAAAAAAGATGTTGCTTACTGTAAAACAAATTTATACTGAATATTGGATTGGAACACACTCTACTAGAAGAGGGAGTGACTAGGGATGATGATAGTGTGATTAGGTATGATGAGTGATAATGAGGGAATTGTTAGGGACATTGAGGGATGAGGATAGATGAGGAGGGGTGATTAGGGATGATTAAGGATGATGAGGGTTGATGAGGGAGTGATTAGGGATGATGAGGCTCCAATAAAAGATGATGAAGGATTGACTGGGGATGATAAGAAATGATGATGGTTAATGAGGGAGTTATTAGGGATGATGAGGGATGATGAGAGTGTGACTAGGGATGATGCTAAATATGATAAGAGAGTGATTATGTATGATTAGGTTTGATGAGGTTTGATGAACTAGAGTGTTTAGGTATGATCAATGATAATGAGGGATGATAAGGGAGTGACTAAAGATGATGATGGTTGATGAGGGAGTGATTAGCAATAATGAAGGATGATGATAGCTAATGAGGGAGTGATTATGGATAATGAGGGAAAATGATAACTGGTGAGGGAATGAATAGGGATGATAAGTGAATATGAGGGTTGATGAGGGAGTGATTAGGGATGATGAGGATCAATAAGGGAGTTGCCTATGTGAATTTAGAGTGTTAGGATATGAATTTAATCTACATGAATTTGGAATAATGCATGATATATTGACCATCTATCTGACATTTTTTTTAGAGTGTGGTATCTTTTTAGAATGAATTTGAATGGTGTGTTGATTTATTCTATTTCAAATGGAGTCTACTAGGGTGTTCACTACATTCATGTCAATTATAAGTTATCATATCATGATTACAGGGAGATGTAATGTATGAGTGAATGCATACATATATGTAATAGGTATGCAATATATGTCATGTATGAGTGACCGTATCATGACTATAGGTATGCTACAAGTTACATGATACAAGATAGTCATTTATGCATATACTATACCATACTCTTATCTAACTCATATTGGATAACCAAAAAAAAAAACATAATTGATAAATATTTGAAATAGGTCCTCATACATGTTACATGTAAGAATCATACAACCATTAGGTTGGCCATTCCCCTTCAGACCTAAAACACCAATTAGGCCTAAGTGAAACCTAAAGCAATTAAACCTACTCACTCACATGTTACAACCTAGACTCCTTGGTCCACCTTCATCTTCTTTAAATTATTAAAACACATAAAAAATATCAAAAATAGACCCTTTATCACTACCCAATATTTCTATGCCACCTATAACACCATTTCACACTTTGAACGTAACAATTAGGTTTTCTTATTTTTTAGGCCTTGTAATATAGAAAACATTATCATAAAGAACTGAGCCATATAGTTATTTTACTCAAACAAAAACCTAAAAAAATATAATGGATAGGTTATTTGTGACTTTAGAAACAACATAAAATCCATTTGGTTTCACTATTTAGGCTCTAATCAACCAAAACATCTCTATCATAGGCTCACTAAAATCTGGTAAAACACAATCAAATTACAGTCAAGTATTTTAACTCTCAAAATCTTATCAAGTACAAAATATGAAAAAAAATTCCTTATGAAAAAATATTTGGGACTTATATAAGAACCCTAAATTCATTAGATGTAATAAATCAGCTTAGACAGCCTCCAACTAACCTCTACAAATTGACCACTCAAACTGCTTGTAGCCTTTAAGAACACATCCATGAACGAGTTCTTGTATAACACCTTTAAGAGTGTTTCAAAGAAATATAATACACATGGATAGGTCATTTTTTATCTCTATGTCAACATTCAATATTTATTTCTCAATTTCAACCAACTTTCATTAATCTAATAGACCAATTCCTTAGGTCACTATCTCACAGTCTTCATTATATAGACAAGCTACTTTGAAAGCACTATTTCACCTATGTATGAGAAGAATCACCACTTGAAAACAAATCAAACATATTTATTAGGTCTTTAAAAATACCCCAAGTCATTTTAATCAACTTTAATCACCTAGAACACTTCCCTAAACACATATTTACTTGACTAACCTTTTTCCCACTGTTATCACAATCTACAAGTTTAGTGATAGGACAAAGTGAATGATAAAATTTATTTAAAAATAGGTCCAAGATTGATAAAATATCATCATGTACTTGTATAAAAATTATCTATCTTTATCTTCCATAAATTTAGCAATTGGGTCTAATGTACCACATGACTGCTACACCTTTTCTAGAAACAAACACATTACTATAACTTATGCTTACTATCAAGACAAACCAATGCCAATTTAAAGTACCTAAGAGAGTTATATAAAATATATAATCATAAAATTATGTTACCCAATCTATTTTATCCCAAACTATCAAGATATTCTCCATCGGGTCTTTTATAAGGGTTTGCAAGCACACAAACCTACTTATCTTCTTAACATTCATTCATAAAGTTGAGGACTTGGTTTCTATACAAAAATATTATAAAATATTCTTAAGACCATTAATTAACTAATAAAAAATTCTCAAGTTACCATGTAACCTCTACATGTGCCAATGATCATTAGAACTTTCTTCATGAGCTAGGATCCTTCATCCTACACGCACATGTGTCCTTCCAATGTACTATCTTGCTTTTTATTCATCCTTAGGACCTAAAAATTGGTAAATTTTTTTTACAAACCTTTTCATACCTAATTACATGCTTAAAATATTTTTTAAATCTTGAAATCTCATCTTTACTCACCAATTGGACCTTACTAGGTCTCTATGCACACTAGGTCTAGGACTGCAGACTATATCTTGATTAAGAAACCACTTTGAAACTTCTTAAAATACACTCAAAACTTTAAAGAAATGTCATAAAACTTCATTCCATGATACAAATCTATCTTCCATATTCTTGTTAATCTCAATAAGCTCAAAATACTAGGCTACCAAACCTATGCCACCATGCAAGGCTACCAAGCCTATGCCTATGCCACTATTCACATACTTGTCTTGTCTCCTTGACTTGAAACAATAAAAACAAGACTCAAACAATGCTTAAATTATCTCATATGCATCCAAACCTTCCTTGCACAAATTTAATCTCAAATTCATCACCACCATGACATCACCACTTTGTCATTAACTTTGACATTAATGATTCATGACATCATCCTTTGACATCAATGAAAACACACCTCCAATAGATTTTTAACCTCATTTCTCATTCTATCTTCTAATATTGCAATTTTGAAAACTAAGTAGTGGTTGGAATGGAATTTAAAAAACTAACTTCTAAATGGTAACTCTTATAACTCTATAATCAATTTTAGAAGATGTTGAGTGGCCCTAATTTGTTATATTTAGTAAAATAGATTTAAAGTATAAGAATATAAAATTTATTTTGCTAAATATATGCTTGAAAAATAATACTTCTATGGTAAAAAAATTTTAGTCTAAGGCTCTTAACAATAACATCTAAATGCAAAAAAAATACATATATATATACATCTTTAACCAACCTCAAATTGAAAAAACAAAACAAAATAATTACACTCTAAAAAGGGCATACACCCTTTGCAAAGGGCGTGCATCCTTTGCATAGGGAATACACCCTTTAAACATTTCAATTTTTTTTTTGTTTTCCCTCCAAATCTACCTTGGGTATAGGCTTGGGAAGGTCTGAACCTACCTTAAAATTGGTCATGGAGAAGTCCACTTAGTTTCTAATAAATTTAGGAGTTTTTTCAATCTTTGTCAACACATCTGATCAGGTATCTTTTATTAATTTAAAAAATATATATATATATGGACTTGTAGAGGAGAAAGTGTAGTTTTAGAATATATATATATATATATATATATATATATATATTTAATATTAGAATATTATTTATAATTATTACTTAATTTATAAATAACATACCTCATTATGGACTATATACATATCTTCACAAATTCCTTTATACAATTTTTAATATCAATCAAAAGTTTATAAAATTTATAGCTCAAAAATCTACACATTGTCGACTATGGTTTAAAAAAAATTGATTTTCATGAAGTTAAGGTCAAAAAGTTATGTTCATACACTTGTATCTTCAAGTTTTTAGTTGTCTTGAATTGTAAAATTATTTAAAAATTATATATATATATATATATATATATATATATATATATATATATATATATATATATATATATATATATATATATATATATATATATATATATATATATATATATACCAAAAAATTAATAAACAATATTCTCAACAATCTTTAACATTTCACCCATCTATATATGAAATTTCATACAAAAATTCAATCGTTTACTCAAAAAAAGTGTGTTTGTATACATGCACTCTCCTTATCTTTTAGCAAAAAAATGACCAACCTATTGTTAGAAATGCATCTATTTTGCACACTTTCATCATCTAGGTATTGTAAAAAAAATCTATATTTAGAAACTACA
This sequence comes from Torreya grandis, assembly GCA_037957365.1. NCBI lineage: Eukaryota > Viridiplantae > Streptophyta > Pinopsida > Cupressales > Taxaceae > Torreya > Torreya grandis. The sequence continues at coordinate 2,402,642 of JARHVA010001792.1, forward strand.
TTCAAAATTCCATAATTCATGTTTTTATGTCATTGTCAAATTCCTTTTCAAGTGTATCTAATACTCTCTCCAAGTTCAAATATTTTTATTAAAAAAAAAAAAAAAAAGGTGTCACTTTATACCCACATTTTGTCCCCCATTATCTTACATCTACCCACGGGTGTAAACAAAATACCCCCAAGTGTCAAGGGGCCGATAAACAACAATTTAATTTTTTGGTCTTTTTATAATTTTATGATTTTTTGGCATCTGTACCTAATAGAAGATCACAAGAAGCATAAGTTACCTACTTTTATAGATTTTCACCCCATGCCAACTCTAGATAGTTGTTATTGTTTTGATTGAATTTCCTCATCAATTTCTATTTCAGTTTTATTATTGACTTTGAATATCACTTGACTAGGATGAGGTTGTTGATTCCACCAAGTGCTATTATAAAACCACCTAGAAAGTCTCTCTCAATTGGGAAATCCTTGTTGAATAAAGATGTCTAGATATAAGTTTCTTTGACAAAGTGCAGTAGTAACTTTGGTTTTCCTTGGAAAAACACAATTATCAAAGAGACCTACGTCAATATGTTTGATAGTAAAGATAAACTATAGAAACATTCTAATAGTTCTTCTAAACATCATGGAATCTAGATGCCTCTCTCGATAAGGACTACAAGATATGTTGTTAAAGAGTATTAAGCACTAGGGACTAATAATCTCTCCGTATGTACAAAAACTAATATCCCTCACCCAACCACTGTTAACTAATCATCAAATGCTACAAAATTCAAAATATAATAAATCCATGTTGATGATTCTTAATTCCTTAACAAATCTAGAGTATTCAAACCTAATGTGATATGCTTCAAAATTAATCTCAAAATCATGATCCAACTCATTATAATGCCATTCTAATAGTTTGGCATAATAAGAATGTAACATGGGAGTTAATATTATTTATTATAGTATGACTAGGAGATCATTCCATGTGGTTTCTCTCCTATTTGACTTAAAGTTTTCAATGTTTTTGATATTATTGACCTCAAGAAACAAGGAACCAATTTGTTCATCTATTGGTGTCCTTGGATTGCTTTTAAGAGCTCCAAGCAATGGTTGGTAGAGTAGCATCTCTCTAAATGGGATGCTATCATATATGTTTATAGATGTTATAATAGATATGTTTCCATGGGATAATTATAAGGAGGTCCATTTCTATGAATTCAAGTTGACCTATGCAGGTAGTGTAACGTTAATAGGAAAAGGAAGAATAGTGTTGATGGAAATGGAATAGATTGCTTTGATGTTGCTAATAGGATTTGTGTTTATTATGTATGAGGATTCTTCCTTATAACATTGTCACTATCATTTTAAAATTTATCTACTAATAAAACTATAGTCTAGACCAAAGTGGATGATGAGCTTTCTCTTAATCCCAAAAGAAAATGGATATTTGATTTGGATAATAAATTTGACCTTGGTTTAGACATGGCCATTAGGAAGGCTTGCTAAAGCGCTTTAGTACCATATTTATTTTTCACTGCTCTATTAGAAATGTTAGATTTTGGATGTTGGGTTAAAGGCATATGATATTTGGATAGGTGGATTATATGGTGTTTGAGTCGATATTGGATGTTTATCAAAAATGGGTATTTGATAAAAAAATCATTGTTTGGTGGATAATAGATGAAAGGTTATTATTTTGAATTGGAAATGAGATGGTTTGATTTTTATCTAGATAGACATCTTGACATATTTGTAAATTTGGTTTTTCAAATATGAATATATGTGGGTTCATTCAAATGTATTTTACATCAGATAGCTCTTGGCTAGTGAGGTGAGGTATCTTAGATTTGTAACTAGTGGATGGAATATTTGATTGGAAAGAAGGATTACTAGTGATAGAATGATATTGTTATGGAATTTTTTTATATTTACTAGTAATGAATTGTGTTGAGGAAGTGTCTTAATTTTGGAAGGATTAGTTTATTGTATTTGAGAATGTGTAGGGATTGGTGAAGAAGTTTGGGTTTGAGTTTTGGGGTGAATTCGATGCAAAATCAAATGATTGATTTTGATTAATATAGAAAGTTTGATTTGATTGGATTATAAATTGGGAGATCTATTTGGATTTGACTGGATTGTAGTTTAACTGGTGAATGTATTTTGGTACATATGAGTATTAGAAAGTGATGGTGAAGGTGGACCAAAAGTTTGACTTATGTTGATGTCATAATTAGAACCATATATATATATATATATATATATATATATGTACATATTTTGACTTGTATTGGGTGGCATATGATATGTGGATGGAGTAGGATTGGAAGAATAATTCAGATAATTTTGATTATTATAAACAAAAAATTGATTTGACATTATCCCTGAATTAAAGTTATGATATTGTTCCATAGGTGAACATGGATAGGAAATAAATTAGTTATGGTGTGGATTGAATTAATTATTTGGGAAGTTTGAATAATTATCCATATTTTGATTTAATTGATTGAAGGTTGAGTTTGAATACATATTCAAAATCAGATTTTGATTGTCTCGATATTTGATTTGATATTGATTCAAGTGTGAATTTGAATCAAAATTGGTTGGCTTGAACATTATGTTATAATATGGATTATTTGAAGTGTGATCCGAGATGGAATTGGTTGTGTTGTGGTTTCAAAATACCATGCTTCTTACAATGGATGACACTATTTAAAAAAAATGATTGGAAGTTTGATTAAATGACTTTACAAACAAGATATGTGTCAAACACAAGAAAAAATAATAAACAAAATTTATATTCTAAACAAACAAGAAATTAGACATAAAAGGTGAAAATTAGGGTGAAAGGTCATATTGGGCCTTTCATTATCAATGACTCATTCGTGCTCTCAACTGTAGCCTAATATTTCAAGGCATTAAGCATGGAGGATCCTACCGTTCTCATGGCCCACTGAGTTTGGTTTCAAGGGTGTGTGAAAGGTTGCTTCTTGGTGTTAACTGCTAACTGATGTACTAAAGTCAAATGATAAAAGAGATTTATCCTAGGCTTAATGTTTTAACAAGCTTATCTAGAGGGAAAAACCATGGAAGAAATTGATGAAGTGGATGCAAATTATTAGGTCTAGTCCCAAAGTGGCCAACACAATTGTAGGGGTCTTAGTGTGTTGACAATTGATGATATTATATTTTGAGGTATCTATTGAAACCCTAGGTATTGGAGCATCAAATCCCCTCACATTATGGTGTGCTTAAATCACACAATTACTTAAGAAATTGAAACAACTGGTTCTCAATTTATATACCCCAATAGTAAATAGGGTTTGGCCTACTGCATGGTGGTGAAATCTATGGTCAATATAGCCCCCCAAAAAAGAAAAAGAAAAGTAAATAACCATTTCTAATTTCTGAGTTTCATCACCAATGTAATGCTAAGGAAAGAACATTCGTAGGTATTACTTGGGTAACACAAATAATTGTGGAAACATTTTTGCTTTTCGAGTATCGTTACCAACATAACACCAATGAAAGAGCATACACAATTTACACAATCACAAATAAAAAATACTAAAATGAAAAGAGATGTAATTACTAAGAACTTTGAAAATAAAAATGAAAAGCAATAGTAACAAGGAATTGGATTTTTTATTGATTCTTTTTCCTGATCCTTTTTGGCAAACATTATGCAAACAAGTTATTAGAATGCTTGCTTTGGTTAGAAATAAAGTAACCTAAAATAGAACAAGTGAAAACCCATGAAAACAAAGTGAAAAACACCTCTCTGTTATGAAATCACTATTACACCACTAGTAGAAAAATAATAATGACTAAAAAACTACTAAAAATTGCATATAAATGACTAAGCTTGGTCACGTGACCATAAATAGTTTATTGTCAGTCATTTATAACGTGACCAAATTTATGATTAAATCATTTTTAGTCATTTATTATTTATTTTGATTCATCAATTTGATAGTGTATTTAGTCGTTAATTTAGTCATTGATTGTTGTTAATTGGTCATTTATTTAGTCATGGTAGTTATTTATTTAGTCATTGTAATAATTAATTACCGTCAATTGGTAGTATATTTAGTCATTTTTATTCATTGATTTATGTCCATTGGTAGTATATTTAGTCATTTGTATTAATTAATTTTTATCTATTGGTAGTATATTTAGTCATTTTAATCATTATTTTACCGTCAATTGGTCATATATTTAGTCATATTTATTCACTAATTTTTGTCAATTGGTAGTATATTTAGTCAATTTAATTATTAATTGACATCAATTAGTAGTATATTTAGTCATTTTAATTGAATGATTTCTATTAATTGGTAGTAAATTTAGTCATTTTAATTTTTAATTACCATCATTTGATAGTTTATTTAATTGTTTTTGTTCACTGATTTTTGTCATCTGGTAGTATATTGATACATTGTTTATTAATTGCATAATCATTATATTTACTAATAGTTTAGTAGTAAATTTTCATTTATATGATATGAATAATTTATTAGATACCATAAATTGTATAATGCATAAATAAACATATTAAACTTAAATTAAAATATAAAATCAAATAAAAATACAAAAATAAACACATCTTTTTTTAGATCATTATAGGGTTCCCAACCTACAAAGTAAAATTTTTTACAATACATGGTACAAAGCCAACCAAAACTAAAAAACAATAGACACCACCAAAATCTAAAACTAAGAGAAACATCAAAGGGCCACACAAGAACCCCATAAAATATGAAACAACCACAAACCCAAAAAACTAGATAGACCAAAAGATAAAAAGCTAACAAAGACACCAAATTGACAACTTACATAGTAGCACCCATGATGCCCTCTTCATCTAAATTTGACAGTAATACCACATCATATTCACCCCCTACATGTTCCTCCTTCCCTGCCAAAGCTGGCTCCCTCACTTAGACCATTTTCTCAAAGCCCCTAGATGAGGAAGGCATAGAGGACATTGCCACCTCCATCAGTCTGTGATCTATAGCCTCTACCAATGTCAAATTATACCAAGATGGTGCTTCTATCATTCCACACAACACCCATCTGACTAGCTGCCTCCACCCTCTTCTACTCATGTCGGTGGCTACATAACAACACCAAATCTATGATGGGATTCCTCATTTGTGACATCATTTGTAGTGAAACAAATTTACCAGTCTTCATATCAAGTAGCATGACCTTCTTATGGAGATCCTCCATAAAATTTAAGAGAATCAAGAATCTAGTTTTCAAATCACAAAAAATAGATGTAGGGATGACACCTAGGCCATCCTGCCCTGAGAACGATAGGGATGGGAGAAGGGTCAAATCATGCAAACATATTTTCTTGATTAGGCTAACTCAACATTTCAGGTGAACACAAAAATCTACCACCTTCGCCGCCACCTCCACCTCAGAGATTATGAACATGAGATTAGAGGCAAAGATGGCAGACACTTCTAAGTTTACCTTGCACTTGACCCCCTTAACCAAGAACTCTTACCCCAAAACATCTACTATAACAACATCCACTTCCTCTAAGGGCAGCCAAAAAATATGTCAAAGATGAGCTTGTTATATAAGTCCATCAAAGGCCATATCCCTCACTTCACTAGACCCAAAGATGCACATTTATATCACTTTAGTTCTCTATTGAAATATGCCTCGAACATAACACATAATTCACAAAGGCCACCCATATATATGCATCACTAAACATGGTAGCAGAAGAATAAATGAGCACAGGAGAAGCCTTTAGGATCCCATGTGCAAAGGAGATCCATCAATCATCCCAATTAAAACATCGTCCAAACATAAATGCAAATCCTCCTCCCTGATCACTTCACACACAATCCTAACAAGCAATGATTAACTAGAGCAAAATGGAGCATGCTCGAGGTGTTAGTATGTAGCCATACACATCACTAACGGCTCTGATAGATACAATAAGTATTTTGTAATTACTTTGTGTGATAAAGTAATACAAAAAGATAGTCGAGTGGAAATCAACCAAGAACAATCAATGAGGCTGTAGGGAAATCCTCCCAAGCTTCCTTGATGTTATCCAACCTATAAACCTCAAGTTGATCGATGCCATAGTTTATAAGGAAGTCCACAATCATATTTACTTATGAAACATAATGCTACCACTTTACAATAGAGAAAACTTACAAATTTTGCCAAGTTTTATTTAATATATTCTTTAAATACCATGATTTATCCTCTTTTTTTCCACAACTACAAGGATAACTTATGAATCACCTTCCACAATCAAATTTGGGATCTCAAATTGGATAGCCAATTCAATATCACTTGCCAGAGCTTGATCTTTTACTTCATTATTGGACCCATACTAGATTTGCTTAGATAGGGCTCTGATCCTTGATCCACAATAATCACAAATAATATAGCCCACCCTAGATGCACCTAGATTACCACACACTGCACCATTGAAATTTAGTTTAAACCACCCAGGATGAGGGGGCATCCAATCCTACTTTCTACTTTTGACCTTCTTATAGATGATAACTAACCCATTAACGGGGATAGAAATAAACATATTATTAAACATGAATTAAAACATAAAATTAAATAAAAATATTACATATACAAACAAGCTACAACATGATAGAAGTTCAAAGATTGATTCAACGTCATGATAAAAAAAGGTAATCTGCAATAAAAAATATACTGTAATTTTGATGAACTATAAGATGTTCATATATATATATATATATATATATATATATATATATATATATAATAAAAAATGTCAAAGTCTAAGAGTTTCCAACTCTTGAAAATACACCATGATAAAGATCCCAGAATAACACATTCAAACTACTGCATAAAGCAGTGGGCCAAGCTGTCTAACAACTAATACATGATAAAAATCAACTATGTCATTTTTTACAAATATTTTAGTGGCCATCACGTGAAGGTTCCTTCTTTATCTTTTAGATAGACAACTCCATCTATTTTGTCTTCATAAGCAAGGGGTATCTTACTTGTGACCTTTAAAATATTTACATTTTCATCTCATATTCCTTTAAATTTGACTCCATGTATAATAGTTAGTGAGTGAATCTACCCAATGCCCATAGAAGCACCATTAAATGGATCCAACACCCCAAATTTATCCCCTTTTTGGATTTTATCAATACATTTCTACAAAAACAAAAAAAATACACATTATATGGAGATATAAAACGTTTGATAACACACATAAATATTTGATAAATATTTTTAAGAAACTAGAAAATGATGTTAGGAAACATAAAACCATGCACCTGACATATTAAACAAAAATTAACTTCCCGTTATTTGATATAGAATGGATGTTAGATGCAAAAGGTGTCAATATGTTAGTAGTCATGTGCCATGAAGATGTGGATGCTAAAAGGACAACAAGTGTCATTCCTCCAGTTGTTAAGGGCTATTTTGTAGTTGCTACGGGCACTTTCCTTACTACTGGACAACATTTTGTAGTGGTTATAGGCTCAACCTATAGTTTTTGTAGATACATCCTAACCCCTATATACACCTCTCTAGTAGTTGTAGTTTAATTCCTCACAAACGATGATGAGCTATGGCTTTGGCTATGGGCTATTGAGAAATTTATGGAAAACACCAGATAAGCTAGAGGAGGAGTGAAGGAAGATTAGATTAGAACTTTCAAACATTTCTAAGGAATGACCATACCCCTAAATAACAAAGTAAGTGCTATAATAAAGGCATACACTTCCAATCTCCATTTAGAGTGTTGCAGACCAAAATTTATGACTACATAGATACAAAAGAACCATTCTCAGCTTCTAGTCACTTCAGGGAAAATAATTTCACTATGCCAATAAGAGAGATATTAGATATTTTATGGAGCATAGGTCCCAAGTTTGATAAACAAGCTGATTGCCAAATTAAAATTTCACTAAACAAAGAATCCATAAACAAACATCCTCATTTATTGGGAGTAAGACAGAAGAGAAATAAGCCATCAGTAGGCTCATATAGAGGAGATCAAGAGCAATAAATTCCATCACCCACCCTCCATGATTATAAATTATCTAACTTGAATAACAAACAAAGATTTTTAGTAACCACCTTGTGGAAGGATGGCAATAGTCTCTCATACCACTACAAGACCACTTCTCTAGTACTTTACAGGTCATCATGATTACATACAGGTTATTGAGGGCATAATTAAAGGATAGGACACTATGATCACATTATTACCTAAGAGTAATAATACAACAAAATCATGACTACCAAGATAATAATTGTATGAGGAAACAACAAGTTAAGCTTTCATTCTGTAAAATACTCACTTACAGATTTCCTATGCCATAACCCTAGGAAAAAATGGTTATAAAGGTATGGTGTATCTTTTAGTCATAGAAAATCAATTTATTTTTTTAATATAGCATGAATTATATTAAAAAACATATTTAATCATTAAAAGATCATTTAGTGAGTCTTTTCATGAGCTATGCCAACTCACTAATCAAAACCCTCATTATGACCCTGTCCTATCTTTTTGCATCCTACACACACCACGTCACTTGGGGACAAGTGACACTTCATGTGGGGGGGGAATGTTGTGGGAAATCAATCACATTATAATCTATGCATGTAGATTGAAAGCCCATGATTATGCCATAACTACACCCATATTATATTGGGGAAAATAATCAATTTTATTATTTTCCAATTTGAGATCATAGCTCATTCAAAAAAAGACCTAAACAAGACATTGCTGCAGGCTGCAACCAAAACTACCATTATTGAAGAAACTTGCTTCACTATAAGCAACAATCTGAAGGTAAATTGGGTATTTTGAAGAGATATCTATTTGAAAATTTTGATAGGAAGATAAACTAGCCATAATGGGAGGTTCAGTAGTGAGAAGGAACCCTCAAACCACATGTAGTTGCAAGGAGACCCAAATAACTAGGCCATCTTTAGTAGGGTTAGATGGACTACCTATTTTGAGAAATTGTAATATTTTTTAGAACCTCTCACTAGAGAATTTATAGGGTCTTTTACAGGAGAACATGTGACAATATTTAGCATAATATTTGGTGATTGTAGAGTTAGGGCCTATGTATTTCTCCTATTTTATTTAACAACATTACACCTAAAATCTTTGATATTCTTACATACCTAATATTGTAGAGATAGGAAACCTAAAACCATGTACCTGACATATTAAACAAAAATTAACTTCCCGCTATTTGAAATCTATGTCAAAATATATGTATGCACTCTATTACAAACCAAGCTCTAAGCTTCCATACGTAAGTTATATGTTCTCCCTTATTTCCATAATCTATGTATACTAGCTAATTACACTTCACTACTGTTCTAACCAGCTTTTATCACATAGGTAATGATTAACCTTAGTTACATAATAAACAACCATTACTTACTTGAATAGTACTTACTTGCATGTGGTTTCATAGCACTCACCTTGAGTTCAACACCATTAATACTATGAATATCATACACATGCTCGTTGAGTTTAGCATAATCACTATCAACATTGACATGAAGTGCAGCTTTGCAGAGAGCTCTATTGATAGGGCCTTTTTATTTTCATTCTGCTTTCATATAATTGCTCTACATGTGGTTTAATTATCATGAAAAAATTAATATAAATAAAGTAAAGAATGCAAAAGCTATAATTTTTTATCCAAAATAATATTTTAAACATGAAGAATGGCAAAACATTGGGAAAGATTAACTTACAACTTAAAGAATGCAAAAGCTATAATTTTTTGTCCAAAAGAAGAATGACAAAACATTGGGACAGATTAACTTACAACTTAAAGAATGTAAAAGCCATGAATTTTTATCTAAAAGAACATTTTAAGCATGAATAATCCCAAAACATTGGGATAGATAACTGACAACAATTATTATATTACCTCAACTTCAGTATAACTATGACTATGTTACACATTCTTGTCCAGTTCATCATGATCACTATCAATATCGATAGCTCTGTTGATATCAAGGAATTTTTGTTTTTGTGTTGCTTTGATAATATTGCTCTATATGTGGTTTAACCATCATGCAAAAAAATATACAAAGCATTCAATAGTCAAGTAAGAATGCAAGCTATAAATTTGTCCAAAAGAACATTTTCTTGATCACTCCAACAATAAATAAACTGGGTTGGATTCTCCTATGCTCAAATTTAAATCTACATATTAAGAAGCATTTGTATACAAAATTTACAAAAAATAATAAATGAGATCAATAGAGCCTCTTACCTCATCTGATACCATGGAATTATGCTCATTCCATGCATAAACTATAGGCTTAACAGAGGCAACCAACTACAAAACTTTCTCAGTGAGACTGTATATGTAACTCATTACATGTTGGTACCCTTAATTTGAGTTGACATGATCTGGAGAGGCTCTTACTAGGCATCTAACAGATGGTTGTGAAATCTATGTTGATGAACTAGATTTATAATTCATCATACTCTTAGATTTACTAGGATCTAGTGTTGCCATATAATTGACAATATCTTCTACACCTGCTTCTCTATTACTATTTTCCACCTAAAATACAATGTCAATGTCAATATACAATGAATTCAATAAAAAAATCAAAATAAATAACACAACATAAATTGAACCAAAAATCCATACACTTACTCCAAATTTATCCATTTTGGCCTACAACCCACCTTGGTCAAATGTATATCCAGCCCTCACATTATCTCTTGATCTCTTACCTCTGTTACTCTTTATCAAATATTATTCATAATGCATACTTTATTTCAATGCCTCCCACTATTTAGGAGATAGAGTGGAGTCTAACCTATCTTTTCTCTCCATGATTTTTTTTGTTATTGTATCTAAACTTGTTCATCAAAAGTATCATCTTTTGCTTGTAATATTTTCTAGAGATTTGTCCACCAATAGTCTCAAAAGCATTTTCCATTTTTTGTATAGAATTTTTCACACTTCATGTATCTTGTTCTACAAAATTTGATTTGCAAATATCCAAATGGGCCTTACATCTTACCCCCAACTCAGAGGCCCACCTTGCAACATTTGGCCCAGTGGGCTCACCATCTCTCGATACATCAACTAAGAATGGATTCTTGCCTCCTAATTTTATTTATTTTGCATTCCTCTCTGTAGATCTGTAAAAATATTGACTCAATATTTATCTTTTGAAAAAAGCATACACATCTTCTATTAAACCACTACCAATATTTTTGGTTGATCCACTAGTTCCATCAAAAGTTGTAGATACAACAGGTGCACTCTGAGGCACACCACATGCAAGTAGTCTCTCTTCATGACTTTCATTAACAAAAAATTCATGATATTTGGCTACATTAGGTGTGGCATGTGTAGGTATATTAGTACCAGTCTCTACAGATTTTATTTCAAACATATCCTTTAATTTTGAATAAATCATCTACAAACTTACTGATCCTTTTCTCTCATGTTTTTTAATAATATCTCTTAGAATTTGTGCTAAGAGATCATCATGATGTTTCACATCACCATGTGCTATATTAGGCTACACATCATCACAATTATTCTTTTCACCAACTGCATTTATTGAATCATAAATACGTTGGCTTCTGTGAGTTGGCAGCACTGTATCTTTTCTTTCCTTTCGTTGTTTCTCTACATTTTATTTGCACTCTTTTTCTTACCCATAAAACAAAAAAAAAATCATATTATGTCTTATATACATAAATCTCTTGCCTATAAATTTTTATTAAACACAATTAAACAAATAATATACTACTTAGTGGATTTACAACTTGCCTGTTTGTTAAACCAAGATGTGATAAATATTCATTATTCTTAGCCACATTTTCTCTATAAAAGTGCTCATAATCTATCACTACAATTTTAGAATTATGATCACTATCATCTAATTTTCACCTTAAAGTCTTTTTCCTCATTTCATGAAGTCTAAATAAACAATAATGTATAAATCAGCAACTTGAATAAGTAGAAAACAGTGGAATATGAGTTTGAATCTTAGATTTTAGACATCAAATGGGATTTTGTTTTTAGAACAAACTCATTAAAAGTGACCATTTCTGAAGGATTAGAAACATCTATGTTCAAAATTTGAGAAATGGTTGCTGGGGAAATAAAACATAAAACCCTAGATTGATCAGAAGACAACAAGATAACATTCATTAATTCACTTCAACAAATAATTGAAACTAAAATTTGACCACCAATTATAAATTCATTATATTGATCTTCAAAAATATTTTACAATACGTTTCAAAATTTTATCCTAACTGACTCCCGTATTGATGATTGCCATTTAGTCTTGGTTTCCGTTTTATAGGTGAGTAAGGGAAGTGACAAGCTTCATACTATTACATGTCAAAAAGTGTATTTTCAGTTACCCACTTTTAACATAAATAAAAAAGTCTTAATTATCATTGTTTACATAGGATTACATAAAAGCAATGAAGGATGAGAAATGAAGATAAATGATCAGATGTTGAATTCTAGAGCCCTCAAAAGATACCAAAGTCCATTAGTCATTGTAAGGTACCCATAATCATTTAGATCTGGGAAGGTCCTCTCTTCATGATAGTATCTCCAAGGCTTGGTACTTCACTACAAGGCTTATTCTTTTGGGGGAGCTAGATATGTATGCTCCTAGTGGTACACTATGTAATCATGAGGCCATTTGTACTCTTGGATTTTTTGTGTGTTGTCCAATTGACTCTTCCATCTACTTTCTAATAACCCTATAGTTATCATAGTGAATTTTGAGTATCCAACATCCAATGCAATTATTCCATCCAAGGTTAAATTGAGGTTGTAAAGATTTATCTCACCATCCTTCTATAAATGAGTGAGGAAGTTGGAAACAATTTGGCTAAACTCATCTATCCAATCCTTGGATCCTTTTAGTTGATCATCTCCCTTAGTATCTTAGGCATGAACCATTTCTTTAGTATGTGAAATAAATCCATTCTTGCCTTGATCTTTTGGTCTTCTCCAGATATGTATTGAAATTCATCTATGACCATTCAGACCGTTTGCTTAGTAGGCTTTAAATCTGTGGGGGCCTCAACACTCCTTTGTAAAATTATACACAAATTTATTAAGGTGTGATGTATAGGTTGTCATTTCTTGAGTAAGGGGTCTAATATATGTACATGGGCCTTCATCTGATCAACTAATTGTGACAAGGAGACATAACATTCATACAAAATTTCCAATTTATCCACAATTAGTTTAAGCCTATGCTCCAAGATCTTTTCCAATACCCTAAGGTTTTGTCTCTTTGATCCTTTATTTATTCATTAGTCTTTTTCAACTTCTCAATTTCTTGTTTTAGCACATTTACTTATTCAATAGTGATTGCACCTGTATCAGTCTAGATGGTAGGGGGCTAGTATAATGTTAATTTTGTGATTTGTAAAGGACCTGCTCCCTTTAAATACTCTTTCAATTTCACATTTTATATGAATAACCTATTCACTTCATCATTCAGATCAGTCTGTGCTTTCTCATATTCTGCCAATCTAAGCTCCATACCTTTAATTGCAGCCCTAGTAAACATTGTTGAGTGCATTGTCATAGTAGTTGCCTCTAATGTTGATGTGTCTTGAAGTTTTTTTACCATGGAAGTCCCTCTTATTTCTTGTACAACATAAATTAATCTTGGTTTTTATGTTCTGTTTTGCTTTGTCCAAAAGGCTATGGTTTCAATTATTGGATTGTAACTTGTGCCACTCATTCCATCATCTGAATTGAATTCAAAATCAACATCAGATCTTCTTGGCTTCTTATTTGATCTAGTAAGAATATATTTTTTAGCTCCATCCTAGGAATGATCAGTAGATTGCTCTCCAATACCAATTTTTTAGCCTCCTATGGGCTGATATTGATTTCATTGATCTTGAGCTCCTTAAAGGTCTGAGAAATAATATGATCATGTTGGGACTCTTCAGTACCCATCTTATTAATTTTGAGTCTCTCCTCAAATTATCTCATTTTCACCTTGATCCAACAATATTTAAACTTAGGGGTCTAGATTAAATTCATCATCTTTAATAAACCTAAGAGAAGTGACTACTCTTTCATCATCATGGATCTCCTGATCATTATGTGCATGCACATCCACCCTTTCTTCTAGTCTATGAGCCTCAATTGTAAGTTCAGGGAGTGGCTGATCCACTTCATCATCATCTTTCAAATTCATTATCACATTAGCTACCTCCTCTATATCCCTCACCTCTTCACTTACTTCATATGCCATTAAGTAGGGTACTTCTTATGTCTTTTGCTTCTTAGGCTTTGGTTGCTCTGGAGGTGCTTCTGATTATACCATAATAGTGCTTGGAAGGGGTTCTGTAATAATAACACCACTTAGCCTCTTGATGGGCAGCTTGGTGGGTTTTTGAGACTACCCCTCAAGTTCCTTTTCTATCTGAACATACAACCTTTCAAAGTTGTCAATTATCAAATTTATCCTCTTAAGAGGATCCCCTTTTTCCACGTAAAAACCTAGGAATTTAGTGTCTCTTTTCTTCTTCTATTCCTCAAATATTTTTATGATTTTCCATTTCCTTTTCTTCTGAAACACTTCATGAGGGGTAAGGCAATTTCTTATTACATCTTCTTCATAGTCAAACTCATGGGTAATCCTAGCTCTAGTGAGTAGTGTTTGCCTTACAAAGTTTATATGTCCTTTAGGGTCAAAGACCCTTTCCCCTCATGACTTCAAAGAATACCTTACCTTCAAATAAATTTGTAGCTCTTCTAGAGTAAAAGGCCCAATGGACAATTCCCCACATATAATTAAGTTAGGCATGAATGTCCCCTTTTTTTGCCTCTTCATAACATCATGTTCCATCCATAACATTTGCCACATAAATTTTAAAAATTCAATTCAAAGGGAAACAAACTTAGGTAGAATGTGTGGGGCTTGAGGACACCCATAACTCTTATCACTGTTTGGTCTACTAGAAAGACCCTGTCACCAAAATTATGGGTATGTTCATGTTCTGGCTTCAATATTAAGGGTCTTAATAATTCTCTAATTTCAATGGACAATCTTGGTGAAATGTGACTAAGAGTGGCCATAACCCTTACTACAAAATCATGATGAAATGTCATTTAATAATTATTCCTACATCTGCTATCCCAGATGTAACACCAATGTTGCACGGGTAACCTATTTCCTTATTGGTTAGTCATCCCCAAGCACATCCTCTTAGTCCATTTATCTTTATTCTGATAAAATATTAAATGGCATAGCAAAGAATAATTTCTAAAAGTGATAGGGGCCAAGTTTTCTCTCACTTTTAAGAATCCCTCATGTAGACCTTTCTCAATTAGAGTAGCAAAGTCATACTCAACAATCACTTCAAGGATTTGAATCCTCATTGCCATCATCATGAGACTGATTGGCATCTTTCACTTAGCATCAATCCTAAGCACTTGGCACAAAGAAAAATAAGTTCTTTTAAAATAGAATTGAAAATCTTCCATAGTAAATGGCTCATTGTTGGAAGGGGAAATAGGTATCCTTTTATTGTTTGCACCCCTTTTTATGTGCAAAGGAAGTTCATCACTCCTATAGGTTTTTATCAATCTCATATAGTCTTCCTCACTTTTATCTAGGTCAATCTTGGTAATGGCTTACTTATTCAACATGAAACACTCTACAATTACTCCTTTAGTCAATACCACTAATGGTGAGCCATTTGGCATTCTTACAGTCCTAGTAGCTAGGTGGTAATGTTGTGCCAGTACTCTAATAAAATCAACATCTATGAATACATTTGGGACTATTAGTTTGGCCAAGTCTAAGGCCCAATGATTTGAAACTGGAATCTTACCATCCCTCTTATCATAGAAGTATTAAAAAAAATCCCACCCTGAGATAGGAATAATTGGGTCTCTACATCTATGAGCTACATCTCTAAACACCTTTTTGAATCCCTTGTTTGTTGAATTGGGTAACACATCAAGTCTGGACTGTTGTAAAGTTCTCTTTTTCATTTTAGAGGTTGTGACTTCTTCCTTCTTACTTGTAAGTTCACTTATTTTGGGTGGCATGATGAAGAATTTACTCCTACTTGATTTCTTTAAGTGTCTACTTGTAGAATTAAGAACATTTAATTCTTATACACTTGCTACAAAGGGTTTATATGAACTTAAAAGGTGAAATAATAGCTATAGAGTCTTCCTCCTTGAACTCCCTTGCCTTTGGTACATTGAGCTATGTGAATGATTGCAAAAATGGCATCGACTCCCAAGTATATTTGCTGCTAAGCTCAGTCACCTCTCTATTAATGTCAATTCATGCAAAATATTTCATAATATATCCATATTTTGAGTTTGAATACATGCCTATGCCTATGATCTTAGAAAATCAAAAGGTTCATGTTTAGAGGTGTAATCATTACCACTGATGATTTAAATGCTTTGATAGTTTAGACCATAGTACTACTCTATCATATCAAGACTGTTGTGGGGGTAGTGATATGGTGGAGTTAGCATTTTACTCTCCCTACTATACCACATACTTTCACTTTGATTGCTACGTGATAATGGATCAGACAGTCTCATACCACCACCTTGCACACACCCCTTTGGAGTCTCATGGGATGGTGGGTTAAATCCAGTGGTTGAGTGATTATTCACCACCATACTGTAGTGTCACTATTTACCCCTTGTAGGGCTACGATTTACTTTAGTTGTTAGCATGTTCTCACTGTCACCCCATGCTATTCATATTTGGTTGTCATGGTATTATGATAAGCATTTGTACATTGACCTATATGTCCTGCCATCCTATGCATACCTTTATTATATACTATGGTAGTATGATATTAGATTTTTTATGTATTTTAGGTAGGAATATAGGGGTATATTATGAATGCAGTATTTTAGATATCATTTTATTGAAAAGATTAAATAATTTTCTAATTTTTCAGTCTCTTAGTTTTAGTTTTCAGTGTCAGTTAGACCTAAGAGATCATTTATTTGTTCATAATGAGGAGGCTTGGTTAGGTAGAGAGACTTTTAGCATATGAATAAGAGATTTAGTCATTGGACTCATGGCTAGTTATGATAATGAAACTAGGCAAATTTTGGAGGTTGTAACATAGGGGTTGTCATTTTTCAAAATTTTGCCTAAGTATGGAACCCTTGTACCTTGAGGTTTTTGGTCTTATATTTCATCATTGACCTCTTGTTTTGGTTCTAGTATTTTAAAGTTTTCGCACTACAAGTTGATGAGGAGATTTAAGTCAGGGGTTAATTGACCAGCACCTTTACCATTGATGTCAAAGGAAGGTAATTGAAGCAATAAAACATAACATGATCTAGAATAACATGACAATACTAAAGTTAGAGGGAACATAACAGTAAGGGGGAGCATGCCAAGGAATTTTAATTGTGTTTTCACACAAATAGTTTAATAATATAGGTTAAATATTTTCTTCACCTAATGTTAAGATATCTATATGTATTATTAAATCACATATGTTCATTATTGTTTCCTTCACACAAGCATATTCAATGCATGTGGAGGCTAGAAGTTGTATTACAAACTAAAACTATCCAAATATCAAAGAAATGACTACAATTTATTGACCAAGATTTTAAAGAATTGTTTACTCTCACAAGTATCTTGTTTCATTATTTGTTTCTTTTCATATCTAGCAGTTCTAGAGAAGTTAGAAAAGTCTAGTATCTAGAAAATATATAAGACATACAATAAATTATATTCTAACTAAACAAAATTAATTTCAACCAAAGTAAAAAAACTAAGAAGAATGATTGAACCTAACTTTAAATGCACTTCAAATTAGCAGTAAACATCTCAGGTTTTGTATATAATGTACCAAAAAAATAATGATGATTACATTAAAAATGTATTAATAAAATAATAGTGAATAAGCACACCTATACTCAGATCTTTATTACATTCAATAATAAATTACACCATACATATAATAAAAGTTTAAGTGACAATCAAACAAGTTAAGGTGACAAAACATAATCATAATCATCTACATTATTAGCAAGATCATAATCCTGATCACTTGTGTTTGCATCTGATTGATTTTATTCCTCATCCTCATATGTGATATGCAATACATTCTCTCTCCAAATATCTTCATTGGTAATCAAAATATCTTCTTCAAACACTCCAT
This sequence comes from Torreya grandis, assembly GCA_037957365.1. Taxonomy (NCBI): domain Eukaryota; kingdom Viridiplantae; phylum Streptophyta; class Pinopsida; order Cupressales; family Taxaceae; genus Torreya; species Torreya grandis. The sequence continues at coordinate 2,420,825 of JARHVA010001792.1, forward strand.
CATCATCTTCATCCACTTCTTTGAATGTTTCTTGTAAATTAACATTTTGCCCATCATGCATTATATCGACAATTTCCATGAATTTTCATTTTAAATGAGACTCTGTTTGAATGACATACCACCATCTTGGGATTCTTACATCATCAATTAGAAATGATTGGTTAATTTGAAGAGGGGAAACATACAACTTATCTATCATTGAAACAAAAAGAGGCTACCTAAATGATTAGGGGTGAATCTACTGATTCAGAAGCTATAATAGAGGAATAGATTATTTTTATGAATATACTAATACATGTTACCTATATCAACTATAGACTTTCACAAACAAGTTACCCATAGCAACTGCCAAGCTACAAGCTTTAAATCTATAGGTTGCTCATAGCAACTGTAGGTTTTCACCTACAAGTTGCCCATAACAATTACAAACTTTCATGTACAGAAGCCCATAGTCACTACATATAACCAATTATTATGATAATAAGTAATTGGTTGTTAAGGACACATCCAAATATCTTAGAAAAAAAAGGAAATGATTAAATAGGATCCTCCATAGCAACTATACAAATCCCTCACATGCGTAGAAACTTAGATGTGCTGCCAAAAGATGAATAAGATAAGGACAATGGAAAGGAGAAAAAGAAGCAAAATAGCAAAATATAATATGTTGTCCTTTACCCAGTCAAGGCTAGAAATAAGTAACTTTAAGTTACTAACCACCTGAAGGTTGACTAGGTTAGTTGCAAAGTATTTGTACCTTTTCTAGTTTAGTGTTTTTGGTTGGAGCTAATAAACTACCTTATGTATTTAATGGCAGAACCTAGATTAAATTAATAATGATGGTATTGTAGAAAGTAATTGCATTCTAATTTTTGAAATACTATAATCTCCTGTATCAATATTTAATTGCTACAGATTTGAGTAATGAAAACGCTGATTCTGTAAGAAGCTTTTGTAAGTCTCTCAAAAAAGGATTGGAACTCATCTCTAAATAAGGAGGGCCCCCTCAAAAGGAGTTATAGTGAATATATTGATCCTTATTAGATTAAAGTGTGTTGTATGAGTTGATTTCATTATTAGTTTGATTATATGAAGTGTGATGCATGTGTGACTCATGCTCTTCATCTCTTTTCAACACTTACCCAAAATTCAGAGCACTTCACAAAATTAAGATATAGAGAACTCTAAAAAATTAGAATTAGAGCACTCTACAACATACAGAGCACACTACAACAATTTAAATTCAAGAAATATAGTTGGGCATCACTCTATAGAGTTAGATGTTCTACCTCTACATAAATCTTTGTGGTTAGTTTTGTGCATTTTTTACTTGTAAGATTCTCAACTATCAATGGCTAATTATCAAGAGACATAACAACTACTCTACCTTCATTTTGTTGTCCATGTGAAAGAGGTAGAGATTAAAAGTACATGATGTAAACTATCTATTATTATCACCTTGCAATTTATATTTCTAGTATAAAAAATATCCATTGCAGTTTAAAAAAAAATAATGGTCAAATTTTAATACACAAAAATAAATAAACTTTGGGGTGTTTGTATACTATTTGTTTGCATTTATAGGATCATGTTGTAATACTAAAAATCTTGTTGATCATGTAGACTTATGTTCAATTTACATGTCATCTACAATGTGCATAAAAGAAGACCGTGATGCCTGTAAATAAATAAATGTTATTTTTATCCATGTTTTATTGAAGGCCTTCCTTGTCTAGATGATAACTAAAGAAATGCTTTAGCAATGGAACACATAATTTATGATTGTTCTATTGATGAACCACAATCATTTAAACATATATAAATTTTGTCAATGTTAATGAATACACAAACACTAACAAATAGGGTAATGAGTTTTTTGTTGTAACTTTGAGCATTACTTACTAGCATAAATTATTAACATGTTGAGATAAGATGACTTGTTCTAAAAATTGATATACTCCCATGTGTGGACATATAGTATCAATTAAAATAGCTTGGTGACCACATTGATTTGATGAACTAGCATCAATTTTAACTATGCCATATGAGACCATCTTCTAGGATTCCATGTAATTAATAGATTAGGCTTGCACACAATGTTACCCAAGCATTGAGGTCTAGGCTAGGGATATGAGCCCGTGGTTTAATGGAAAAGTGATCAAAGGAGTTAAAATTTGGATGCATGTTACAAGTTCAATTCCCATATGCTCTAAAATGCATAGAGGAAACTAAAGAAAAAATAGTTTGCTAAAATTAGAATTGCCTATATAGTTCTGTTACTCAGTTTCCTATGTAACTATTGTAAGTTACACCAACCAATAACAAACTAATTATGATGTACATGCACTACCCATACCATGAAGACTTAGTGAAAAAGAACCTCAAGGATTAGGTTGGTGAATTGGTTTCAAAATTAGAAATTAACACCATACCCATGCATGCTAACATGGAACACAAATAGATAACTTCAAGATATGGTCACTACATTGTATTGATTATACAATGAATAAAAACATCTAATTCTTTCACAATCTCAAGAACTCAAAATTGTTACATGGTAGTCAATGTCTTATGATAAGATACCCTCCTATTTATGTAACTCATGTTTTATAATACACTAATTTTATTCTCTTAACTAGATACAGTTGTCAATCAGAAAGTTATAGATTTTGTGTTTAATGTAATGATGGTTTCAAATTACCTCTGAATTCACTGTAGAGGGCATCCCCAAAGTTAACTTCGCTACAAAGGGCCTCGCCAACTTCAAATTCATTACAACAAAATTTGAATTCCTTTCTCACCTTTTTAGAAGTTTCCAGGTCCTCTCCAAATAAGCTTTATCACCCATGTAAGTAGCTACTATACTTATATACTAAAACTCAAAATGCCTCAAGCCATCAAATTAACACACAAACCCTGTCTAGTTGGCTCTAGCTACATTAATAATTAACAAAACCTCCTTCTATTTGTAGAGGTGCATTTCACAAATAATGCCAATTATACTCCCCACCCGCCCATCGAATTACCTCTACTGAATTCTACACTCTAGTGTACTCCCCACTCCCACCAACAATTTCCTAATTCACTATTAACCCTATGTGCGTAATACAACCCACTCCCGTTAATAATTTCTCAATTTGAAATATATATTTTAATTACCTACTTTAATATCATATTATCTAATTTTTATTTATATGACTAATTATTTAGTCATTTTTATTTATGTGACTAATTATTTAGTTGTGTTTTTTATCTGATGATCAAATTAGTCATTTATAATTGTGTTTCAAAAAATTAGTAGAATTTAATCATTTTTAGTTGTCATGACTAAAATTTTTAGTCATGTAGTCATTTATTTGCCAAATTCTAATAGTGCACAAAAATATAAGGAAAACAAAATTGTAATAAAATCAATGCAAAAAAAAGATAGAAAGCAAAAAATAGAAAATAAATAAACAAGTACTTAAAAGAATATTTTGTTACTAAGATCAATGATTTTGCTACCAATAGTGATGAATTCACTGCTAAAAGAGACAAATTTATTGTAGGTAACAATGATTTCACTACAGGTAACAATGATTTTGATACAAGAAAAAGGTAATTTCACTGTAGGTACTAATGAATTCATTGTTGATAGTGACAAAATTGATGCAGGTAATGATGAAATCATTATTTCCTAATAAAAATGTTGTTAACCCTGTAAATAGAACATAAAACATAGAAAAAGGCCCAAAAAAGGACAATTTCATTGTTATGGTCTACAATTTTACTATTTTTGCTTCTAAATTCACTATTACATAGAGAAGTGCACACAACCAAATAGAAAATAACTGATAGCAACTTGTAGCTCATACCAACACTCAAAAAAGGCAAGATTAAATACAAAGCGCAAACATAAACAACAAAAATCAAAAGAGAAATGCTATCTAATTGTAAAAATGATGATCAAAAGATAAAAAAGATGTGGGAAAGGTTCCATTAGACATTCCAAAAATGTATAAACTAAATTTAGACATACAAAAAAAGTAAACTAATTATAATCTAAGATAAAATTCAAACTATGGTAGAGTAACAAACAAATAAAACAACAATCACAAACTTTACGCTTTAAATGAACAAGCTTTCTCCATTACGATATACATTGAATTTGCTCTTTTAAAATATGTGGTGCTCACTCCTCTAATGCAAAAGAGAATGGGCAATGTTTTAGTGCAAAAGGAAAGTCTTTGATTCACCTTGATTCATGTTGATTCACTTGCTTGTAGAGCTCTAATTCCCTGATTGTGTGATGTGATCTTTGGATTTTTGTGCACACTTGAAAATAGAGATTTTCAAGTATTTTCAAGTGCATTTATAGATGTTTAGAGAAGGATCTAATGGTGGAGGATCATTTGGAATTTTTCGATGATCCAAATGATAAATGGTGGCTAATGAGTCCTCACCCATGAGGATGAAGACCTTTTAAAAATGGTTGAGAAAAGCATGGGATTGGTTAGCTGACTCAACAAGACTAAGTCAATTTGCTTGACAACTCAGGGGATGAATCATAAGAGGTTGAGAATTTTATGGATTTGGTTGGGACAAGGGAGAAAAAGGTGGGAGATGTTTGGATGAAGTGTAAAATCTAGATTTTATTATTTAAAATAAGGATTTAAATGCGCATAATTGACTTATTCAATATTTTGAAGTTTTTAATTATTTGAATTTGAGAGGAAATATGATTTATTAATTTAAAAAGAATTATTAAATAGATTTAAGTGCATTTCGACACTAAATGAAATTTAGGTGTCTACATACACATTAAAAAAAATCTTTTTTTTTAAGGTCACTCTTTGCCATTATTATTGGCCCCAATGTCAAAGTGTTTCAATTATCAGCCAAAAACTTAAACTTCTCCTCGTACTGATTCATCAAAATTTGTATTAAAAACATAATTTTTTTTTGAAAGAGACACTAAATAGTTTTTACAACTTAATTACAAAATAAGACAGTCTAAGATATATGTATTTGCATTGTAGAGGTGATTATTTAACTTCAACTTTAAAGAATGAGTTGTATGTATGTTAATTTGTTTTTTACTACTTTATATATGTGTGTGTGTGTGTGTGTGTGTGTGTGTGTGTGTATATGTATATGTAAATGTATATGTATATACATATACATATATATAAATTAGTAAAAAACAAACATACATACATACCACTCATTATTTAAAGTTGAATTTGAATAGTGAAATTAAATAGTCACCTTTGCAATACAAAGACACATGTCTCACTCTTTCATACACAATACATACATACATACATACATACAGACATACACATATATGTATGTATGTATGTATATGAGAGATAAGTATAATTCTTGGATTAAGTAGATTGGTAGTAGGGGGAGAAGTATATGATGTCACGACCACGAAAGAAAAATATTCAACCCACATTGGAGAGAAATTTATTATTAATACATAAAAAAATTATTAATTTTTAAAATACTACTTATATATTAGTTTTTATTTAATGTTTTAACTTTGTATATTAAATTCACTTCTAATATTGTTTTTAATTTCTAATCATATAAAAGTGTTTGAAAATTTTAAATTGTTGTCTTTCCATAAAACTAGGTTTTCAAAAATTTAATAGCAAAAATTTGGTTATACATTGTAGTTTAAAATGCCCAGATAAATGTGTTTGTATATGAACTGTTTGAAAACATGTTTCAAAGAAATGTGTACAAAATAGATTTTACATAACTAATATACATGTGTACATAATCAAGACATATGGACCTTTCAAACAAATTCTTGGAATAATAACCATGAATTGTTAGATATAATTCCTCAAAAGACATGGCTTATGGAAGGCGAGTATGACATGTCATACTATGCACATCTATGCTAAATATTCTATTAAATGAAATTTCATTTTTTCATGATTTTCCAAATACTTACGCATAAAGTCCTCAATAATAACTATATTCTGTTCTTTGAGAAATGAATTTACAATTATTTTAATACCAATTTAATAAGAAATGTTGGGTCAAAACCATAATTTAATAAGTGGAGGTGAAGATCAAAGAGAAGGATGATTAGTAACCAAATATTCACCCCATCAAGAATAACCAACACTACCACCACCAAATAATAACCTCTCTAATGTATGTGCTACTGACCGCTATTAGGAAAACTTGCAGTTTGGATAAGTCAGAGCCTTGTCTAGCATTGAAACCTATCATTCTTCAACACATTTTCCAAGATCTCATCAAAACTTATGGACACCAAAATGTCACGCTCAAACACAACACCTCCATTACTTTGACCATAAGATCTGCATCAACTAAACACCAAATATATATCAATAAACAATTTCTCATAAACCCTTACAAATATGAGGTCTTTGTTTAAAAAAAATCAAATCATATAACCTGCAAAATCTATATTTTTATTGGTGTCCATGACCATGGTCTCCTTGCTCGCATAACAGAGCTTCCCAAACTCATCAAAATCCTCTATCGTATTCAATTCATTTATTTTTATAATCACTATTTTCTATATAACAAAAATCCCCCGGGTTTTGCATGTAGGCAATGCTGAAGAATCCAAACATAAAACTAGAGGAGGCAACCAATGTGTTGTTATCTACTAAAAAATATTTGTTTTACTAGAAAAAATCATGCATATAAGGATCAAATTAAAAGCAATTAATACATTTAAAATGCCTTGTACATTATCATAAGAAGATAACATTAATAATATACTTTTAAAAAAAAAGATTTTAGGTGAAAATTAAAAAATTAATGATGCGACCATAGTTTATTATAAAATAATAAAAGCAATATGAAATGAGAGTAATAATTAATTTAAATATAAAAGTAATTTGAAAATATATATATATATATAAAATAAATCTATGTAAAATATATTAAGAGATATCATTCTCAAAGTATTGATATAATTTTAGATTTGTAAAATAAATAGAATGAAGCACCTTGAAAATGATATCTATGAGTGTCGAGAATGATATCTATCTAAGTATCTCTCTATCTTAATTTTAGTTATACATAATTAAAATTTGAAAAAACTATTGTCACTTTGAGCTACTACAATCTAATTGATATCTCTAGAAAATATTGATTTTTCTCTCAAACTTTAGATGCATGATCATGAAGAAAAAAAATAGCAACATAGTTATTAAACCATCAAAATGATAGTTTTTAAAACATACAAATGAACCGAGTTTTAAAATTACTATTTAATAGATTTGGAAACCCTAGTTGCGATGTCACTCAAAATACATTTTGGAGTCTTAAATGGAAGCGAATGTGATTCCTTGTAAACACACACCATCTTTGAAACTTAAATAAAAATAACAAATTTATTGCACAAATCAAAAAACAAATTTCTTGGCTAAACTTGATGCTACATGGAACAAATAAGAATGTAATTTGGATTTACAAATACTCATAATGGTACAATCTTATAAGTTTACAACATAAACATGATATAAAAGATAAAATTAATGTGTGATAGTAGAGGTGATTTGAAATTTAAAAAATTGCATTTTAAGTTCGTAACTTGTAATAATGTTTGCTCATAAAATTATTTTATTTAATGAAAGTTAATATGATATAATAATATCACTTGGGTTTTAAATTTTAATAGTGTTTGTTAATAAAATTATATTTTTAATAAAAGTTAATATAAGATAATAACGTAGGATAAGGACGATTTTTCTTGAGGTGAACGGATGGCTGTGGCTGGAGAAGGGCATGCGACCGACCAGTCGACTGGTGTGCCGTCGGCTGGACCCAGGGCAGAGGCTGCGCTTCTTGGGGACAACAGGGAAGATTCTTCAACTTTTTATTCTAGCGACAGAGTGAAACTGAATAAAGTCAATGGGTGCTTTCTGAGAAGGCAGGACCGCCCAGTTTTGGTCATCCCTCAGGAGACAATACAGGAAGACATTGAATACCTGTCTTCACATACCTTGATCTGTAAATTCCTAGGCATACGCATCCCTCAGGCAGCTCTGGAAGCATGGATCAGGCGCTCATGGGCAGTCAATGGAGACTTTGATATTATGTTAGCAGGGAATAACTACTTCATGGTGAGTTTCTCCTCTGTTACAGACCGTAATCGTATTTTTGAAGGGGGACCTTACTTCTATGAAAGAGTAGGTCTATTTCTCAAACCATGGCATTCAGGGTTCAATACGGCTGAGGAATTGCCAGCGTGTGTCCCGGTTTGGGTGCGTCTCCCACGGTTGCCGTTGGAATTCTGGAGGGAGGACATCCTCAGACAGATAGCGGCTATGTTGGGCACACCAACAGCGATAGCCCATCAATCTCTGGACAGGAAATTCATTACTTACGCTCGAGTCTGTGTGGACATGGATTTGAGCAAGCCTCTTCCGGATTCGTTGGAAATTTACATGGGCTCACTGAAATGAATTCAACAGATTGACTACGAATCAATTCCGTTCAGATGTAGAATTTGCCATGTTTATGGCCATCTGCACCGACAGTGCCCCCAGGTTAGCAAAGACAAAGATCCAATGTCAGACTCCGCAACGCCTTCTACTGTCTCGAACGGAAAGGGGGCTGGGATTGCAGGTCAGAATGATAGAGTTAAAACCCAGCCGGACAGGTTGGGCAAAGGGAAAAATTCAGCAGGTGGGAACTCGACGCAGGGCGCAGCTGATGTCTTCAGTAGTGGAATGGAGGACTTCGTACCAGTACGAAAGCATGCTAGAGGTCGAGGGCAACGAAGAGGAATTGTTGAGAGGCAGATTGATCAGGGTTTTAACAGGTTTGAGGCCCTGGACAACATGATCATTGAAGAGGGCTTTTTGATGCATGACACTGGTAATGAGGTGGGACAGCAGATCCAATGCCCAACACTTTTAGCCGGACATGATAGAATGGACCAAGAGCATCTGGAGGATCCCCTGAGACTGGAGGCAGGACAACCAGCTGATTTGCAGGATTTGAATGAGAAGGAAGTGAGATGGGCAGATTTAGTGAAGGAAGGAGAGTCTGCAAGAAAAGATAAAAGTCTGGCTTTGGCCCTTGGATTAGTGCAAAAACAATTCAAAAAGGCCTCTGCATCGGCTGCTCCCAAAGTGGGGAGGCGAAAATACCAGGACAAACTCAAAATTACAGGAGATTTATTGGTGGAGTCTGGGGTTGTCAAGACCTTAGAGGAGCATTTTCCCCAATCCACCCAATGATAGTTTTATCTTGGAATGCAAGGGGATTGAATAGCTGCCCCAGGCAAAAAGCTATCCGTAGATTGGTGTGGGAGCACTCACCGGACATTTTTTGTATACAAGAGACTAAACTTTCAGTGGATTCTCTATTTGCTAGTATGCCTAACATCTGGAATAATGGGCAATGGCAATGTATAGGAGCCAGAGGTAGCTCGGGAGGTCTTGCTATGGGATGGGATCAGAGGAAAATTCTGCCACTACATTGGATTTCCAATATTTCGGCTTTGTCAATGACAGCCTCTTCTTTGGAAACAGGTGAATTGTGCTTGGTTACCACTGTGTATGCCCCAGGGGACATTGAGGGACAGCAACAGCTGTGGGCGCATATCCGCTATGTTCGCCAATGTTTTCCGTTCTTGCTGTGGATTGTTGCAGGCGATTTCAATGCAATAATGAGCCTGGAAGAGAAGAGAGGTGGGATAAACCGCTTAAGCCCCTCCTCGGAGTGTCTTTGCCATAACGCTGCATCACTTCGCATCTCGGATGTGAAACCGGCAAATGGGCTTTTCACCTGGAGCAACCGAAGATCAGGTAATGCAGCTATCTCTGAACGCCTTGACAGATTTTTAGTTTCATGTTTTTGGCAGTCTAGTGCTTTTACTCTCACCTGTGAGATTTTGGATTGGAGGGGGTCGGACCACTGGCCCATCAAACTCTCTATTGGTCAGATTTGTGGTCCAAAAAAGCCTCCATTTAAATTTTAGTTGATGTGGATCCGGGACCCCACCCTACATGAACTCATTGAACAATGGTGGAGACAAGGGGGTCCGGCTTATGGGACAACCATGTACTCCTTTTTGAAAAAACTTCAATATGTCAAAAGGAAATTGCAGATTTGGAACAAGAACTGTTTTGGGAACTTACAGGGTATGAAGAGGAGAATGCAAGACCAGCTGGACAGCATAACTAGGCAAATAAGAGACTTTGGCCTCTCAAAGGACCTTCGACGGGAGGAATCTAGAGCTGCTAAAGAACTTGCCGAGTGGGAGCTTCGAGAGGAGATTTTTTGGAAGCAAAAGGCTCGCATTGAGTGGCTACAAGAGGGTGATAAGAATACAGCCTTCTTTCACAAATCTGTTCAAGGAAGAAGGAATGGTAATTTTATTACCTCTCTCTTTACACAGGATGGGACGAACCTCTCTTCCTCACAGGATATCAGAAGAGAAGTGGTTCGATACTTCTCTGAACTCTTTGCTAGCGAACCACTGTTGGATGAGAGGGCAGAAATTATTGTTCTGTCCTGCATACCATCCTTGGTGGATGATAGAATGAATGATGGTCTTAAGCGGCCAATCGGAGTGGCGGAAGTGGAGGAAGCATTGTTCAGCATGAAGAGAGGCAAGGCGCCAGGACCTAATGGTTTCCCGGCTGATTTTTTTCAAGAATATTGGGATATAATTAAGCAAGATTTGTTGAGTGTCATACAGGAATCCTACTCAAGCAAGGAAATGCTTAGAGCTTTGAATGCTACATTCTTGATGTTAATCCCGAAGAAGGAACAGGCAAACAAGCTTGAGATGTTTAGGCCCATTGCGCTTTGCAATGTGGTTTATAAAATAATTACTAAGCTTATAGCACAAAGACTGAAAGTACTCCTCCCCAATCTTATTTCTGAGGAGCAAGGAGGGTTTGTTGCTGGCAGACAAATTTTAGATGGAGTGGTGATAGCTTCAGAAGCTATCCACTCTATGAGTATTTCCCGTGAGAGAGCGATGTTTATTAAGCTTGACCTTGCGAAAGCTTATGACAGGGTTAGTTGGAGATTCTTACGGAAAATTTTGGAGGCCTTTGGGTTCAAGCAAGAATGGATTAACTGGGTGTTCAGTTGTGTGGCCACGCCTTCCTTCTCGGTTCTTGTTAATGGGGAGCCTACGGAACTTTTTAGAGCCTTTAGAGGTCTCCGACAAGGAGATCCACTCTCCCCATATTTGTTTATTCTCATGGCCGAAGGGTTTGGGCGGCTCTTCAAGAGTCGTGTCTCCCAGAATTTGATACAGGGATGGAGATGGCAAGGAGAGATTACCACCTTGTCCCATCTTCAATTCGTTGATGACACTATCTTGGCAAGTAAAGCACGGATAAAGGAAGCGGAAGCTTTCTGTGCTACGCTGGATAATTATCTGGCGGCCTCTGGACAGCGGATTAATGACCAGAAATCTGCGATAGTCTTCTTTAATACCCCTGAGTCTATTCAAAGGAGAATTGCTGCTACTCTCCAGTTTCAGATACATACACTACCTGTGGTGTATTTGGGGGTCCCCATCGTGGTGGGACGTCAGCCCAGGTTATTTTGGCAAAATATTTTGGATAAACTGAGACAGAGGGTTAGCCATTGGACTTATAGATGGCTATCTACGGCTGGTAGAGTTACTTTGCTCCAATCTGTTATCCAAGCTCTACCTATATACCGCTGCATGGTTCAGAGTGCGCCGGTCTATTTTTTAAAAGAGTATGATGTGCTTTCTAGGAGGTTCTTGTGGAGTGGCAATCTTCAGAGTTCTAAGTGGAGTCTCATCAATTGGGACATGGTTTGCAGCCCAAAGAAAGAAGGCGGCCTTGGTCTGCGGTCGGCCATTGTTGTTAACCAAGCACTTGCGGCCAAACTCTACTGGCGTTGGTGCACTTTCTATTCTTCCTTGTGGGCCCGAATCTTGACTGCCAAATATATTCCGGGCACTAACATTCATGATATAGCCAGAACTCCTGTTGAAGGGAAAGGATCGATGATCTGGAGTACCCTCAAGCTTGGAGCGCATTTGGTTAAAAATGGTCTTTTTTGGGTTTGCAACAGTGGTTCTGAGGCCTTATTCTGGGAGGACTCCTGGGATGGTGTACCACCTTTGCGTCTCTCGCATCCTCATCTACATTCCCTTGCGGATGCCTTTCATGCTGCTGGATGGAATACGGTGATACATTACAAGGAGTCTTATAATTTGGGAACGAGCATTGGCTACAGGTGGAAACATTCCTCTGATTGGCCGCCTGGAGGGTCGGATGAGGAGAGGATGGTTTTATCCCAGATTCTTGAGGATAGAAGGTGTAGTGCGCTACAGGGCCATGATACTCTTGCGTGGAGTGGTGATGTTACAGGACAGTATTCTGTGGCTGCAGGATACAAGACCCTGATCGAGCAATCGATGGAGGTTGGTCAGTTTCAGTGGGGTAAGTATATTTGGAACCGATGGGCTTGGCCCAAGTGTAATTTTTTCCTTTGGCTGCTCACGCATAAGAGATGCCTCACCTGGGACAATCTCCAGAGGAGGGGCTTTCAGGGGCCTTCCATGTGTTTTTTGTGCCATAACAGTGAGGAAACTGGAGTTCATCTCTTTTTCCAATGTTCTTTTGCTGTTCAAGTATGGCACCTGTGGTGGAGGGCGTGGAATGTCTCTTGCAGGCACGTTTCTAATCTTAGTCATTTCTGGTCTCGTTTGGGAGAAGCGCCAATTAAAAATGCCCTGCTTCAGAATGCCTGGGCGGTGGGGCATTCCTTCATTCTATGGCACTTGTGGCTCGAAAGGAACCGACGCATCTTCAGGGGAGAGAGGCTGGAGTTGGGTTTGTTGTGGCTTAAGATTACCAACGCTCTCCAAGAAACCATTTCTGCTAGGGGCGCGACGGACTCTACCGACGTTCTGGGAGCGGAGGCTGTTTGGATGCGCCTGGGTGTTATTCCCCACAAGGCTGGAACGGATTTAATTGGCAGCAGCTCGGCAAATAGGAGGAAGAGACAGGCTCGGCCTGTTAATAGAATTGGGCGCTGGAAGCCACCTGTGGAAGGTTTTTTTAAATTAAATACCGATGGATCTTCTCGCGGGAACCCTGGCTCGGTCGGTATTGGAGGAATTGGGCGAGATAGCACAGGTAACATACAATTTTTATTTTCCATTTACAGAGGCTATCACACTAACAATCAGATGGAAGCCGAGGCTATTCTGGAGGCTGTGAAACTTTGTTGTGTTCACGGTCATCTCAACGTCATTTGTGAGTCGGATTCTCAAGTTGTAATTAATCTGTTAAATAAGGATAATTCTGATAAGGCTGAGTGGAATTTAAAAGCCATTATTCAACAGATTAGGCAATTAAGTCAGTCCTTAAATTCGATTTCCTTTCAACACATTCCACGTGAGTGGAATGGTGTGGCGGACACTTTGGCCAAGTGGGCCTCGGAAAATGGGACTCCCTGGAACATCACGGAGCTGAATAGGCTTCCGGAGAATATGTGTCAAAAGCTGGTCCAAATGGTGGATCAGGAGAAAATATTGTAATTGGTTTCTTGCTTGGTGCTTAATAAATTTTTACCCCCTTTTGAGTTAAAAAATAAAAAATAAAAAAATATAGGATAATAACGTCGACTATTTTTTAATTAAAAAATTTGTAAGTGACACTTAAATAGACGGAAAATTTAGGTTGGAATTAAAGGTGAACATACTCACTACACTACAACCCACCACCACCTCTGGATGTCATTGTAGAATGCCTCTCAGCGTAATCAAATGGATGCCAAATTTAAAGTTGGAATTAAAAGTGAACACACTCACTATATTACAACCCACCATCACCTCTGGATGCCATTGTAGAACGCTTCATGACATAATAAGAACAATAATTTAATTTTAATATTAATATTTTTAATTTATTATTATTTTATATTTATTAATAAATTAATTCATAAGTAATTTAAATATATATATATATATATATATATATATATATATATATATATATTATAATCTCTATAATATTAAATAATTTATGATTTATTCAAGATTTTTTTAAGAGCCCAAACACTATTTTAATTATTTTAAATTAAAAATTATTATTTTAAATTAAAAATTATTATTTTAATTATTTTAAATTAAAAATTATTATTTTAATTTAAAAGTACATATGTATTTTTCATTTAATAAGTAAATATTTATTTAAATTATCAACTAAAACTGAAAAAATATATTTATTTTTAATTAAACAAAAATATATTTTTTAATTATAAAATACCTTTAGATTTTTTTGGTAATTAATTCTAATCTAAAAATATTAGTGTTTATTATTTTATACTTTATGTTTTGGATTCGTTGAATTCTATTTAATTTTTTACTACTTTTTATTTGACATGTGTTTTTGTAACACTATTTTTATTGAATCTAATAAAATATATCACATTGAATTCAATGTGATTGAGTTATTTTCAATCTAGGGTAAGAAGTCAGAAGCAATAACTTTCTGGTGCATTCAAAAATTAACAAAGTCGATTTATGATAGTCAAAGTGAATATCTAACATATTTGTGTGTGGTTTAAGTGAGTTAGTTAAGTATTGTAGTCTAAATTAGAGGTTGAGTGTTCAATTTTTGAAAATTGCTATTGGGAATGCATAAAAAAATTAGTCTTAGTTAAATAAGTGGAGGAGGAGATTCAGTAGAGGGCATATTTTACTCTTTAAAAGTTATACCTACTTGAATGATGTAATAACTAAACACTAAAAGGAAGATTTGGAACCATTTTTTTTGTTCTAAGATTTCATTTTAGTGTTTAGTTGTTACATTTTGGTATCAGATCCCATGTTACAACACTTAAATCTCTCTATTGAGATTTCAAGGACCCTTTGTTAATTGCTTTTTACTCTTGTGCATGATGGATCACAAGGCAGAGCGGTTGTTTGCTAGACATTTGGGGTGCAGATCCCTGTAGAGACTAGTGATTGAATTGGGTGGTCTAGGATATAGAAAGATCCAGAGATGCAACATGAGCATCAAGGCCCATATGTAGAACCATGAAATAACCTATAGCACCCCCCAACTATGTTTGGACTAAAATTTTTACATGTTATTTAGCAATTGGTTGGGGTTGTTTAGGATAACTTACCCCCACCATCCAAGGGAGATGATGACCATGTAACTCAGTTAAAACCAAAAGTACATGGATTTATGCACTAGAGAGAGGGTTTTTGGGATCAATTTAAAGTCAATATTAAACAAGATGTTGTAGGGTTTCAGGGATGGGAGTCATCCTACAAGGGACACCGAATATCAAGATATCCTAGTGTGGATCGTCATCGATCATGATCACCAAGAGTTCACTACTAGATATCGATGTCTTTAGGGGATGTTTACATAGATCATGATCACCTTAACATGATAAGCATGAATGAAAATCCATAGTAGATCATATTTATTAGTTCATTCAATGACAACTACTTATTTTTTTGCATTGATAGAAAGGGTTGAGGTAGAATCATGGTTACATAATTTTCCCTGATTATTTAACATGTGGATATTTTAAGAATATCCAAACTTGACTGGCCACTCATTTTTTGAGATGGTTAGCATTGGATTTGTGGGAGAAGGAAGTGGTTAAGGGTGAATTACATCTTGAGACCCTCACCTGGAAGTAATTTTGACACCGGTTTAAGGATCGGTACCTTACTCGATACTTTCAGCAATAAAGGATTGATGAGTTCCATGCTTTACAACCTTATGGCAACACTGTCACAAAGTACGAGGCCAAGTTCATTGAGCTCCTCCCCTATGTTGAGTTTGTTCAAGATGAGGAGATTATTATGACATCCTTAATTAGAGGGATTAATTCTAATTTGGTTGGTGTTTTTTGCCTTCTCAGCCCTAGGAATCTATAGGTTGTAATTGAGAAGGTCTTGTTTGTAGAAGAGAATAAAGGAAGAACTCAGGAGGCTAGAGGGTGACTTAGGGTGCATATTAAAAAATAGAGATATCATATCATGAGGAAACTCACCAACCCTTATAGGTGGCTTTATTCCACACATCTTCAATAATAGTGCCACCAATAGGGCCCACATGGTTAATAATAGAGCTAATAGGTCTAATAACAGAGGCAAGGCCAACAACATTCTTCAGGAGGTCCATATATATATATATATATATATATATAGTAGGACAAGGTCAGAAATAGGGACCACTCCAATAGAGACAAATTTAGTTACTTGTTCAGTCTCAATAGTTTGGGGAAAGGGGTGTATTTAGACCTCAGTCCACTTTTTGGGTGTCATCAAAGTTGGCATCACAAGTGGGATGTTTCATTTGTGAATGACCTCATTTTATTAAAAAGTGTTCTTAGAGGAACACACACACACACACACACACACACACACACACACACACACACACATGGTAGAGGGTAGCTAGTTCCATGAAAATAATGTGTGATATTAGTCTATCCCACATGTTATATGCTATAATAGATGACTGTCATGTTGAGCATTGGCCAAAGTAATATAGTCGATTGGTAAGATTGGTAGAATGTCAATATTAATTCTTTTTTAAATCCTAGTGCTTCATATTATTTTATTTCAACATCAATAATATATCATTGTAGACTAAAGACTTCTAGATAGTAAAACGCTTAGATGGTTGAGATGGATACTAACACTAAAAACCATGTGAGTTCATTGATCCATTATTGTGTGCTAAACCTTGGAATGTTTCCTAGCACTTTAGACTTGCACATCTTTCACTAACTTCAAATATTTACTTTTGACATTAACTAATAGACTTGCACATCTTTCCCTAACTTCAAATATTTAATTTTAACATTAACTAATTAGTCTTCCCTACGTTTACTTTAAATAGTGTATAACTATCCATCGACAAGAAGTAAATTGTAATTGGTAAGCAAAAGTTTCAAAGGAAATATCATGTTCGGTCATCAACCATTCATGTTTTTTACCATCGTTTATTTCCCATAGGTAGCGATGCCCATCTTTATTGCTTCAATGCATTTACTAAGCATTGCCTTGATTTTTTAAATAATGATAGTGTCTAAGTAATGTTTTTATATTAACCACATGATTGAGTGTTGAATTTTTAGAAAACATTACTTTGACACAATTACTAATGATTGCCATGATTTGTTTACTAATGATATTGAAATGGGTATAAGTGAAAGACAACTTTAACAAAATAATTAATCTTGAAGAATAATTATAATCTTCATTTTAACTTTCAATTAAATTATACATTGTTAATCAATCAAAATTCATTATTTTTTATATATTATAATATTTAAAAACTTTTAATAGTTAAATTGCATAATAAAAACTATTAAAAATATCATTTAATAATTTTTTTATTGATAAAAATCAGTAACATGTTAGTAACGGATAAATTGTGGGCCTCATGAAAGAATAACAAGAGTAATTATTACTCCATGATAGATACGGGAATCTCTCAAGATAATGCTCTTATAATCTCTCAAGATAATGCTCTTATAGTTGTTGTTAGTATTCATTGTAAAACATGGTACGGTTATTGACGATAAACAGTGATAAGCCAACAGCATTGTTAAAATCCTTTTACTGCTTGCAAATTTCTGAAGCATAACTGAAAGATAAAGCCCCATGTTTTAGATGGCCTGGAACATGTTTTTCTTTTGAGTAGCAAGCATTACAAACTATATTACTCTGTTTGTATTCATATCCCTTAAGCATCTAATGACTATGCAATTGAAGTACAGGTGAGATGCATCCACAATGGTAGCAAAAGAAGTTGAGAGAGTTTTGCAGTAAGCATAACATTCATGTGAGTGCATGGTCTCCTCTGGGAGCTCCATATATTCCCCAGGGTTCAAATCTGGTGATGGATAACCCTGTTATCAATGAAATTACCCAGAAGCATGGAAAAACTAGAGCTCAGGGATTCATTCATGTTCTGTTTTATGAAAAAGTTCTTTGAACTGACAAGCCTCTGTTGTTTATTTAGATTATTTTTGTGCAATTTCAGGTTATGTTAAGGTGGGGAATAGAACAGGGAGTGAGTGTGCTGCCCAAGAGCTACAACACAACTAGGATAATTGAATTTTTTTAGATATTCGGTTGGTCATTATCTTCAAATGATCTTGACAAGATTAGCATGTTTGAACAAGGAAAGGTATTTGGTGGGGAGATGTTTATTAAACTCCACAAACAGCCCTTACAAGACTATGTTCTGTTCTGTACTTTTCCTTGGAATAAGCAACTCATCCAGTGTGCAACTTGTGGTCGATGTGGAATGTACTATCTTCTATAGAGAAAGAGGTGCTAGAATGTATTCAACATTCCCTTCTGCATTTGGACAGGTAATCTAAATTTGGAACTAATAGCTAGTTCTATGTCAGGAGATGAAAAATGAAGGGGTGGATCAAAAAAGATAACAACTCCTTTCCAACATAAGTGGATCCTTCAGGCTAGGCGTGCTTACAGCCTTGGTTGGAGTTAGTGGAGCTAGGAAAAACACTCTTATGGATGTCTTGACTGGAAGAAAAATAGGAGGCTACATTGAAGGAAATATAAGCATCTCTGGATACTCCAAGAAACAAGAAACATTTGTTCACATCTCAGGATACTGTGAACAAAATGATACCCACTCCCCAAATGTCAGAGTCTATGAATCACTTGTGTACTCTGCATAGCTTCGTCTTCCACAAGATGTTGATGAGAGAACCAAAATGGTATGGTTTTAAGTGCTTCTCTTTGCATGCAATGCTTTGGATGAAAGGTCTTTCCTTGCAATGAAACTAAGCAAGAATGTTTTTTTGGTGACCTTTGTTCTAATGAATATAGATGTTTGTGCAAGAAGTGATGGAACTTGCTGAAATTACTCCTTTCATAACGATTGACAACTGTTGGCTCCATTTATAATCATTTTACATACGT
Source organism: Torreya grandis (assembly GCA_037957365.1). NCBI lineage: Eukaryota > Viridiplantae > Streptophyta > Pinopsida > Cupressales > Taxaceae > Torreya > Torreya grandis. The sequence goes on from JARHVA010001792.1 coordinate 2,439,747, forward strand.
GGAGGGTGCTTGCAAAATGTTTGACAAAATGTCTGAGCGAATGGTCCAGTCAAATAGAGATTTTCCCATGGCAGAGATGATGAATGTTAAGTGGATTGGGGATGTTACAATGCATTTATGGTATGAAATATGGTCCTTTTTAACCGATCATTATGTGAAATTGTTATCCTCTCTGTGGTTCTTTCTTTGCTGTGGAGCAATAATTGCCTTTCAAAATTATCTCACACTCCTAAAAAAGTGGGTTGTTTGATTCCTTTGATTGTCAAGATCTGTAGGGTTTCTAAGTTTACTGAAAGCATAGGTAGATCTTAACAACTTCCAAAGATCATGATTGCTAGGACATTTAGCTCTGAATACATGAGGAGCTAAAGTTAATTGCTGTCTATTGCAGAAAAGACTCTCTTTGTTTGATATTTTGATCCATTTGCTTTCAGATGTCAGAGAAGATTTACAACACTTTGCATGAACCAACAAAGAGGCTATGGTTTAACATTCCTTGGCCCCTATTTGCATATCCTTTCTACCTGGTAAGTATTACTGGACTGGTATTATGCTTGTTACTATTGAATGAAAACATTTAATCATGGTAATGTTTTCAAATGTTTGAGGTAACCAATTATTTTATGTAGCACTGAATTTATGCATCCATCGATTCTTTTTGCAGTGGGGCAGAAGTCCTGGGGAGAAAGGTTCCCATTTTCACCTTGACACTGATCTATTTGCCCCCAATGAGAAGAAGGATGTTATTACATCAACAGTGTGCTGGACTTCAATGGTGGATTTATTTGCAGGACTTAAGAGTTTTTATGGGTCCATTACCGATGTTGAAGCTCTATTTTATTCCCTATTGGGTAAGCTGTATCCATTCTAGAAAGATTATTCTATCAAATTTTGCATTTTATTCTTTTTCTCATGTTTTTGGTTCCTCATATAGTGTTTTTTTTAAACTGGAAAACTGGGTTTACTTTCTTCCATCCCCTGTTGGAGGTGTCTTGACAGGGCATTACACTTTACGTGGTTGAGATTCATTTGAAATCTGTAGCATCTATCACAATATTATCTGATCAAAGGTGTCATGTTGTTCAGATTTTTGTAATGTGGTTAGATCTAGTGACATATCTGCATCATCATGGATATGATGAGAAAGTTTCATGGTACAGAGGCAAGGTACAGACTCTGTAATTATCTTAGCAATTCCATTGTCAATTTTTTTTGTATATTTAATAAAAGGCTATAGCTATCAATGTAGGAATGGAGCTATCATAGGGGAGGGCTTAGCACCATTGATCGAGACTATGAGTGGATTAACAACATCCACCACGATAATGGAACCCATGTTGTTCATCACTTGTTTCCTCAAATACCTCACTACCACTTGGTGGAAGCGGTAGATTTTTTTTGGTTTGTTTTTAATAACTTTTAAATTCTCTAATGAATTAAACGTACTTGCCATTCACCTTAATGGTTTTGGGTTTTAGCACTACATATAATTCTGATAAATGATGGCATACATATAAATTTTGATGCGGAAATGGGTATATGAAAATCCTACTGACATATTACGAGTCATGGGATACTAATAAGAATTAACTTGTCCTGATGCATAGACTGAAGCCATTAAGCCTGTGCTTGGAAGATACTACCAAGAGCCTAGGCAATCTGGTCCTTTTCTGATTCACTTGCTGGAGCCTAAACTCAAAAGTATGGCAGAGGATCACTTTGTTAGCAATGAGGGAGAGGATGTCTTCTATCAAGCAGACCCCAACCTCAGAGACTAGTCACTAACTGGGCACCTTCATTATATTTTAATCAATAAATCCAAAATTTAATTTAATATTCTTTGGATAGTGATTATTGTGGGCCTCAACCATTTCAAAAGTATGCAATACAATACAATTCTTCCAATTCTAGGTTTACTTGGTGGCACTCACTGGTACCACCATGCCACCATTCCATTTTTTTCTGTAATTTGAAAATGTGGGTTATAGTAAATACCAACAAATGTTGGGGAAATATTTACAAATGTAGTAGTAGTTTTTATTTTTAATTACAATTAAATGCCTCAACTAAATTAGTAATTATAGTAAGTGTTATTGATTTTCCAACAAATTGATGAAATGTGAGCAAATTAATTTTAATTTTAAAAAACTAAGAAATAATATCTAAGGTTTTGTACTTGTTATCGTTTACAATTTTGCATGACTTAGGTTTTGGCTTCAAGGTAATATTCCCATTAAACTTGCTTACGACTAATTATTGGATTCGATTCCTCTTTACGCACTATTATAGCCTGCACTTGCACTATAATAGACGGGTGGTTCCATTGTGAGTCTCTTATAATAGAGGGGGTTCATGCTGGGGTTATTGCAACTATAATTTTGGGTAGAGCGGTCTTATGTATCATCAAAATTTAAAAAATTGTATACAAAATATCTGCACTTTAAAATAAGAAGTAGCTATTATTTATAAATAAACTTTTGAAAGATGAAAAGCAACATGGGGTTGAAGATTTGTATTGTTCTTATTTTTTTAATTGTCAATGTATAGTTGTATCCAATCAAATTTATTCTTTTTTTTTCAAACAATTTTTTTTTGGTAAGAGCTCATATGAAATTGCTTATGATGTACAACTGAATAGGTTGCACCAGGTTGTCTCATACTTATGTTCAAAATTGAATCACTCTTTACAAGTGACAAACTCATGATAATTGATTTCAAGTTACACATGAAAATCAACCCATTCTCAGCTCTATTATGCAATGTCTTTATTCTACAACATAATAATCAACTGTAGTAATAACAAAATAGACCTATGGTACGGGAGTTAAAATAGAATTGTAATTTGTTCTAAACATTGTTGTAAAAGCAAATTGTTGTGGGTCATTTTTCAACAGAAACTATGTCTATCATTGTTGTATATACTTGACTACTTCCACTTTAAGTATGAAATAAAATACAATTTTTAGAACCATAATGATTATTAGAGACAATATATAGATATAATGGTATTTGCTAAACCATTATCAAGAATGCATAGCCATTATAATTTATAAGGTTAGCTAATTTTTTTTATCTAGATGGTGTTATTTGGCAAACATGATTTTTCAGATGCATTTTTATTTTGACAATAGCAGGGTAGTTGCACGTCTTGAATTGACATATGCATTGAGGGTTTTGTTTCTTCTTTTTTCCTGTGATTTATGATGCTACAAGTGTCCTGATTTTATTCTTCTTTCAGTGATATTTACGCTGTGGGTCACATAAGAACATCAGTTGTTTCACACGGTTTAGATATCTTCAACTTAATATCTAGAATTGAAATATCCTATTTAAAATTTTATTAAAATCTTTCTTATTTCTTGATTTTCTCATCTTTATGTATTTTAATAAAAAATTGTATTGAAGAACCATTACCTATTCTTATCCCATGTTTCCCTTGTTATCACTATAACATTGATAAAGAGTTTATATGGTATTAGAGATAGGTCATTTTCACATGTGTCAATATTACGATAAGAGATTTTTTACAATTTAAACTTTTTTATATCGAAAAATAAGTATCTTATTACTTGTTAGTATGTAAGAGTTAAATGACTATTTATAAAAAAGATTTTATTCTCTGCATTTTTTATTAATGTTCCTAAACTTAATAAACAAGATAGTGCATCTGGCTGTGCTTCTGTATGTGTAAGATTTTTGTGGTGATGTTTAATGGGCAGTGATAAACTGATAATCAAACTGTAATGAGCAATTTCATAAAAGTATTATGTATCATAAGTAAATGTATACAACTGCGCAGATTTGGCATGGACTTTCCAAAGCTTTAAAACAAATATAGAATTATGCCATCTATAGCTATAAATTATGCAACATATGCATTGTCTACTTTCAGGATTTATTGAAGTAGTAGAGGTTTGTTTTGTTCTTACAATAGGTCTCTTTTCAACATACACGTTTATGTTGCTTTATTGAATCTATAACAATTTTATAGTCAATACATGTTGTACTGATGTATCTACATAATTGTATTATTCATCCATATAAAGCTCATAATCCCAATTGTAAAGTATTAATTCATTACATTATTCATTAAATTTTAAGTTAGAAGGTTGTCTTTTAGGGCCCAGATCGAGAAAATGGGAATCTATTTACTTTAATCTATGTCAAAAATTGTCTTATAACATCCACATCCTTCCTACCATGATAATTACATACAATTCTAATACAGTTTAATGAAATAACTTTGTTAGTTATAAACAACATTGTTGAGGTGCATGTAATTGACCAAAATTGGACCGCATGTCCAAAATGCACCCAAAGCCACACCCCTATTGTGTCGGGTATAGTTTAACTCACCCCAAGGACATTTTCTGCAGTTGTCCTATTTTAAATTGGTGTCATCAAGATTTACATGTATTAACAAAGGACTATTAACAAATATTTTGATTTATGTGTATCAACAAATGGTTCTTGACCGATTTGGATAATACATATTATTTTTCTAGTGATACATTAATATACAAAAACAAAATTTTGTTTCTTGAGATCATAGTTAAACCGGATGCCAATGTGACACTGATTTGGCATATCACATCCCCATAATGGGAGCCTAAAATGGGAAATTTGTGATCTACCAAGTTTCATGATTGTCTTATGTTAAAAGTTCCAACTTTCAAGTTCAATGTTTTCCCCCTACACCATTACATGGAACATGTTAAATTGACCATGTTTTTCTATGAAACAAAGTTTAAAGAAGCTTCAAGCAATTATGTTTGACTAACGCTTTTTCGCATCTACTACTGAACTATTCTACCCACAGGGACTTGGCGCATGAGATCCTTGTTTACGATGGAGTTGTCTTATGGCAAAGCCTGAGATTTTTTTAATAAATAGTAAATAGTGTTAACAAAGAATTAAAATAGTATTTAATGTTAATTAATATACATTAAATGGTTTAAAACAATTTTCATCTTGTGACAGTTTGTGACCGTAAATGTGTCTTAGTTCAGTGTTTGCCAGCATATGATGTTGTACATTACTTGTTTGTTCATTGAATGGGTATGTATATAAAATATTTATAGATCGTCAAAATCAATGGAAAAAACAAAAAAAATATTTCCATCATCTTCCTTTTTGTTGTCTATATAATGTGTGCATAGTATGGTTTATTACTTACTATCAACAACTGCATCAAATTTGAAGAAGCAACCTTGTGCAAGTGGTGAAATGGTTTTAATGGCTAAATACTATTTTTTAAGGGTTTCAGACTCCTAAATCTTTATGTAGTAGTGTCAATATTTTTGAGGAGGGGCCGAGAACCAAATATCATAGTGGTTGAAAAGGGCAAGAGCTACAAATAAGAGGTTGTAAATAAGGAGTACACCATCAATCTATATAAGTACCTTCATTACTGGTACACTTGGTTTTACACAAATCTCAAATATCCATTTGGAAAAAAAGTCTCAAAACTAGAAAGGAATCATTATTTTTTTTAAGTTTTCTCTCCGTCATATTTATTAGGGTTTTGTTTGCACTAATTTTAATAAAATGGTCTCAAAGGCCATAAATGAGATCAATAGGTTTGCCCAGAATGTCATGGGGATAAATGATGTGAGAGTCGATGTGAAGTTGTCTAAAGTTGTGTGGATTAGGGTCATTAGGAGTGTGCCTAGGAGGGTTAGAGATTGAATCTCTAAGAAGCAAAATCTTAAAGAGGATACCAAGGAGGAGTTGTACTCACTTTTTTACTATTGGAAAGGTGCCCCATAGTGTTTTATGGTGTTGGGTACTAATATTATTAAGGAGGAGGATTTATTCTATGTAACTTTTGCACTAGTTATAATTTCAGTGTTGCAATGCTAATTAAATTCCAAAAATAGTAAGTTTGGTAGGGAATATTATTTTTTATGATGATTATGTTTGGGTTTATGTAGCTTTTTCTTTGGATTATTTGTAATTGGATGGCTTATTTATTGATATATAATCATTACAATGGCACTTGAGCTCGAATCTTGATTGTTATATGAAAATCCTTCTAGATATAAATCTCTACAATGATCTTCACTTGGCAGGTTTCTTCATCATACTTGGCAACAATACATTTTGAAAAATTTCCATGATTTTTTGGTTTAAGCTTTGGGAAATTGTGAATTATCTTCACATGGTAGGCCTATTTATTACACTGGCAGCCAATACATTTTGATAAATTTGCATGATTTTTTTGGCTTCAACTTTGGCAAATTATGAATTGCTTACAAACTATTAGCTTTTTAGCATGTTAGAAATCTAATAAATGTATGGGTTTTAAAATGATGAATTATGTGGTAACATTGGTTAAAAATACAATTTTATGACATCTAAAAGTAACTCTTTACAATATTTGTAATTGGCACTTTGTGTGGATCATTGAAATTATATGTTTTTCATTCATTTTTGTTTTCTAATTAATTTTTTTTGAAGAATCTGGAACTTTCTTTGAAGTTCGATTTTTTTAAAATCTATATGGTTTAATTAGATTATTGGAAATGGATTTTTGGGGCTTGATTGATCTAGGGTTTAGGGTTTACCATATAGATATCTTGTAAGATGCAAAAATTTGTTAACATAATAATTTAAGATTTTACGAATAATTTGGCATTATCTCTCAAGTGTGTTGCACAGGTTTTGTTATTTTTATGAAGATTTTTTCACTTTCTTATAAGTATGCGGGGATTCACTTATGTTTACATTGTAATAAGATGACAATAAAATTTCAATGTATTGAGGTGAAATATATTACTTCTAATAGGGTTTATTTTGCATGTACAAATATTGTACTATGTTCACTGCTACAAACAAATGGGTTAATGAAACAATTTTCCTTCTTAATATGAAGGTAATGTCACTTCTTTGAATACATGGACACTGCATTTTTCAAAGCTTAATTGAACCTGGGTTTAGTTTTCAAGGAGAAATCTTGTATTTTGTAATGAATGGGTGATAAAATGAATATTGATGTTCTTGAGAAAATTGTACTTCCTTTTACATGAGACATTTATTTTAGGTTATACAGTTAATTAGAGCCCTAATTAAACCCATTGGCACTACATTTTTAGTGCTTAATTGAGCTATGTTTTTTCTAAGGAGAAATCTTGTATTGTATTGCTAGTTGCAAACAAATTGTATATCTCAAGGAACATTAGTTTTTGTTGTAAAACATTTTCATCTCTATGATAGGATATATATTTGTTCAAAACCATGGATTAATTGGATTTATGTATGATCTTATTGTTAATTATGATATTTTATGTAAGTGGCTTAATTAGAGACTTTGATACAATATTTTCCTTGATCTAATTGAGTTAGGGTTTAGTTTATGAAAAATTTCATGCAATGTAAATAATGGTTTCAAAATGATTTGTAAATGCTTTTGTAAAGAAATATGCATTGATTTTAGGGTTTAGTAGAAAATACAATTATTTTAAAATGGAAATATAGAATAATATTTATATATAAAAAATGAAACAATGTTCTATTATATCAAACATCTAAAAGATTTAAATTGAAATAGGTAAAGTATTTTATGAAAACACATTTTTTAAAATAAAAAAATTGAAAAATAGTTATATGAAGTGCTTGTTCATCTAATATAATATAATAATTTTTACATGTTTATGTTATATATAGGGAATACCAGGTATTTGTTAAATTCAAATTATTTTATTTTATTTATAATTCATGCATCTTCAAAAGTCCAATTATAATTAAGTTTAACTATAATGAAGCAAAATAACCTAAAAGTGTTTCTTAAAATAAAAGTGATCATGAAAATATGTAAAATTTCAAGTACCCTTTCAATAAATAAATTATTGATTGTATATGATTATCAAAAACAACCATTATACTTATTAGATCCTTTATTTTGGTAAAAGGTGACTTTTGATAGAGATAAACATAATGTAATGAAAGATACTTCCATATCTCTTATTCTCAAGATTCTTCATTGAATCTCTGATCACCAATTTCATTATGAATTCAAAATTCTTTAATATTATTTGTCAAAATTTAATTTAATAAAAAATTCATGATAAAATTTATTGAACTTCCTTCTCATTATTTAGTTTCTTATGTGGGATCAATTCATATACTGATATGGGATACATTTCACTATCATGAGCATTGAAATAAATAAAATAATATCTCCTTTATAATGTGCTCAAATCAATGATGTAATGTCATTGATACTAGGGCAAGACATTGAGGCTCCATAATCTATCTTGTAGGTTCCATTCATCCATGATGCTAATATATTGACACCCAAATCAATATTTCAAGGTGAGAGGGGTGATAATGATGAGGGACAATGTCAAAGGTATTTTAATTGACATCGTACCCTATAGGGCCCATATCATGCAACATACCTAGATTCAGGGCAACTGTTGGATATACATGCCCTACAGCCATTGCAAAGGGGTTTGCAACTTGTTTGGTAGTGGCATCCTTAATTTGCAATTCTCTATTGATAAGGGTGGATAAGGACATCATGAGATATGATTTTATTACAAAATGGATCCATGTCTGATGTGCAACTTAAATGAATGTTTTAATGTTACTGATGTGGGGAGAAGACATAAGGTTCCCAGAGTCGATCTTATAGTTTCCATTTATCCATGCTACTAGTATATTGACACCTAGAGAAATTACATCAGGGTTAAGAAAATAGAAATATACCATACTCGGACCCTTGGGAGAAAAGGTGGCCACAATTGGAGCATGTCTCAATAAACATCTCATTTATCCCTGCTAGGAAAAGAACATTAAATTCAAAGGAGCACTAGTCAGGAAAAAAATGTTATGGAAGGATCATTAATATGAATATCGGATTATTGTGGCTTAATTCTTTGTGTATAAAAGGTGAGACAAGGTCAATGGTGATGGGTTTCAAGTGACATACAATTACCGATTTACACTCATTTTATTTACAAAACCCTACTTTACCAAAATAAAAAATTATCTAATATATATATATATATATATATATATATATATATATATATATATATATATACACATATACATACATACATACATACATACATACATACATACATACATATATATATATATATATATATATATAATTTATTATTATTAATATAAATATGTTAATGTTATATATAATATAATAGTATAATATATGTTATAATACTATTGTATTATAATAATATATATATGAATCTACAATATTATATAATTTTATATATTTTATAATATCTATAATATAAATAATAATATATGCCATTATTACATATATTAATTAATATAATATATAATTATTTAATATAATATTATGTATTATACATAATATATTTTTTATAACAAAATTATATATATATATATATATTAAGTAATATATTTTTTAGATCGATACAAGGGTTTTATAGTTCCCTCACCTATATATTAAAATTTACCAAAAAAAATAGGAAACATGAACCTACAACCATAAGGCCAAACAAGCCCAGGGCAAGATAGGTCGCCAAAAAACCTCACTGAGGAGGTAAAGTCAAAATACTCTATATAGAATAGGATTAACCCAAAAGGGATAAAACAATCACGTGGCCAAAACCAAACAAATTGAAAAATAGTTAGGTCCTAGAGGGGGAGTCAGATTCCACCTCCACTAAATAACTACCTAGCCCAACTTCCACATCAGCCTTATTAGACTAAAAGCCAAAAGCCTTATCCAACTCCACATCCAATGCCACCACCTATGGCCCAACCTGTAACATTGTTGGGTCTGATGATGAAGCCCCATCACCACCTTTTCAAGCTTTGTTACACATAATTTTACCAGAAACTAACCCACCTCAGCTGACTACATCCACACACTCTTGCATAATACAAGAGGATGCCTAGAAACAAGAGGCATGGATGTCCTTGACCCAACTAGGTGTGAACACCATTACCCTACTTGCCACCTTGAGCAAAACATTAGTTAACACCATTATGAGGGGAGAATGTCTCACATGCATGAGCGAATCTAAGTATTAAATAGGCCTAATATCCTCCACCAAAGGGGGATCAAAAATAAATTATCCCACCAACACTGAATTTTTATTTTAGACCACCGAAATGTATTCTAAGAAGTTGTATAGAGTGACAAACCTTCCTTCTAGCTCCTAGAAAATTGATAAAGGAATTGGCTTGAATTTATCATGACTATATATTAGGGGAAATATGTGACTCCACAAATTGAAACAATTCACCACTTCCTCAATTCCTCTCCTCTTAACCAGTTTGATTAAAAAAAACAATTGATAAAGGAATTGGCTTGGATTTATCATGACTATAGATTAGGGGAAATATGTGACTCCACAAATTGAAACAATTCACCACTTCCTCAATTCCTCTCCTCTTAACCAGTTTGATTAAAAAAAACACCAAATCCTACTCTTGCTACTTGTCTTCAAGAAGTACCATCAAATTAATAGCAAAGCCAAAACCATAATAGAGTTGGCATTGAATTTGTAATTTGACTTCAAAAATGCCTCACCCAAAATTTAATGAATGGATTCAAAGATTCAGGGAGTCAGATCCCAAAACATGTAGGATCCAAGACTCCAAAACATCTCCATAAAAGGCTAACTACCTCTTCTTTCCTTGGATGTAAAGGAGGGGCTTAGTTGCTGCCATAATCCATGAATTATCCATGTTGTGTAGAATAAAAAATGGAATGTGAAAGGGAAGAAAACATAGATGAAATGAAAAATAGGGCTTGGAGGAAATAAATCCCAATGCACCCCACAAAAAAACAATCCCAATAGGATGGGTTCCCATGATTTCAATGGCAAATCAACCTCACAAGATCCCAATGCATGATGAAGAATAATAAATGACATTGAATGCATTTTGATGATTGAATGAACAGTCCACCAATGAAGCAAATCAAGGGGATTAACAAAAACCAAAGAGATCAAAGGTCCAACTCAATCAAGGGGATAAGGAGCTAAAAGGCCAAGCATGGGCCACATTATCTACCACTAACTCCTCTGATTGTTAGATGCCTTGATTCATTAAATTTTTTTTGGTGAGTTTGCTTCCTAATAGCAATGTTGAGCCTTCCAATTAGATAAGGAGTCCAAAAAAGGCCAATCTTGCTAGAGTATATTCTTGATATCTCAAACCTTAACATATTTATTAAGGGTATGGATCATGATCATTGAGTCACCTTGAATGATCAACCTATCCATTCCATAATGAGCAACCATATCAACTCCCAAGATAAAGGCTTGAGTCTCACATTTATTTTTCATGTCATCCCCAATTTCGGAGAAATTGCACAGATGAGGGAACCAAAATAATATTTCATGATACACACTATGCTCAAGGCCCTAGGGTTACCACAATAGGCCCTATCAAAGTTCAATTTGAACCAGATTGGGGGAGGGGGAATCCAATCCACATTATCTTTCTTATTCTAACTTGATTTCAAAACCAATGTCCCATTAATGGGGAGAACATGTAGTAGGATATAATTTTCACACATTATGAGATCCCAAGGGGAAAGATTACCTTTATGCTTGTGAGCATGGATAGAGAAAACTTTTGAAATTGAAACTTCCACATTTTTGAGGACTGCCTTCAATGAACACTCTTTGCCCACATATATTCTTTGATTATGTTCTTTCTAGATATACAAGATTAAGATTGCATGGATTATATTTCATAATATAGATAAGGTGTCTTTAGGTGACCCTAGAGGCCAATAATAAAAGGTTTAGAGGAAAGAACTAGGTCTTGTCCAAGACCAACCAAGCATGACACATAGCCAATCCTAACAACTTTAGGAAAAGGGTCAAGCAAAAAAGACACAATTAACATTTTCTTCAGCTTTCTTATAGAAGAAACACCAAGATGGTTATATGAACCCAATATTAAAAAGGTGGTCTTTTGTGAGGATCCTATTCTAAAAAAAGAGCCAAGCAAAGGATCTTGATTTGGGGAAGCTTATCTTGTTCCAGCATAGGAAACTAGTCAATCCCGTTGAGGGTCCATATCTATAGCCATATAATAACCCAAGTTAATGGAGTAATATCCAAATTTTTTACTTATCCAATGTAGGGAGTCGTCCTTGGAATTGATCAATATTTTCCATCTAGCCAAGATAGAGTCCATGTTCACTTTACTTAGTTGGAATAGGTAGCTCAGACATCTTCTTCCATTTCCAAAGTGCTACACCCTAAATAGACTGTTGTTATAAGTAATCAATAACTCTCAACCCCAAGAGGATGAAATAAAGAGACTAAAATCTTCAAGGTGTAGATTGTAACACTATTATATGTATTTGTTATTAATCCTAGGTGTCTAGCTTTTGTCTTGTAGTGTAGTTGCACATTTGTTTTCATCTTGTAGTGTGCAGCTCAAGAGTCTTATAGGTAGTTGAAAGGACATCTTGGTAGATGAAATAAGTCATTCTTTGAATTATTTATTGTAATGCTTTATCACTTCCAAATTAAATCATTAAATATAATTTCATGTACATTCTGAATAAGATTATTTGGCTTGTCATTGGCATCAGAGCCTGGAAAAATAAATTTGTTTTTTCTTCCTCCTTGTTTCTAGCTGTATCACCTACATACTTTGGTTTTTAATCAATAATTTATGATTATGTAGAGAATTATATTTTCAAGGAAGGCATTTTGGTGTATTTTTTGGTTGGATAATTGCATTAGTGCCCACCTGAAGAGTTACAACTATTATGACATATTGATCTATCATTGGACAAGTTCATATGAAGCATAGTAAGGTTTTTGACTATTTTTGGTAGTGTATAAATGGTCTATAGAGGAATTTTGATAAGAGGTGGTTGTGTTTGATTATTTTAAATTGTAACATCCTTTAATAACTACACTTTCACTTGTACCTTGATATTTTTATTATAACAGACTTGCATTTTATCTCTATGATTAACATTTTGGTAGTACTCAAGGTTTTCCTAACATTGGTGGATGTTTCTAACACCTGAGACATATTTTAAACCTATGACACATCTGCATTCTCTCTACTACTGGTCACACAAAGGATAATTTTTCTCTAGTAGTTTAATCTCTCTACATTGAATAATCTTTTGAAGTTGAAAATCCTTACCATGTGGAGCGTGGCATGGAGCTTGGTGTAGAGACCTTCAAGAGGATATTTTTTAATTATTCAACTCTTCATTTCAAATTCATTTATATTATTCCAATATTAGAATGTATTCCATATAAGACAAAATGAGCAGAAGGTATTAATTTTTTATGCTTTTACATAAAAAAAACAAATTTCATTTTTCTTTTAGATGCAATTTTCAAAATTAGAAAGTCATTTTAATTTGAAAAGCATTTAATTACTAATTAATAAATTCTACTCTCAGCAGATTTAGACAAAAAAAAATTAAATTATGAAATTCAAGGATAAATAAGGAGAGCTACTCTTTTACCCATTCATCACTATCGATAAGCACAAATCCAAAAATTAAGAAAATTTGAGTATATTGATGTATGAAGTTTTATATTTAAGCCAGTGCTAATGATAGGGTGAATCCTTTTCAGTACCATTGTGTATATATAGAAGAGGACCATTTTGGAGTGATAAGTAACCAATTGGGGTTAAACTAAAAATTCAAAACCTCCAAAACTCAAAACTCCAAAAACTCAAAAAATATTGTGCATTCCATAAAATCTATTGTTGGCACTACATTGACCAACAAAGATAGTTGGTTAGAATGGTCTTGAAAAGTGGAGAACACACTCATATTTAATGATCTATGGTTTGATATTTATGACATGGAGAAAAAACTAACTAAACCAATAAGGAATGCAAACGATACTCAAACATGGAAGTTAAAAAACTAGAAGGCATTAACCTTGATAAGGGCATTAATGGATGGATAAGCATTTTGTTATATGTAGGTGTGAAATACACCATGGGAAGCATTTCACAAACTAAAGGATCTATATGATTCCTACTCAAAGTTGGAATTCATTTAGTTAACATTGAAGTTGTTTAACCTAGAGTTGAAAGATGGTGATGTGATGAGATTGGCTTCATATATATGTGCCATCAAGAATGATGTAGAAGCAACATGTGTCAAAATTGACATGTACATGACTACATTCATAAATTCCTTTCTTTCCAACTATTCTACCTATTTGGAGTATATATAAGAAATTAATCAGTTTAAGACTCTTTCATTTGACCAGTTGGTTCAAAAGATGGCTGAAAGAGAAAAGCCCTTTGGAGGAAAAATCAAGTCCAAAATAGGTGAAGCTATGTGTTATGTCAAATCAAATTATTAAAAAACATTAAACAAGGTCACATCTTATAAAAATGAAGGAAATAGCAAGTACAAGGGAAAAGGTGGAAAAAATGAAAATCATGGTGGTCAAAATAAAAAAACAAGATGATAAATAGAACCTCTACTAATAATGGTGTGATAGAAAAGGAAGCTATGAGACTCACTAATTTATGACTCCATAGAAGAAAATTTAAGCTTATCATAATAAGAAAGAATAAAAATCAAAGAAATAATCAAAAGATTCAAACTCAACCCAATTCATGAGCGAATGTGTGTTTTCTAGTATAGATGATGAAGCAAACGATGTCTCAATCAGTTCTTCATGGTTTGATGCTTGGGTTATTGATATTGGTGATGCTCAACATATGAATTTTTGAAAACACATCTTTGAGGAGTTCAATGAATAAAGTTTTGGCTCAGTATACCTCACATATAGATTGAGTTTGCAAACATAGGGAATTTTTGACTCAAGTGTCCAAGGCTTCTAGACTATAAAATTAAGAATGTTATCTACTTTACTCAATTGAAATGAAATTTTTTGTCTCTAGTGCTCATAAGACAAAAAGGACATTATATTCTATTAGATAATGGTGATGCCAATATCAAAAGGAAAAGTGACAATGCAATCATCTTGACTAGATATGAGGAAGGCAAACTACTCAAACTAAGGGGCAAGCCATCAAATTCAAAGAATTATGCTCATCTTGTAGAAAATAGAATGTCTCCAAACATGTTGAAGCATGCTCAATTTGGGCACACTCACTATAAAAAACATTCATGTATTATAAAATAATAATGTTATTGGCATGCCTACATTGCTCATAAAATTAGATGAAAAGTGTTAAACTTGTATCTTGACTAAACATGCAAGAAAACCATTCTTAAAGTCATAGTGGAAATCTGCTAAAAAATTGTAACTTGTTCATTTAGACTTATGTTCTCTTCCAATCCTCTCTATTGGTGGTCATAAGTAATTCATGTTGTTCATTGCTTACTATAGCCAGATGACGTGGATATACTTTTTGAAAAAAAAATCAGAATCCTTCGAGACTTTTCAAACATTTCAAAACATGATTGAAAATGAAGAACAAACCCGCATTGAGACACTCAAGATAGACAATGGTGGTGAATTCAATTCAATTTTTTTTGAATCTTATCTTGAGAAAAATGGGATCAAACACCATCTCATAGTTCTTCACACTCCACAATAGAATGAATTAGTTGAAAGAATGAACAAAATTGTGATGAATATGGCTCATGCAATATTGTACTTCAAAGGGGTAAATCTGCACTTTTGGGCTGAAGTAGATAAAATAGTAGTATGCCTCCACAACAGATCACCATAAACAACTCTTAAATCCAAGATTCCATATGAGATGTGGTATGGTCATCTTCCTTCAGTACAACATCTTCAAATTTTTAGATCCACTTGTTACGCATTGATTCCAAAGGAGAAAAATAAATTGGACCATAGGAGTCAAAAATGCATCCATTCAGGATATTCTGAATCCTCCAAGGCATACAAGTTATATGATGAGAAAGAGGAGTTTATTTTTACAAGAGAAGTTATATTTTATGAGACTACAAAGTACAAAGAGCATATTTATTGGTAACTGAGTCGACTTGATAAGTATACAAAGTTTTATGTCTACAAAGAATGTGATTTGTATGTTCCAAACAATGAGTAGGGGACACAGTTGGGAATCTATTGTCTCCTATCATAAAATTGAAACTCCTAAAGGGGAGAATACAACTTCATCAGATAATAAACAAGGACTACTATAATAGAGGGTAGAAAGTGATGGAACTTCAGAGGATGAACTTGAATAACCTAAAACATAAAAATAAATGCTTAAGTGGGCCACTCAAACATTGAAAGATGTGAAACTTGATGAAGTTGGGAAAACATGCATAAAAAGTGCACATGTAGCTACATCAAAATTAGACAAGTCCCTTGAATAAATTCAAGACATAATTGAAAAGCTCACTTTGAATGATTCTCCAGAAGAACTCAATGTTTTGTTTGATTTAGAACTAACATCTTTTAAATAGGCTAAGAAACTTGAATCTTGGAGAAAAATAATGAAAGATGAGTCCAATGCATTAGTCAAAAATGGGACTTGAAAATTAGTTAATCCTCCATATGGATGCAAATTAATTGGCTGTAAGTGGGTCTATTGCACCAAATACAAGGCTATTGGCTCACTTAATACACAAAAAATAAGGATTGTTGCAAAGGGGCATGCTAAAAAATAAGGAATTATTTACAATGAAACCTTTGCACCTATAACAAAATAGACTACCATTTGAACCATGCTGCCTCTGGTAGTTCACAATGGATAGAAAGTTCACCAAATAGATGTCAAAAGTGCGTTCTTGAATGGTAACCTCAAGGAAACTGTGTACAAGACATAAACCAAAGGTTTTTTAGTAAAGGAACAAGAGCACAAGGTGTGTAAACTGACAAAATTACTATATGGTTTGAAACAAGCCCCTCGAGCATGATACAACAAACTAGTTGAGCACCTCATAAACATGAACTTCAAACATTTTGAGTTTGAAGATACAACTCTTTTCATCAAAATAGTTGATAAAATAGTTGTATTTATGGTGGTGTATGTTGATGATTTGCTCATCATAGGGAAAAATAAATAGTACACTATAAAATTCAAATCAAAGTTGATGAAAAGCTTTGAAATGAGTGATTTGGGTTATCTTCATTACTATTTGGGTATTGAAGTAATTCAAAGACCAAATTATTTATTCATCACTTAACAAAATTACATTCATGACATTCTAAGCTAGTTCAAAATGGAAGAATGTAAGCCTCTCAACATGCCCATGGAATGAAATATTAAATTGACATCTGAAGATTCAATAGATTTGGTTGATGCCAGTAAATATAGACAACTCATTAGAAGTCTAATTTATGTGACCACAACTCAACCAAATATATCATTTATAGTTGGTGTCCTCTCAAGATTCATGAAACAACCCAAGGATAGTCATTGGGTAGTAGCAAAAAGGGTCCTTAGATATCTCAAAGGAACACATAATTTTGATCTCAAATACTCTAGGGTAGGAGACTTCAAACTAGTTGGATATTTAGATTTTGACTATGTCAGTGATCATGAAGATGGAAAGTCCATATCAATTTTTTTGATGAATTTAGGAACAACAATTGTTAGTTATAAATCCAAAAAGTAATCAGTGCTATCAATTTATTCAGTAGAAGTAGAATATATGGCCACTTTAGAGGCAACTAGAGAGATCTTATGGCTAAAAAGGGTTCTTTCATATTTGTTGTCCCCCAAAAATATCACTCTTTTTTGGGACAACATTTGAACTATTTTGGTCCTACAGACCAAAATCGTCTCTTCCCTTTTCAAAATTTGTTCTGAGCATTCAAATTCCTCATTTTTCAAGCTTCTTAGAAATCTACAGACTTTGCAGGCTTGAATCTTCAGACTCTGTAGGCTTGAATCTACGGACTCTGCAGGAAGAAAATCTATGGACTCTGCAAGCCAAGTTCTATGGGCTTCAAAGGTTGATTTCTATGGACTCTACAGGAAAAAAGCAAGATCTTTACACTTAGGCGAGTTCAATAGGTTTAACGACCAAGTGGTTCAACATGTTTAGTTCAAAAAGATCGAAAGGACTTAGCCAAATAAAAAAGAAAGAATCGATTGAACCGTTGAACCTTGAACCAAAAGGTTCAACGAGTTCACAGGTTCAAAGGTTCAACCAGTCCGATGAAGATCAAAGAGCTTAGAAAGAACAAGGAAGTGATGGACAAAGGATGAACCGATGAACCAATTGAACCTTGAACTGAAAGAGTTCAAAGTTCAATGGTTTATGGGTTCAAAGGTTCAAAGGCAGCCTCACTCAAAGAAAGAAGTAACAAATAGGTGGTTTAATGGATGGTTCAACCAGGGAGTGGGAAAATGATTAAACCAATAAAGCGATTGAACCAAGGAGCTGAGAAGGCCACCCAAACTGTTGAAACAGTCAACCAATGATGTCCTCGTGGATGTCAAATTTAAGGTAATAAAATATCCGCTAAGTTTCAAATGTGGCACAGAACCTAAAAACAAACTTAGTGACCAGCTGAAGAAGGAGCTGAAAGAGCCGACAAAGCTAATAATATAGCCCCGAGGGTTTAGATTTTAGGAAAAGACAAAACCAAAAAGGGGAAAAGATAGCCTGAGAGCTTAAATTCCAAGAAGAGACAAAGTTGGAAAAGACAAAAGTAGAAAGAGGACAAAGAGGAAAATATCTACGCAATAGTTATTCCGATAGCTAGAATAGTCTGCGAAGTAGATTTTCTAGCTTGCAAATATTGAGGATGCAGCCTATTTTTCTTCCATGAAGTAAAGGCAAATGGATAGCTACACAGATGTCAGAAGGGATAGACCAAATGATCCAGACTTAGGAGAAGACATATGGGATGAAATGACACGCCATAGTTAAGACAACTGCCTTATTTTCAATGTAGTCCTTTGACAAACCTAGAAATGCATTCAAGGCATTGAATGCATAGCATGGGCCGTTCTATGGAACAAAGTGCCAAGTCTTTCTTGGCTACTATATATTTTAATCTCTTTGATTGTTTTAGGGAGATCTTCTTGTTACCAGAAGCAAAACTCTACCCAAATTGAAAGGCGAATACTGAGACTTTGAGCTCAAATTGTTTATCATATTTCTTTGTTTGAATCAAAAAGCAAGTTACTTTCAGACTTTGTGCTGTTATATCTTGTATCATTCTAAGAGATTATTCTTATGTCTATTTCCTAAATGTATTCTTGTTTATGCAATTTAACAAGTAGAGCTAGTGGAAGTGATAAGGAAGGTGTCCTGAAGCCAACTACTTTCAGACTTTGTGCTGTCATAGTTGTCTTCAGTGTGTGTTTATTTTCTATTTCTATGTAAAGGAGCTTGGAATGACTTTGTGCCCCCATTGGTCTTCGTATCTCACTCTTGGGCAGTTGAGGTGGAAACTTTGTGTTCTATTTCATACTGCTGGTTATTGCACCCTTTTGTCACTTGTTAACAGAAAGATTCCTGTTGCCTGCAAGAACAAGCATTTTTGAAAGAAGAGAAGTGCCTTCTATTGTTTCACCAGGATTTATACTATCCAGGAAGGGATCTGGCTCTTGGTTGAATGTTACTTTTGAAATAAGATAAGTACCTTCACCAATCACCCAAGATTTCTCTTCTGTTTGTTAGCATCATCTCTAAAAAAAGAGAGATGGATGGTTCATTCCACTCTTGTGTCTTACTTTCTGCTTATATATATAGTATATAGCCTCTGCATATTTAATAGGTAACCTCTCCTTGATGAGAGGAGATATTTTTCCCCTTTGGACGTGGTAAACTTGTAACATTGGACAACAAATCTTCCTATGCTATGGTGATAGGAACTATTTTGGTCACCAGTTAGCTGGCCGACAAAATATTCACCCAACAGTTTTTGGTGACTCCGCTGGGGACACAATAATTTTATGCAATTTGGAACCTCAAGTTTCAGATTGAAACATCACATGTGTCTTACCCATTATCATTATAACCTTATCATTATAACTAACTGCTCTAGTGCTTTCCCATTGTTAATTTTTCCTCCCTAGCCTTGCGTAACAGTTTTTGGTGACTTCGTTGGGGATGAATGTGCAGTCTGAAGCCTCAAGTTTTAGATTGAAGTAGTTCCTTCCCTTATCCAGTATATAGACTTTGGCGACTCCGTTCTGTGTCTTACCCATTATCATTATAGCCTTACCATTTTCCTCCATCTCCATTATTTTATCTGGTCTGCAAAACCAGAGCTATTGGAAAAGAGTGCGCAGTTTGAAGCCTCAAGCTGAAGCAGGACCAGTTCTTTTCCATTTTTGTTCTGCAATCTGGCCATTCCACCCAGATTTGTTATCCCTATTTTTCATAATTAAATCATGGCAGTTCGAGGCCCCTGGGGTAACTCTTTTGGTCCACTCAACTTGACTCCACCTCTGCATGAACTCCCACGCAGTTCAAGAAAGAATTTCCCCGAATTCTTTGGTGATGGGATAGTTCACCCTAATGAACAAATTGCAGCCTTCAGCATAGCCTGTGGTGTGATAGGGGTGGAATTTGAAGACATGGCAATCTGGCTTTTTGTGGAGACACTACAAGGTGCTATTACAGACTGGTTCTACCATCTGCAAGCTGGATCAGTGACTAACTGGGATACACTCAAAGCCAAGTTTGAAGCAAGGTTCAAACCCACAGAAGATGCACATGCCTTGTTGGCCCAGGTCACTCAGATGAAGAAAGAGCCTCATGAGCCTACGAGGGATTTTACTGCCAGGTTCAACAAGCTGAGGCACAGGATTCCCATGGTCACCCAGTCGACACCTCAGAATCTCAAATGCTTCTTCATCAACTCACAGCTACCTAAAGTGAGTTTTTTGTTGAGACGAGCTAGACACATAGACCTTGAGGCTGCTCAAGACTTAGCTACTGAGCTAGAATATGACCTTATCTTGGTAGGAAAGATAAGGAGAGATCCTAATAGAGGTAAACCCCCTTCATCTTCTAAATACTCACCCACAACCACCATTGACCCAATGGTACAAAAGCTAGAAAATGAATTGCTATCCTTGAAAAGGCAAATGGCACAAGGTATTTCTTCTGCTCCTCTATATAAAGATATACCAAGGAGGACATTCCCCAATCAGCTATATCAAGGTAACGCTACCAAAAGTCAAGGGCAACCAAATCGTCTTCCTCCCCCACAGAGGAACCTTGCCCTTGAAGCACCTCCAACCAACTCAGTAGTGGGATATCTGGAAACATAACATGTTTCCTATTTCCAACCTGAGTTTGAGAAAGAAAATGATGTTGGTCTCTTCATGGAGGATCAAGAAGAATCAGCTAACGACTCCCACATCAGTTTCCTGAATTACCAAGATAAACCCAGAAGTGAAGGTGAAGTAGTTGAAGGATCATATGTAGTATTCACCAGGTCTGAAAATCAGTCAGCCCAACAGGTAGACAAAGAGAAGATAAAGGAGTGACCCCAACCAACAATTTCAATTATTGAGTAGAGAACCCCTCTTCCTTTCCAGTCAAAGGACCTGGTGATTTCCAAAGAAGTAAGTACATCGAACATCTTTGCACCTTCTACTTCAAATTCGTAGATCAATCTTCCCCTTCCCAAAAACCGAAAGGATGAACTCCCATCTTCTCTTCCTAGTCCATTTCAGTCATCTGGCATAATTGATCATGTCAAGAAATCCAAAATTCAAATGACTAAATTTGAATTCCTGCAAGCCACTCTTGAGCAGTTGGCATTGGTGGAGAACTAAGTATGGACCTGTCTGAGGCAAAATTTGTGGTCACCCAAATGTCAGCCCCTATAGCTCAAATTCTGTTTGAGCTATTAGGTAGGGGTAATTACTTCTTGACCATAGGGGATGCTCATGTCTCAGCTGATGAAAGTCCTATAGCTGGCAATCCAGGATTTGATCCAAACAAGACATTAAAAGATTGGTAGCGCGTAATAAAAATCAATAAGGATCTTCCATCTCCAATGAAGAGAAATCTGATAGAAGATCAGTTTCTGATGATGCTTGGATCCTAGAATCCGATGATAACAATTCTTCCACTAATGCTAGAGCCGAGACTATGTTGATATCTCCTCAAGGAGATATTTTTTCTTCATGCAAATTGCAATTTAGCAACACCAACAACACAGCTAGATGTGAATCTCTGTTGCTTAGATTGAAGACTGCTTAGGATGAAGATATCAAACTCCTTCACACCAAAGGAGATGTTGAGTTGATGGTTTGTCAGGAGTTTGATGCTGACAATCAAAGCATGTGCTAGACTAGACCAACAGATCAATAAGCTATAGTGGTGGACCATACTGTTGTACTCCAAAGTCAGCAAAAGGAACTCTTCACCAAGAGAGCAAGGAGTTATGGTTTTCAGTTTGAAGGCCACGTCCTGCCATGGGGCAAGAAGAAGAAAGAGCCAAGAGGAAGACATAGAAAATTGGTTTCCTGGTGGAGAGTTCCATTCGCCCGTCACCATTTTTGGGGACAAAATAGTTTCCTGGTAGTTTATCAAGATGGCACACCATTTTCAGTGTCTCACAGTGGGTGGCATCTGAAGCGCTTCAAATCTTGAGGCACCAGATAAGATCATCTGTACATATGTATATCTATATAGTCTTTAGTTCTATTTTGTGCTTTTCATTTTCATTTTTTGGAGCCTTTATTTTTGGGTAGCATGAATCCATAGCCCAAAGGCATCCTTCAAGGCACTGGAGATTCTGGTTTCTACTCCCCTTAGTGGTTCCAAGTTTTCAATTGAAGGAAGTTCCCGAACTAGAGCTAGCTGTTGTTCCCTAAAAATATCACTCATTTTTGGGACAACATTTGAACTATTTTGGTCATAGAGACCAAAATTGTCTCTTCCCTTTTTGAAATTTGTTCTGAGCATTCAAATTCCTCATTTTTCAAGCTTCTCAAAAATCTACAAACTTTGTAGGCTTGAATCTATAGACTCTGCAGGCTTGAATCTACAGACTCTATAGGCTTGAATCTACGGACTCTGTAGGCTTGAATCTACGGACTCTGCAGGAAGAAAATCTATGAACTCTGTAGGCCAAGTTCTACGGGCTTCATAGGTTGATTTCTATAGACTCTGCAAGAAAGAAGCAAACTCTTTACACTTAGGTGAGTTCAACAGGTTCAAAGACCAAATGGTTCAACACGTTTGGTTCAAAAAGATCGAAAGGACTTAGCCAAATAAAAAGAATGAACTGATTGAACTGTTGAAGCTTGAACCAAAAGGTTCAACGAGTTCACAAGTTGAAAGGTTCAACCAGTGAGATGAAGATCAAAGAGCTTAGAAAGAACAAGGAAGTGACAGACAAAGGATGAACCAATGAACCGATTGAACCTTGAACCGAAAGAGTTCAAAGTTAAATGGTTCATGGGTTCAAAGGTTCAAAGGCAACCTCAATCAAGGCAAGAAGCAACAAATAGGTGGTTCAACCAAGGAGTAGGAAAGTGATTGAACCAATAAAGTGATTGAACCAAGGAGCTGAGAAGGCCACCTGAACCGTTGAAATAATCAACCAATGACGTCCCCGTGGATGCCAAATTTAAGGTAATAAAATATCCTCTAAGTTTCAAATGTGGCATGGAACCTAAAAACAAACTCAGTGACTAGCTGAAGAAGGAGCCGAAAGAGACGACAAAGCTAAGAATATAGCCCCAAGGGCTCAGATTCCAGGAAAAGACAAAACCAGAAAGGGGGAAAGATAGCTCGAGAGCTTAAATTCCAAGAAGAGACAAAGCTGGAAAAGACAAAAGTGGAAATAGGACAAAGAGGAAAATATCTATGCAATAGTTATTCCAGTAGCTAGAATAGTCTGTAAAGTAGATTTTATAGCTTGCAAACATTGAGGATGCAGCCTATTTTTCTTCCATAAAGTAAAGGCAAAATGGACAGCTATGCAGACGTTAGAAGGGATAGACCAGATGATCCAGACTCAGGAGAAGACATATGGGATGAAATGACATGCCATAGTTAAGACAGCCACCCTGTTTTCAACACAGTCCTTTGACAAACTTGAAAATGCATTCAAGGCATTGAATGCACAGCATGAGCCATTCTATGGAACAAAGTGCCAAGTCTTTCTTGGCTGCTATATATTGTAATCTCTTTGATTTTTTTAGGGAGATTTTTCTGTTACCAGAAGCAAAACTCTGCCCAAATTGAAAGGCAAATATTGAGACTTTGAGCTCAAATTATTTATCATATTTCTTTGTTTGAATCCGAAAGCAAGTTACTTTTAGACTTTGTGCTGTTATATCTTGTATCATTCTAAGAGATTGTTATTATGTCTATTTCCTAAATGTATTCTTGTTTATGTAATTTAACAAGCAGAGCTAGTGGAAGTGATAAGGAAGGTGACCTGAAGCCAGCTACTTTCAGACTTTGCATTGTCATAGTTGTCTTCAGTGTGTGTTTATTTTCTGTTTCTGTGTAAAGGACCTTGGGACGACTTTGTGCCCCCATTGTTCTTCGTATCTCACTCTTGGGTAGTTGAGGTGTAAACTTTGTGTTCTATTTCATATTGCTGGTTACTGCACCCTTTTGTCACCTGTTACCAGAAAGATTCCTGTTGCCTGCAAGAACAAGCATTTCTGAAAGAAGAGAAGTGCCTTATATTGCTTCACCATGATTTCTACTATCCAGGAAGGGATCTGGGCCTTGGCTGAATGTTAATTCTGAAAGAAGAGAAGTATCTTCACCAATCACCCAGGATTTCTCCTCTATTTGTTAGCATCATCTCTAAAAAAAGAGAGATGGACGGTTCATTCCACCCCTGTGTCTTACTTTTTGCTTATATATATAGTATATAGCCTCCACATATTTAATAGGGAACCTCCCCTTGATGAGAAGAGAGATTTGTCCCCTTTGGATGTGGTAAACCTGCAACATTGGCGACCAATCTCCCTATGCTGTGGTGATAGGAACTATTTTGGTCACCAGTTAGCTGGCCGACAAAATATTCACCTAACAATATTTACAAGAGCAACAAGTTTCATCAACACCTCTCATGGTTTATAACAGTTCTGCAATCCAAATGGTAAAGAATCTAGTATTTCATGATTGGACCTAACATATCAATACCAAATTTCATCTGATTCAATATTATGTGAAAGATGGCAGTGATAAGTTGCAACATTGACCAATAATAGAGAAACTAGAAGACATCTTGACAAAATCTCTTGGATGATAAATTTTTTAAAAGTTTAGTGGAATGCTTGGTCTGATAAAGACCCCTAAAGATTAAGGGGGGATGTGCCAATATTGTATATATTTGTTATTAATCTTAGGTCTAGATTTTGTCTTGTAGTGTAGTTTCACATTTGATTTCATCTTGTAGTGTGTAGCTAGGAATAGGTAGTTAAAAGGACTTCTTGGTAGATGAAATGATAAATCATTCTTTGGCTTATTTATTGTAATGCTTTCTCATTTATAAATTGAATTGTGAAATATAATTTCATGTACATTACGAATAAGATTATCCATCTTATCATAGATCATCACTTAGGGGAGTGTGTCCATTACGAGAATCATCCCATAAATTTGTCTTCATCTTATAATTGATCATACAAGAAATGTGGTCCTTAATCAAATACCTATTGTTCAAAATAAAGTTATAGAAATGTGTGCCTTTAGGAGGATCATCCACCCCAAAATATTCAAAGGATTATCATTAGAAATATACTTGAAGCCAAGGAGATGACTCCAAAGAGATCCAGGATTAGAGATCATGCCCCACACAAGTTTTGTTTCAAGATCTAGGTTCTAAAAACTCGGGTTTCACACTCCAATTCCGCTTTCCTTTTTAGAGAAATATAATGCATCCCATTTGACTAAGGTGAATTTACATTTATCCTCTACCCCTTACCACAAGAAATATTTCATTAACTTATTTAGTTGGTTAACCACTTTGATGGGAGTTTAAAGGACACAAAGAAGAAAAATAGGCATCACACTGAGCATCAATTTGATAAGGGTGAGTTTCCCTATGAGATAAATCCATTTCCATTTCTAAGAATATAGTTTAGATTTTAAGGAGGCATTCAAACTATCCCAAAGATAACATTTACTAGCACCAATGAAGAGGTGGACTCCCTAGTACTCACTTTGAAGTTGAGCCTATCTAAAACCAAGGAGAAAGGAGATAACCTACTGGATACACACACTGCAGTTGAGAAAAAATATTTTAGACTTTGTATCACTTATGCTCTAAGTTAAAGCCACTTAATATTAAAAAATGATCATTTTCAAAGTGTTTGTCTCATTCACTGAAGCTTGGTCAAATAATAAGGTATCATTAACAAATTAATGGTGTGTAAGACTCTCCAAGCTATCCCACCACTTTTATTCCCCTTAATTGACCAATTGATTCAACTCTTTGAATAACATGGCCTAAAGCTTTAGCCAATAAAATAAAAAATGGGAGAGAGGATCGCCCTGCCAAAGCCCCTAGGTGGCTTCAAAGAGGCCCACAGGGCTGTCATTGATCAAGACAAAAAAGTGAGATTCATAAATGCAACTGAAGACTCAATCACAAAAAGATTTATAGAACCTAAATTTATAAAAGACCTTAATTAAAAAACCCCCAATTAACTTGTTCATAGGATTTACTGATGTTTAGTTTGATAAGCATTCTAAAATTGTGACTGGTGGAAAGGGAATGCAAGAGTTCATGCATCATAATGATACCTTCCTAGATATTTCTACTTAGAACAAAGCCTCCTTATTCTTTGGAAATCAATGAGCCCAATAGAGGCTTTAGTATTTTAGCCATCACTTTAGAGATAATTTTGTATATTATATTGCAAATGGAGATTGACTGAAAATCCTTGCAACTTACCTGAGATTCCCCTTTTAAAATCAAGGAAATAAGAGTACAGTTGAGGTTAGGAACCACCTTCCTCTTAATCCAGGGTTCTTCAACCATATAAGTAACCTCAACACAAAAAATATCACAAAAATATGGGGAAAAAATAGTCAAGAAACCATCAAGGCCTGAGCTTTATCCCTTTTCATGGATATAACCACCCCTTCAATTTCATTCATAAAGAAAGGTGCTATGAAGGACTGATTATGCCTGTCATCAATTATTTGATGGATATGTTCCAAGATCTTAGACTAAGCAGATAGCAATGAGGCATGATAATGGGTCATTGAAGTGATTGGCCACCTCAATTTTGATCTCAGAGATGAAGGAAAAATCTCCCCCTTCTAAAGAGGTAATAGTGGAAATACGACTAAGATTTATTATTGTATTTGTTGTGTTGTGGAATAATGTAGTATTTTGGTTGTCCTCTTTCAACCATCCTTCCCTATATTTTTCTTCTAGAAAAACTTCTCCCAAGAATGTAGTTCCTCAAGCTCTAATAGAAGGATCTTCTCATTAACATACAACTCTGCATCCATGCATAAACTAAAGACTACCTTATTAAGATTAGCCAACTTGGTTTCCACTCGATATTTTTTTTGAAAAAATGTTCTTAAAATGATCCTTGTTCCATTTCCTAAGATAATTCTTGCTATTATAAAGCTTCTTTGTCATTTTGAACATTCTATTTGCCAAATAAAGAGGATCCTTCATCCACCACTCTTTGACCAAGTCATGCAAAGACAGGTCCCTTAGCCACATTAGCTCAAACTTGAAATGACACTTTTTGGGATCTGAATCCAACAAAATGTTAAGATCAATTGGAACAAGATCCAAACCAAAAATGAGAAGAATATTGCTTTCCAAAACCTAGGGAACTTTGAGACATTTAGAGGAAGCTAGGAACCAATTAATTCTTTCTACTATATTGCTAAAACCTTATTCCCTGTTGGTTCGTGAGAAGGTGCCCTTT
Organism: Torreya grandis; assembly: GCA_037957365.1. NCBI lineage: Eukaryota > Viridiplantae > Streptophyta > Pinopsida > Cupressales > Taxaceae > Torreya > Torreya grandis. The sequence goes on from JARHVA010001792.1 coordinate 2,467,497, forward strand.
TTAGGCTCAATATCCAATAGGAAATTCTTTGAAATAAACTTATCAAAATAAATTTGGGAATGCATACTCTATTGAGAACCACCTCTCTTTTATGTGCTTGAGAGGATTGATCTGTAAACTGGATAAACAGTTTGTGAAGTAGATACTAAAATATCTCAATTCCCTAGTTAAATAGAATTGGTGTGGAAAATCTGGGATTGAGTGAAATTAATCAGATAACTTTTAAAACTCATTCTTGCATATAAAAACTTATAATTCTATGTCATTTCTACTTCCCATTTACTTCTAGTATTCTATCCATTCATTTGCAATTGAATTAAACAAAAACACATAATAAAACAAAACAAAATAGTGACACCAAGATTGATAACGAAGTTCATCAATAATTTGGGCTATGTCTCTGGTATTGCTTAACTGTAATCCAATCCATTTAAAAGATATAAATACCCATTTAAAACTTACATCAAAATAGATTTAAGAACCCTATATCAACACTGAAACCTGATAGTGAAACTATGAACCAATCAAAAACATCCTCCTTCTTTGTTAGCAACATCCATGTTTCTTCTTCGTGAATACGGGTATGTTTCTCCTTTTCAAGTATTTGTAAAACTCTTAAGGGCATAATGATGAATATGAGTGTTCTACCTTCCCACAAATTTGCAACTCCACTAATAATCCTAAACCTGTATACATCCCTCCAATTCCACTAACAAATAGAGGCAATATAATAAAATAGTTACATGTCTCTATATCAATACAGAGCCAATACATACTTTCCTTATCTATCATGGGTGTCAGTGTTTTTAAATACCTTGTAATGAAAAGATTACTTTTACCCTTGAACACTAGGATATATATATATATATATATATATATATATGTTCACGGATCATTGACTATCTTCACTTAATTAAAATAGAAGATAATTAGATCTCACTCTAGACAATGCCCAAATAATATATATAAATATACATGCACAAAGAGATTACTAGAACCCTGCATACACCATATGCCTTGTGAACCTTACAATATTCCAAACACACATACAAAGGTTGAAGTGTCATCAACAGATGGAAGCGTACCTACTATAGGCTATATTCTATATACATCATCATCCATAGTGCATATGCTTGCTTGTGATCAATAGCCTTTACAAATAAGCAATACAAGCATCTCGATAGGCTCGGTCCTTATTTGCGAATAAAATTGTTGTCTATCATAATGTTTTCCATAGACCATTAGTCTTAGGCTCGGCTCTTTGAGCACAATCAAGTGCAAAGGACACAATGTTCCTTGGGCTCGGCTCTTTGAACACAATCCATAATCCATTTTAGGGACACGTCCCTTTGAGAGCATAAATATACAACATGCGTAAAGTCCTCCTCTATTTTGTAAAACTTGGAAATGCAAATGCTCTTTGATCATTCTCTGTAAAATAAATGAAGACAAACAAGGGTAGCGGCACTATCCAAATCGAAATGCCAATGCAATGCTATGACTCGCATTCAAAACACAATCGATGCTCACATATTAACGCCTGACCATTGCATTCATTTGGAACTTTACTAACAACAACAGTTCTTTTAATCTGCATAGCCATTCTATGGCTTTTATAATAGAAAGAAAATTAACCCTCACAAGCCTCGACGTCCATTCGGGGTCTCTCCTTTCAATCTGTCTCAGGTCATGCAGAGTCGAGCCATGCTAATAGAAAAGGCATCGAGACATGAAGAAATAAGCATCGAGCCATAAAAGAAAAACGTCAGGCCAAATTAAATAAGCATCAAGCAATAAAAAAAGAATGTCGAACCACATTAATAGAAGGGGCATTGATTAGTTTTTAGGCTTGTGTCCCTACCTCAATCACGTCTTCCATGGTTCAGTATATTTTATCCTTCCTGGTCTCGCTACTTGGCCTCCATCCTTCGGCTCATATTTTGGCCTATATTAAAAACCATCTGGGCTTTTTCGGCTTGAATCCATACCAAGTCAAGCTCCTTTAATGGATTTAAGCCATATCAAATCGGAAGCTCCTCTCTTCTCTCGGGCTCGTGTGAGGGCATTCCCTGGCTACATATTAAAGCCTATCTGGTCCCCTGGTCTACACGACCATGTCCAAGATGGACGAAAAACATCCCCTTGTCTTTTGTTCTCATGTATCCTCATTCCACGACCTTCTCCATATATAACTCCCACTGGATATTTGTTTTCACTAGCCTTTATTAAATGATGAGTTACCAAAATAAAAGAACCACATCTCCCTGCATTTCTAGCCATGAATTCGAAAGCATCTTTTCCAATTACTTCACACACTTTGCAAACAGTTTTCCTTAAATCTTGGCATGCCATTTTGTTTAAGAGATAAATCCCACATTTGTAGGAGAAGGCTGTTGTAAGCTCTTAAAATAGGCAAGGTGTAGATAATAAGATTGTGGTTACGGCCATATTTCTTGCCCTTTTGTTGGAGTTAGTTTCAGCGTGTACCAATTTAGAATCTAGGCGAGTTGGCTTACTAGTTGAGTTAGGGTGCCAGGGGAGTTGGGGTGCCATCTTGGAAAATAGAGGAATTAATGGTTGGACACGTGGTGCCTGAGGACCTGTCTCATGGGCTCTCAATTTGCTCCCCATCACGAATAGTCCTCTGCATCAAACCTCCCCGCAAAGTCTCATGAGCTCTCAATTTGCTCCCCATCACGAATACTCTTCTAAATCAAACCTCCCCACAAAGAGGCTTTTGTCCTCAAAAGTACCAACAATCCAACTGAACTTGTTACACGCCTTTCTGCATCAAACCTCCCCATAAAGTCTCATGGGCTCTCAATTTGCTCCCCATCACGAATACTCCTCTAAATCAAACCTCCCCACAAAGAGGCTTTTGTCCTCAAAAGTACCAACAATCCAACTGAACTTGTTACACGCCTTTCTGCATCACACCAACAACAAATCTCTACAAAACATCACAGTCCAACTGAAATTACACCTTGTAAACTAAAATTGCATGCTGTATATAAGAGTAAAAATAAACTTTGTATCGATTCTACCACATGACTTGTTTCCCAAAATAATCATTAAATATGGGAGCTTCTCTCAACCCTTGCACTGCATGAAGGTTAAAGTTTTCTCCTTGTTATCATACAAGGGAAATCATTGTGTTACATACACCTAAGGATTTACAAATAATTTTTACATTTGTATACCTACATTTCTAAAAATGTTGCCCATCTATGGGTCTTTAAAAGTACACTTACACGATGTGACCGAAAAACATACGTGTATACAGAAAGTTTGTAATACAAACATTGCTCATATTACTATTAGACTTAGATGTATCCAATGTCAAGTATAAAAATGTGTAATGGATTCGTCTATCCTAAGGTGAATAATTCACCATACACATTACTTAAGGGTAATCAAAGGAAATAAAAATAATAAAATTAACTGCTGTGTCCTTCAAATCTTTTCTTGTACCTGCCAAACTCCAATGTTATCTTGGAGAGTTTCCATAACAAGAGCTTCTTTACAAACTCACAAATAGATAAGTAATTATAAACAAATATCATTTAAAAATGAGAAGAAACCAAGTATTTTAAACTTGTCTCAAGATTCCCTTAACCATCTAACTGCTCCCTGATTCATAACTCCACAACTCATCCAACTGAGTTAGTTTCCAAAATCTTATCACAATGAAAAACTTGAAAAAAGAGATAGCAAAATCTTCCAAACACAAGGGTTATAGATTTCCTTCCTAGATCCATTTAGGAATTCCCTAAATAAAGTGTTTGAAGTAAAAGCTAAGCATACTAAATAATATCATAGTCATACTTATGTGAAACTATCCATTTAAACCATATAATCTATAAGGGTTGTTTCCTCTTGATGACTTCAATCAACTGAATAGTAGTGGTTTCATCTTTTCAACTCTATTTTACCAAGAATTAGATGATCCATTAAACATTCAAAAAGCTTTCAAAAACAATTCTGCATACGGGGATATTTTATATCTAGAGTACCCCACACAAAGGTTATCTTGATTGCAACCAAAATTGTGCAAATTGTTACTTTGAAAATAACTCATACCTCTTTACAAGAATGTAAAATGCACCTATTGAGTACTGGGTAGTTGATGTTGTTGTCTTAAACAGATTCCTATTTGCTTCCTACAACTCTCAACAAAGCTGTGAATACACCACTCTATAAACCAATTTAAAAACTCAAAACTTAGAATGCAAAAACTTATCCAATATTGAACATCACCTTTTTTCCATTTCCATATCTTATCATGAAACTGGTCTTTTCAATCATTCCTATCGTCAATGATATATGTATCCATAATATAATTAATAATCCAAAATAATAAGGCTGCAGAATTGGCTAACTAGACCAAAATATTGTGTTAATACCAATATGAAATCAGATTATAACCATACCTTAATTTGCCATCTATGTAAGACTGATAATCAAACTACAACTATTTTCTCTTGGATGTGCATCACTGATAGTGCCTTGCATTTTATCTGAATGCTTCTCAAAGAAGAAAGGCCATTCCTTTCACAGAACCATCTCACACCTCAAGTGTCAAAGTGTTGTGTTCTTCATGTGCATCGATCGTACAGGGTTAGTGGACCCATAACCTTGACTATCAGAAGCTTGTCTTCTAGCGAATTGGAGCACCTTCCAATTTTCCCTTCACATTACCCTCCTTGTCTGGTCAACTCAAACAAAAGAATCAAAATCAAAATCTAATATTCAAAAAATCTTAAATAGAAGTATATCACAACTAAAGCAAAGTCCTATAATCACTTGCTTTGATATTAAATTTGATCTGTAAATTGGACAAAAGTTTGTCAAATGGATACTAAAATATCTCAATTCCCTAGTTAAAAGACTTGGTGCAAAAAATTTGGGATTGAGTGAAATTAATCAGACAACTCTTAAAACTCATTCCCACATATAAAAACTTTTGATTTTGTGTCATTTCTACTTCTCGTTTATTTCTAGTATTTTATCCATTCATTTGCAACTGAATTATACAAAACATAGAATAAAATGAAACAAAATAGTGACACCAAAAGTGATAGCAGAGTTCACCCATAATTTGGGTTACGTATCTGGGATTGCTTAACTGCAATCTGATCCATTTAAAAGATGTAAATACCCATTTAAAACTTACATCAAAATGGATTTAAGAACCCTATATCAATGCTGAACCCTGACAGTGGAACTCTAAACCAATCAGAGACATCCTCCTTATTTATCAACAACATCCATGTTTCTTCTCCATGAATATGGGTATGTTTCTCCTTTCCAAGTATCTGTAAAACTCTTCAGGGCATAATGATGAATAGGAGTGTTCTGTGTTCCCATAGATCTGCAACTCCACTAATAACCCTGAAACTGTATACATCCCTCCAGGACCACAGGGCTTAAAACAAATAGAGGCAATATAATAAAATAGTTACAGGGCTTTGTATCAATACAAAGCCAATACATACTTTCCCAGTGTTAGTGTTTTTAAATAACCTATAATGGAAAGATTACTTCTGCCCTTGAACACTGGGCTATATATATATACACACACACACACACACACAGATCATTGACTATCTTCATGTAATTAAAATAGAATATACTTAGATCTCATTCCGGACAATGCCCAAATAATATATATAGATATACATGCACAAAGAGATTACTAGAAACCTGCGTACACCATATGCTTTGTGAACCTTGCAATCTGTTAGACACACATACAAAGGTTGAAGTGTCATCAATAGATGGAAGCATACCTGTTGTAGGCTATCTTCTGTATATACCATCGTCCATAGTGCATATGCTTGCTTGTGATCGACAGCCTTTACAAATAAGCAATGCAAGCATCTCAATAGGAACGGTCCTTATTTGCAAATAAAACTGTTGTCTATCGTAACATTTTCCATAGACCATGGGTCTTAGGATCGGCTCTTTGAGCATAATCAGGTGCAAAGATGCAGTGTTCCTTGGGCTTAGATCTTTGAGCACAATCCATAATCTATTTTAGGGACACATCCCTTGGAGAGCATAAATACACAGCATACATAAAGTCCTCCTCTATTTTGCAAAACTTGGCAACGCAAATGCTCCTTGATCATTCTCTGTAAAATAAATGAAGACAAACAAGGGCAATGACACTATCCAAATCGAAATGCCAATGCAATTTTATGACTCGCTTTCAAAACATAGTAGATTCTCACATATCGATGCATGACCATTGCATTCATTCGAAACTTTACTAATGGAAACAATTTTTTTAATCTGCACAGCCATTCTACGACTTTTCCAATAGAAATAAAATTAACCCTTATAGGCCTCCATGTCCATTCAGGGTCTCTCCCTTCGATCTGTCTCGGGTCATGCAGAGTCGAGCCATGCCAATAGAAAAGGTGTCGAGCCATAAAGAAATAAGCATCGAGCCATAAAATAAGAACATCGATCCAAATTAAATAAGCATCAAGCCATAAAATAAGAATGTCGAACCATATTAATAGAAGGGGCATTGATTAGTTTTTGGGCTTGTGTCCCTATATCTCAATCACGTCTTCCATGGTTCCATATATTTTATCCTTCTTGGTCTCGCTACTCGACCTCCATCCTTCAACTCATATTCTGGCCTATATTTAAAACCATCCAGCCTTTTTAGGCTTGAATCCATACCAAGTCGAGCTCCTTTAATGGATTTAAGCCATATCAAATCAGAAGCTCCTCTCTTCACTCGAGCTCATGTGAGGGCATTCCCTGGCTGTATATTAAATCCTATCTGGTCCCTTGGTATACACAGCCATATCCAAGATGGACAAAAAATGTCCCCTTGTCCTTTATTCTCATGCATCTAGGGTGCCATCCTCGTTCCACGGCCTTCTCCATATATAGCTCCCCCTAGATATTTATTTTCACTAGTCTTTGTTAAATGGTAAGTTGCCAAAACAAAAGAACCACATCTCCCTCTATTTCTAGCCGTGCATTCAAAACCATCTTTTCCAATTATTCCACACACTTTGTAAATAGTTTACCTTAAATTTTGGCATGCCATTTTATTTAAGAGATAAATCCCACATTCGTAGGATAAGGTTGTTGTAAGCCCTTAAAATAGGCAAGGTGTTGATAATAAGCTCGTGGCTATGGCCACATCTCTTGCCCTTTTGTTGGAGTTAGTTTTGGCATGTACTGATTTAGAATCCAGGGAAGTTGGGTTTCTAGTCGAGTTAGGGTCCCAGCTTGGCAAATAAAGGAATTGGTGGTAGGACACGTGGTGCCCTGAGGACTTGCCCTGTGGGTTATCCATTTGCTCCCCATCATGAATAGTCATCTAGATCAACTCCCCATCATGAATAGTCATCTAGATCAAGGATTGCATTGAAATCCCTACCAAGGAGAAATATATTTCACCCAAGAAAAGGGGAAAGAGAGAAGAATCTCATGCCATAGTTGTTCCTTGAGAAGAGGAAAATTCATCCCATATACATTGATAAAAAAAAAATGACATCTATTTTGAAATCAAAAACTTTGCATAAATGTAGTTTGAGATATTGTTTAAGACTTCCACCCCACTAGACGTCAAAGATCAGATAACTAATAAACCCCTAGAAGTTGCTTCAATAAACCAACCATTCCACTTGTTCCAAAGCTTGATGATAAGAAAAGTAATTTCCATATTATTGAGCTTGGTTTCTTGAAGAAGTGAAAAGTCATGAGAAGAAGACAACATTAGACGCTTGATCATATTTAACAATGAATATTAATAATATATACATTTAAAAATATAAATATATTGATATAATATATAATAGTTTTTTTATTAGATAAATGTGAATGCTTTTGAATTCAGAGCTATAAACCAGTTAAGTGAGGGTTTTGATTACTGGACCCACATCCAAAGAGAGGGTTTTGAACAATGGACCCACAACCAAGAGGGTTTGGAGGATCCCACAACCTTTACAAAGCACAACCAGAGGGTTTGGAGGGTTCCACAACCATAACAAGCACAACTAGAGGGTTTGAAGGATCCCACAAACATAACACCAAGAGGGTTTGAAGGATCTCATAACCTTAGTACAAATAATGAGGTTACTTTTTAATGAGACATAAATTATGGACACACTTCAATAGAACTTCATTGGAACTTTCGCTGCAGAACAAGAGCCCACCAGGAGTAGAAGGTCTTATGCTTGTCTTCTACCTCATGGGAACCTCTTCACATCCTCCGTGCTACTAAAACACAATAAGTGGGATTGCCCTACCACTGAGCCAAATAAAAACAAAATCACAAGGAACTATCCAACTCATCCTTAACAATGTAGTCATAACTTGATACAAAATAGAGATTTTTAGACAAGCATAATCAATACACATAGACTCTAGGACAAACCCAATAAATTGGAAGAGACAAGGGTGGAATCCTCTATCATCCACTCTAAAAGACAAGTTTTGGTGTGGTCTCCTCTATCCACCATAATCAAAATTGATCGGAAGCTTTGGTAAGTGACCAATAAAACTACCCAAAACTTATAAAAACTAGTCTTAAGGAACCATGCCTTCTCTATCCAAGTGTACGTAGGGTGATTAATTAAGATGGCCAAAAGGAACCCCCTTCTATAGCCTCTACATTCATTTGGTATTCCTGAATGGAATCCCCCATAGATATGATCTTCAATGAAGTTTTTGTACTTCATCTATAGAACTTGAGAGAAACATGTGAGCATACATACCCACTCAACCTTACCATGGTCAACAAAGAGGGCTCAAAAATATTAGACCAAACTTCATATAGCCTTGTGAGGATTCCTCTATCATCCCCATTAACCTAAAGTCCTGAAACGGGCCAGATAGGGGTTTTAGTAATGTTTCTATAGGAACGAAAACCTATAAATCAATCCAAAACAATGTATGAATCTAAAAAAAATCTAAAATAGGTGAAAAAATCTATTATCTTCACCTATTTTGAGAATAATGGTGTGGATTCCTATATCCTCCACATAAACAAAAAAGATTTTGGTGGGGTATCCTCTATCCAGCACCATTAACCTCTACTTAAAACAATAACTTCCAACACTCCCAAAATGTGGCTGAAGCTTCATAACATCAACCCAGAAGTGGGAAGAGACCCTTGACCTCACTAACTAAGGCTTTCTATTAGTCCTTCATCTTCTCAGACATAGTTTTGAGCCCATAGATTTGTCACCTATCTTTTGCAAATCTTTTTCTCTGGTTTTTAAGGATAGACACTGCTCAAAATCTTTCATTCTAGTGTTTAGGGTATGCCAACCATTTGCTTTGCTTTTTCCCAACCTAGCAAGCCATTCAAAATTTTTAAGGATGGCCTTAGTGATACAAAACACCCCAATGCTCTCAGATCTGAACTGTCTTCATCTCCATGATCCTACTATAATCCTTTATGCCTGTACCTTGTTAGAAGCTCCTTCCTCCTGATTATCTATTGCGTATAATAAAACCAATTGAGGAAAGTGTTGCTTGAGGGATCCTATGTTTTGAATTCAAAATTATTCGTCCACTCCTCTCTACTCCTCTTCTCCACATGATATATAACCTTCCAAGTACTATAATCAAATAATAGTTTAATATATTATAATATTACATTATTTATATACTATTTATTTTTATCATTTATTATAATAAATGATATACACACACATATAATATTTAACATAATGTTTGATATAATATTTTATAATTTATTATATAAAATAATTATATATTATAATAGTGACATGTTATAGAGGTTTTCACATGTATTTGTAAATGTATCTCCCTGAGCTTATTCAAGTCCATCCCCTAAGTTGTCATTGTCCTTTACTGTTACTCCCTATCATACCTTGAATATTTAATCCCTTTCATATTTTGTATGTTATTACCCTTTTCAATCACTTCACCATTTCTCATGCTCATTGTAGAACATCACTTCCCTAGATAACTCATTACCATATGAAGGATCACAGTCTCATTTTCCACCATCACCTCTATCAGATTATTGTTATTTGAAACACAATTCATAATACATGATATAGATTAAGCATCCATGGGTTTTAAGTGAAGTTCAACTACCGATTTACACTCTTTCACTTTATAAAACCCCACTTTAATGAAAGTGAAAATTATGCCATCCATTTAACATAACTTTCACCTTTGGGGCAACTCCTAGTTCATGTATTAGATTAAAGATGCGTTGAAATGGTCTTTTTGAGAAGTTGAGTTGAGTGGATTTTTAATTTTATGTCAATAGTGATATGGACACGAGAAGGGTTACTTTTTAAATTGATGGACTATTCATGATATGAAGAGAGGTTTAATAAATAATAAATAATAAATAATAAATAATAAATAGACTAAAACTTGTAAAATTGTTTGAAAAGGGTCTGATTGTCCATCAATAATAAGCAAAAGTGTAGTTGATAAATAGAACATTCAAAGGAAATATATTGGGTGCTCCCATTCAAAGTAAATTAGTCATCAACCATACATGTCACTGAGTGTCATCTATTTCTAGGTCTGTAAAAAAGGAGGCTCAAAACTTGTCATGTATTTCAATTTGATAATAAAAAGATAGGGAAGACCATATAATGTGTGGTACTTTGTATTTGTTTCTATGTTTACCTTTGCATTTACCCTTTCCTCTTCAAACAACATAATTTGTCACCTTTAAAATTGTCATAAATTTTGTTCAAATTTTGATATTGAAATGGATGTGACAGAATTGAAATAACGTTGTGAGTTGATGGGTTCATCAATGATAATTAAAGATAGGGAAGATCTATTAGTTGATATTATTAAAATTTAATTTCAATGTTTATGGGTAGAGAAATTTCACTTTTATGTAAAATCAATTTTCCATAAAAATTGTAGCGATGAAACATACATAAAATGTTACAAAAAATCTCTCTCTAAGTAGAAGATGGCATTATACTCTATTGTTGGTTATGGATCCAAAACATGTCAGTAGTACCAAAGTCACTCACATAGACTTCAACTTTTTCAAGAAGGATATTTGTGTGCCTCAAATCATAATGGATAATTGTAGGTTCACATAAATTGTGCAAAGAAAATATTAATGACGAGTGGATATTATTATTTTGAGACACTTCATTAAGTATAATGATAACCCATGCCCATATTCACAAACACCATATAGGGACTAGGTTTAAGGATTGACCTTATTATCATGTCAAATATTGACAATAGTTACCTAATTACTGGTCTATCTAAAAGTTTACCTTACATCTAATATAGTATACAAAAAAAAATTGAATGTATTTTATGGGAAAAAAATTAATATGGTCATGCTCTAGAAACCACATATAGTCACATCCAAAATTTATTTTTAGAACCAAATTTGTAACCAAAGACACATATTTACTTTAATTTTCAAAAGACAAAAAATATTAAAGAGATTTACAAATATTAAATGCATATAATGTCAAGCTTATATTTATAACATTCCCCATTAATCTTGACTTCCCTTATTGATGACACCCAAACTTTCTCTTGGATGATAAAAAATATCCTTAGTTAATGGCATTGTAAAAATATTTACAACTCGATCCTTTGATATGCAAAACTCTAAGCATATTTCACCATTATTGATAAATTATCTTATGAAATGATAAATTCTATCAATGTGCATGCTCCTATTGTGAAAAACATGATTCTTTGAAAATGTTATTATTGAATTATTATCATAAAACATCTTTGTTGTTACTTATTAATATCATTTTAATTATGACAACATTATTCTCATCCAAATTCCTTGGCATGTTATCAATGTAGATTTTACACATTCTAATTATATTGTTGAAAGAGTTGCAATGTATTGTTTTTTGGAAACCCATGACACTTCCCCTGAGCTGAAATGAAAACCATATCTCGAAGTGATCTTTCTATCATCAATGTTACCTACATAATCATTATTTGTGTAACCAATTAGCTTGAATTTATCTGCTTATGTATATAAAATACCATAATATCTTTATCCACTTATGTATTGAGTCTTTTGGAGTTTCCATGAACCTTGAAATTAGACTCAGTTATGGTAGCTCTTGTTGCCATCAAATACATCAAACTTATAACTAGTAGTTTATACTATGTTGGATCAATATTATTTCTCTTATCCTCCTTGCTAAATTTCAAACATGATATAATTAGTGTAGATGTATATCAACATATTCAAAACATCACTAACATACTTGGATTGGTAAATTAAAATTCCATTATTTGGTTGATTTAATTCAAAACCAATAAAATATTTTATCAAACCTAAATATATCATATTAAATTATTTCTTCATTGTTTATTTGAAAAATGTAATTCAAATATTTATTTCAAATGTCAACTATTGTAGCATCAATTTGTAACCTTGGAGAGGGTTCTTCAGGCTCTCTCCAATTGAGCTACCCTATGGGAACAACCCCAAGCTATGGATAACCTATGATGGGTCTGAACCTTCAGAGAAGGACATCTTCCTCTTGATGAATCACCTAAACTAATGCTACTACAGGGTAAAGGGTCAGAAAGGGGAAAATGGATCCTAATAAATATAACAAGGTGATGCATCAAATAAAAATGGGAGACTCCCATAAGCTTGAACCCACACTAGATCTACAGAAGACAATACTAGCTCACACAACCTCTCAGTCTAGCTTATTGCATAAGTATTTCATAGACTAGGTTTAGGAAGCAGTGAATGAAAACAAAGAGGATTTCTAAGGCTCACTAAGAACTTACATCAATGTAAAAAATAACACTAATCTAGAACTGCAAACAACTTGAAAACACCCTAAAGGAGGTCAAAAAGGAGGACGATGGATGAGGAAGATCTCCTTCACTATGGCATCATGAAAAACTCACTCAACATAGATTCAAGGCAAGAGATAGGTAAATAAAGTCTTATTACATCAAAAGGTAGTTCTTACAAATGCTTGACAGGGTTTTGCCTAATCAAGAGGAGAATATCTTGTAATATCTCAAAGAGTCCCCTAATCTTCAAGATCAAAGAATCCTTATGAGAGTTGAAAATCTAAGAGAGATTTTACAAATGGGAAACAATGGGAAATATATAGAAAGGGAGAAGAGGGAGAGGAATAAAATGCATCAATAAATCAATCAATGAGTTTTCACCACCTTTCTTGAAATCTCTACCATACTTTAATCCAATCAGGACTAGCCCTTACAAACAAGCTAACCTCCATTTTCTCCAATTAGTCTTCAATTTCTTCTCATTGGCTAAAAGATCCACTAGAGTACAAGGGTTTGTTTTACATGATGAGTGACTAAGTCTATTGGGGAAAATATCTTTATAGTTCTAAATAGAATCAATGCTCCAACTGCTTCTCCAACCACCAAATCTATTTGTTTTGATTCTCCATGCCATCTCCACTTGCTTCATTATGAGGGAAAGGTCCTTATATCTTTGGGCCTATAAAATCCATCACCATGTCTCCTTTGAGTGGTGGTAAGTACTTGTTTTATCGAGGATAAAGCCATCTTGATAGACAAAACACCTCTCCATAACCATTCATATCTACCCCTACTTCAATATCTAAGTATAGGTCTATATTATAGATTGAAAACCAATCCAATTTATTAGTTTTAATATAGGCATTATATCAATACAAATACATAGGTTTCATATATTTGTTGTAGACTATATTAGGTCTAAAATAAACCTATCATGCTTCTGAATTTAAATTACAATAGAGTTTCACCATTAATATTCTTGACTATATGGTTATGTCTACTCAATAGTGTTTGATCGAGCTCTAATGGTGATGGGATGATCCTTACAGGACTTGCTTCTATTTCAACCTTAGGTCACATTTGTTCTTTACAAAGTCTCTAGGTTTTGACTTATGACATTGTCCATCGATCTTGATCTGGGCCTTCTCAAAATATGCCAGCTTTCAACTCGACATTTGTTTTATAGGATTCAACTAGCTCTTTGACCTCTCATGCACCATCGATATGCTTTTGTATGGGTCAAACATGTGCCATTGATATTCTACTAGTTTACCATGCTTAAGACACTTGGCATGTCCTTATTTATTCTCAATATTTATTGACTTGTTGACATCTTACTTTCCATAAATCTACTTTTGTATGATTGATCACACATTGTCAATTTGCTTGGATCCACTGACTTTATAAGTCACTACACACTGTTAGATCTCTGATCAAGTAACCAAGATATTGACACTTGTTTGATTTGCACTTATGTTGATATTTTAACTTGATGCTCACCATTGATCTTGGGTGCATGATCAAATGTATTCCATTAGATCTTTAGGACACACTGACACTATTAGGTTACCACTCATCATTAGATATTCGATATGATTATATGCTAACCATTTATTTTGGATTATTTGAACTAAAATAACTATTTTATGAGGCTTAAACTTGATGTTCACGTGCATGTTTCACTCTGCAAGTCTAACTTTAAAGTCTTATATCTTTATATAACAAGCTCATCAAGATATGAAATTTGTAGAAGATGACCTTAACACTAAATACATTGATCCTATGTGATCCTTTGGGCTTGAGAGGCTCCCTAGGTGAATTTATTAAATGTGTAACTAGACTAATCTATCTATTTATGTATGACATATTGATGATGGTCTAGCTCTTTAAAGCTTTCTTTTATCATTTGATCATTTGGTCAATCAAGAACTTTGCTTAGCTGACTTATCTAGATAGAATCTTTGTGTGTGGGATAAATTTGGCCAACATCTTTGGTGACTCAACTAGGAATCATGCCTACTATGTTTGAGGACCTAGACCATTTCTCTTGTCTGGTCCATTAGGCATGGAGTCATAATCCTTTTCTCTTAGCTAACATGAAATGATGTAAGGCTACCCCTCTGGATAAATTTCCCTTGAAGCAATAGGAACAATAGGAAACAAAACAAAGAAATTACCCAAGACACTTTGGAAAAGGAAACACACAACAAGAAAAGAATGTGTTGTAAGAACTTAGAGGAAAACAAGAAACTATTCTAATATGTATAATGTTATAACTTAAGAGTATCTTCCTCCTATATCAAATGGAAAAGATTTAACATCACTTAGTTTTGGTGGAAAAAACCTTGATTTTGAGGGCTCATGATAGGTGAGCTAAGATGCTTGATTGTTGAATCTTTTGGCATGCTCTCAAGTGGATAAATTGGGATAAACATGTATCCAATATAGATATCTTGGTCCATTTTTTCAAGGCTTGCTCCAAAATGGACTATAAAATCACCTACAACCTCCTCATCTGATGGCTCAATTTTATGCTCTGAATTAAGCACATGTGATGGCTCCTTTGAATATGAAGGTTGACTATCCAAGCTGAGGAAAAAAATCTCTAAGTCATCCCAAAAGGCAACTTCCTCTTGGTCATCTAGGACAATGCCAATTTTAACACCATCCTTACATTGCTCACTTTGAAAAGAACTATATGGTAGCTTATCAACCCACCCAAGGTTTGAATTGTCATGTTTTTTATGGTTCTAGATTTGACCATTCTCCTTCATTCTTGAAGACATCAATATTGACTTCAATGGACAATTCATCTTAAGACCGGTCATCTTCTATAACTTGATTTTCTAGTTCATTTTCATGCTCTAGGGGAGGCATAGGCTGGTTTAAAACATCTACTTGGTCCATAAAGTCATGGTATATTTATTTACATACTTTATCCTAATCCTCCCTTTTATCTATTTATTCCTCATCTTCATCCTTACCCATACCAAAAGGAAGCTCCTAAAATAAATCAAGATCCACTTTACTCTTAGCTATATCTTTAATACACACCACTTAGAATATAAAGACATTAGCACTACCTTCATGCTCTAATTCTTCAAAACCATGCCAAGAAGTTTGATCAAAACCTGAATTTTTCTCTTTTGAATGAAGTGGATTGCCTATCATGATTTATTCATCATAGACACTTTTTTTGTCCTCTTCAATCTCATCTATGACTACAATCTCCTCCTTTATTCTTTGTAAAATAGGTTCTTCCTTCATGACCGAGATGGTGGGAGGGTGAAGAAGATCACCTTGCTTGTAGCTTAGGAGAGTATCCTTCCAACCAGGGACTTTGAAGGTTATTTTAGGTGGTTCTTGGGGAAGGGATGGAGAGTATTGAAACTTCTATAGGGAAAGCTCATTGAGTTGAGCTAACACCTCCTTTTTTTGAATTGGATCTTGGACTACCTCAGCGAGCACTTCCCCTTTCTTCTTTGCACCCTCATTGATTTATTTCCATGAGGGGAAAGCATAAGGCTTGGCCACCTTATCCTTTTCTTGAATGGATATGGGAGGGGGTGGTTTCACAAGAGAAGGTATAAAATAGTTAGGTCATTGGCATAGGAGAATATCCAAGATGGGATGGCTTCATATTCCTCAGTGACTTGTTTGGCTCTTGATGAGGATGAGACTTGACAAGGTTGACTAGGGGGTTAGGTTTGATCATGAATAGGAGTAGGAAAGGGTATTTGGGGTCTATGGTTGGCTAATTTATATCTCAAGAAAAATTGATAGTCATTTTCCCTCTTGGCTTGGTCTTGCCTAGCCAAACATTCTTATTGAAACCTCAACTACTATTCCTAAACATAAGCTTGGTGTTCAAAGTTCTCTTATTTCCTATAATACTCTTCTTCCCTACCAACCTCTCCTAATTAGTTTTCAAGACCAAGAAATATCTCCATAAGGCTCTTTTTTGGTTGATTAAAGAGGCAAATTCTAACAAGGCTGATACATTAAATCTTGAGGGCCACTTGGGGTGAAGCCATGAACATTGCTAACTTGATATGAAGGATAAGGAATGGAAGAACATGTATTTTGATCAAATAGGGGATGATACATACCAAATAATGGTGATTAGGCCCCTAGGATGCTTATCATAGCTGATGTTCAAAGTGGAGTCACCATTGGTGTTTGTAAATATGCCTCCAAAAGCTGATTACACTGAAAAGTAACACCAATAACCTTTCAATGAGATGAAAAATGTAGTAAGTCCCACCGAGTGTGACAAAAACTATTATAGCATCAGTTTTCACCCTTAGAGAGGGTTCTTCAAGCTCTCTCCAATTTAACTACACTATGGGAACAACACCAGTTTATGGGTAACCTATGATGGGGCTGAACCTTCGAAGAAAGCTAGCTTACTCTTGATGAATCACCTAAACTAATGCTACTATAGGGCAAAGGGTTATAAAGAGGAAAAGGGATCCTAAGAAAGATAACAAGGTGATTCACCAAATAAAAATGGGAGACTCCCATAAGCTTGCACCCACACTATTTAAGTAAAAGATAATACTAGCTCACACAACCTCTTAATCTAGATTATTACATAAGTATTTAATAGACTAGGTTTGAGAAGCAGTGAATGCAAACAAACATGAGTTCTAAGACTCACTAAGAGCTTAAATCAATGGTAGAAAGAACACTAATACATACCGACAAATAAATTGAAAATAACCTAAAAGAGGTCAGAAAGGAGGACAATGGATGAGGAATATTCTCCTTCACTATGCCATTATGCACAACTCACTCAACATAGATTCAAGGCAAGAGATAGGTAAAGAAAGTCTTATTACATTAGGATGTAGTTCTTACAAATACTTGACAAAGTTTTGCCTAATCAAGAGGAGAATATCTTGAAATATCTTAAAGAATCCCTAGAAGACAATGGTTTATTTTTCATGATGAGTCATGACTAAGTCTATTGGGGAAAATATCTTTACAGTTCTAAATAGAATTAATGCTCCAACTACTTCTCCAACCACTAGATATATTTATTTTTATTTTCCATGAAATCTGCACTTACTTCATTATGAGGGTAAGGTCTTTATATCCTTGGGCCTATCAAAGCCATCACCATGTTTACTTTGAGCAATGGTAAGTATCTTCTTTATTAAGGAAATATCCATGTCAACAGATAAGACACCTCTCCATAACCATTCATATCTACCCCTATTTCAATATCTGAGCATAGGTCTATATTATAGATTGAAAACCAATCCAACTTATTAGTTTTCATATAGTCATTATAAAAATGTAGATCCATAGGTTGCATAGCTTTGTTCTAGACTATATTAAGGTGAGGGCCTATCTATCCCATATCTATATATAGGGGGCATAGAATATAGCTCTCTCCTCTCATCTCCTTTAATTATATATGGATAGGGAGATAGGGGCACTCCCAAATAGATATATGGGCTCCCTATCTATTCCATATATAGTTAGAGGGGTCTCTTATCCATCTATATACCCCTATATAATTAAATCTCTATATCTCTAATATTATAACGATCCCTAGATAGATATATAGATATGCCCCTATATCTAGATGGAGGGATCCCTATCCCTATGGTCCCACTCCCTTAAGTCACTTGACAAGATAAAGGGAAACATACCAAGATAGATGCCCACATCCAAATAAAAAGAGTCTAAGCTGATCATCCACTTGATATAAATGTCTTATATATCTATTTGGTGGCTTTCCCCTATAAGACTAGGCCCCATATAGATAGTTGATAGTTGGCACTCAATTGACCCCATCTAAATATATGGAAGCTGATCCATATTCTAAAATAGACTTATCATGCTTCTAAATTTTAATGGTAATAGAGATTCACCATTAACATTCTTAGCTATATGGCTATGTCTATTCAATGGTGTTCAACTTAGATCTAATGGAAATGGGATGATCCTTGAAGGACTTTACTATATTTTGACCTTAGGACGTATTTGTTATTTATGAAGTCTCTAGATTTTGAATTTTGACATTGGCCATAAATTTTGATTTGGGATTTCTTAAAATATGCCAAATGTCAGCTCCATATTCATTCTATAGGATCTTGCTGACTCTTTAAAATCTAATGCATTATTGATATGCTTTTGCATAGCTTGAAGGTGTATCATTGATATTACACTAGTTTAATGTGCTTAAGACACTTGGCATCTCCTTATTTATTCTCAAGATTCATTTACTTGTTGAAATTTCACTTGCCATCAATCTATTTTTTAAGATTGATCATGTATTATTGATCTGCTTGATATTTTGACTTGATGCTCACCATTGATCTTGGGTACACGATCAAATGCATTCCATTAGATCTTTAGGACCAATTGACACTATCAAGTTGCTGTTCACTATTAGATCTTTAGTATGATTGAATGCCAACCAGTTATCTTGAATCATTTAAACTCAAATTGCTATTTTATGTGGTTTAAATGTGATGTTTGTGCACACATTTCACTTTGCAAGTCCAACTTTAAAGGCTTATATCTTGAGATAATAAGCTCATCAAGATATGAAATTTGTAGAGGATGACCTTGACACTAAATACATTGATCATGTGTGATCTTTTGGACTTGAGAGGATCTCAAGGTGCATTTATTAAATGTGTAACTAGATTGATCTATCTATTTATGTATGACATCCTGATGATGTTCTAACTCTTCAAAGCTTGCTTTAGTCATTTCATCATTTGGTCAATCAGGAACTCTACTTAGCTGACCTATCTAGGTAGAAGTTTTGTGTGTGGGCCAAATTTAGCCAATAGTCAAATCATCAACAAATAGACATACAATCAAAATTTCACCTTGACCATTCATGTTGATATAAATAATTGGTTAATTATTACTTTTGATGACACCTTCACTCAATAAGTATGAGTTAATGTGACTATATCAATCTGTTGATGCTTGTTTAAGGCCATACTGATCTTTCTTTAATATGTATACATTGTTCTCATGACCAAAAATCTCATAACTAAGTGGTTTCTACATATATACTTCTTCTTCCAATATTCTATTTAGAAATGCTAACTTGACATCCACGTGATAAACTTTCCACTTATTATAAGCAAGTGAATTGGATTTATGGGCCAATTCATGGAAATTTTTGAAAATTAGCAATAAATGTGTGCACATTGTTAAAATATAAAATATGAATTATTAATACTATGTAATCTCACAGAGTTATTAAGCAAATAAATAGAAATTAAAAACAAGTACACATAAAAGTGTGTATGCATTAATAAATATATGTAATGCCCATGTATTACAAAGTAAAGACCATGAATAAGTGGAAGGTAGGGGGTTTGTTTACTAAAATCAATTATAAGTATGTTTCTTACACTTTAAATTTATTTTAGTAAATATAAGAAATTAGGGTCACTCTACATCTTCTAAAATTGGTATCACAGTGCCATGAGTTATGATTTTACAGATATTTTTTCAAAATATAATTTGATTAGTACTCAGTATTTTTTTAGCATTTTAGTATTGACCTTACAGATTTTATGGCTTAACTTTTTCAACTAGTGTCAAATTTTTAGGTTCTAGAGATTTTTAGATTGATTGTTGACCTTTCTAGAGTTTTAAGTTTGTCAAAATTAAATTTTAAAAACCAACACACACCCACCCATCCATTTATGCCAATTTTACTTATGATCAGGTCCTTTATAGGCTAAAAGAAATGCATCACCATAATCATTTGTGACTAGGGTAAATAAGGAATGTTTTGGGAACATTTATGAGTGGTCACCCCAATTTTGTTTGAATTCATGCCAAAGTGGTGTGCATTGTGTTGGCTAGATATTTTGTAGGCTAGCAAAAGTACCTAGGCAGTCATGGCATTAAATCTCATTAATTTAACGATGAAGCTCTCATATGCTTTATACTTATCTATTCTAAATATTCATAGTTTATACAAATCATGCACAAGTTATCTTATTTTGGTGTATTACTTTAGTCACAAAGTTAATAAACCATTATAGAGTGATTTTGTAGCAAGTAAGTAGTTGATTTAGAGAATATGTAAATAAGTTCTAAGAAATAGACAGTGAAATGACTAGAATATGTGAGAAGAGAGAAGTTTTAATTCACAAGTAGTTTTATAGAGCTTATTGTATTCATACAAAGTAGATAAACATACAAGATATAATAATTATTTCAACCAATGATTAATAAAAATTGGAATTCATGCTCAGATTTAAGGATAACACAAAGTTTACCATTTTAATCTTCACAAATGCACCAAAATATCTCCTTAGATGCAAAGTTCCATAAAAATCAGATTTTTTCTTATTCACTTTGAAAAAAGTTCATATAAAAAACATAGAGAAATCTAAACACAAAGTTTTATATTGCTTAAAATTTCTTGTATCACCGTTATAATTTCTTTTCAAAAATTATCCCTTTGGCATGCAGGCCTTCACTCATACTTATACTATTTTAGAAGTCAAAAGCAATTAGGAGACAACTCCTTGAATTCCCATGTGATATGCTAAATCCTAAAAACCGCTAAGAGACATCCTCCTAAAATTTTTCCTATGTGGCATGAAATGGCTAATAACATGTAGCATTTCTTAGTTTCACTATTTAGATAAAATACCACTTCTTTGCATGCTACATAGGGTTCGCTCAAGTAATTTGTTTTTACAAAATGATTTTAAGTAATGACATCTAGCCAAGTTACTTGAGTCTTACATTTTATAAAGTAACTTCTCTAAGTGACATTACTTACAAAGTAACAACTAAAAAATTTTTTACTTAAAATATATTTCTTAAGAAAATAGAAGAAAATAGAAGAAGTTGTTGAGAAGAGAAGTAATAGAAATCATTCCAATTCATCAACTTCTAATTTGCACTTTTCCCTATACTTGATATGTTGAGACATCATTAATTAAATGGTTGCATCATCTGACTTGGAAACTGATTGCCTTTCTATTTCCAATCTTAACAGTTCCCTTTCTAGCTTCTTTTAATAACCTTTCACCTTCCCAATCTTAGGTTCTAGCCTCTTGACCTGTTATTGAATTTTTATTAACTTTTTTTTATAGATTTTTCTATGAATAGATTCATAGCCTTTTCAATCAATTGCTTGAATTTCTGATGTAACTACTTAGGTTTCCTTGGCATTTCTTTAGACCAAACATTCATGAGATAGAAGATGTAATCCTCTAGATCTACTTTCACATTGTGGGCATCTTCTTCAAGAGTCTTCATTTTTTTAATCATTGCTACAAAAATGCGTATACAAAAATATATAATGTGTTCCTCTTGTTTTTATTTCTTTATTGATCCCTATGGAACAATCTTTTCTTCAATCAAAAATCTTTTCTTCAATCAAAATATTTTTACTCAAAGCATTTATTCACTAGAGGCTTTCCTGTTGTAATTTAGATATTCCATTCTCATTTTCAATCTCTTTCATCACTATTTTTAGTTATACCAATTTATTCTCAATGTTAGACAAAGTGCTTGGTACCTTAGGAAACCATTTCTATGTAGTTTTTAACATTTTATCTATCCATTCATCAAATACTTTAGCCTTGTCACCAGTTTCCTCTACCTTAGTTATTGTTTGCTGATAAAAAACACCCCCAAAAAGTAATGATTGTTGTGGAGAATATCTTGATACTTTGGTAATTATTTCACATAATTTATAAATTTTTTCCTTTAGCTTGGATTTTTTAGCCTTCTCTTCATTAAGATTTTGAAAAAGAGTGTTAATAAGGGTCTGTGTGTCTTGATTCAGGCCCTCTGTAGTGACTTCTCCAAGGGATACCTTTGTGATTTATAAATATTCTTTAGTGACTTCACCTTTATGCTTACCCTATGGAGGAACTGATATTTCTACAAATTTTTATCTTGAAGGCTCAATTATCAGCTTAGAAGTCACTCTAGCACTCTTGGGATTTTTACTCTTACAATCGAGACTCTTCAAAAGTTTTAGGTCTATCTCTTCCAAGTTAATTTATTTTTTTGACTTATGAGTTGTTTTAAATGCCAACCATGAAGATAAATCCATACCAATGGAAGTGGATGAATGAATTACCATTTATTATTGATTATTTCTCACCACTATCTCCTAAGAAGGAACTTCATCTGCATCTGAAGAAATTTGAACAACATTGGAAATTACTTGTTCATATTTTTATTTCTCTATCTATACCTCTTTATCTTTCTCATTAGGTTCAAATATTATCTCTTATTATAATACTTCCTAAGATGCAGTTACCTCTCCAACAGTTACCTGATTTGGCTCTTTTTGGGTATGAACAAGAAGAATGGTGGGAAAATCCTCAGAAGGAGGTGGAGGATGATTATTAGGTGGAGAGGATGAAGGTAGAGGAGGGAAATTAGTCTCCTTATGAATAAGTTTATTATAAGGTTTGAAATGTGAAGACTTTGGAGGTGGCATGAGTGTGGATGGGTCTACATCTTTCATTACTGGCTATATGTTTTTCATTAGTAATGAAGATGAAGATGTGGTGGATGTAGTAGAATAGGAGTGGTAGAAGTAGGAATAATAATGGAATAAACCAATGGAGATGTAGGGGTAACTGGATGAGCTAGTTATTTTTATTTTACCATGGAGTATGTATCATCAACATTCTTCTTCAATTTTAACTTTTTCTTTAGCTCTTGGTTACTTTCTCCTTGCACTGATTTCCTCTTATGAATTACTTGGATAATTTTAGTCATTATTGGCTATTTCATGTAGTAGCCCTTACTAAGAATCTATGTTGAATTCATAATGAGAACCACTGAAGTTCTCTCAGTAATAGTCTTTACTTGATTCTTCCTAAAGTCAATTTATGGAAGTGGAGCATCATCTCCTCCCATTGCATGATAATAATCATGAATCACTTGTCTGTCATCTTCCATGTCTTCAAGAATGGTATCTAAATAAAAATAATGAATTTTTTCCACAATCATCTTATTATTATCTCTTCTTCTCACTTCAAACTCATCTCTACAATCAATCCAAAATTACTCTATGATAGGGATATGCATATACTCAAGAGAAACTATGTTTTGAGCTATTATTTTATAATCAAAATTTACTCTAGCTTCAAAGTGTGATTTATTATAGTTATGGTACCTCTCTATATGTACATTCTTGGCCTTATAAATACTTAAAAAATGATAATGGCCAATAATAATAGGAAAACTAACTAAATAATGGTGAGCTTTAGATTGAAGATCATGTAACTCTACCATCTACCTGCATAGTTCCATAAGAATCCATTTGTCACTAGGGTACCTTGGAAATTTGACTGGTGTCCTTATGAAACCAACAATTCTAATATATGTGAAAATTAAGAGTTGAATGAAAATACATCTAAAATGGGAAACTAACTCCCAAGTTAAATTAGATACTCTTTTAGCCTTTAAAGTAACATTCAATTTACATGTGACTTTGTAGAAGAACACATCATTTACCCTCTTATAATGCTTGAAGTATTCAAAAAGAGTCAATTGAGGGTAATATTCATAGATGGGTTCTATTTCCAACATCCCTTTTGTAGTCAACTTATGAAAGGCTTCATTGGATCTTGCTGCATAAACTAAGTATGAAGTCATTTTAAATTCAAAATTCTGCAATATATTACTTAGTTGATGATCAATGTTGTCACTTATCATTCTTGACCATTCAATCATAACATAACTCTTATTGACATCAATATCCCTTATGTAAGCATACATCCAACTGGAAAATCACTTAGCATTCTTCTCTCCATTGATTCTAAAAAATAAGTAGGTGATGTCATCCACTTCTTGGACCAAGTTAGATCTCACTATTTTCTTTGGAAACCTTGAGGATTGCTTTGGTTTCTTTATATAAGTTGTATTCATTATCTTTATGTAATCTATTGTTTTATTCTCTCATTGATTCTTATATTTTTCCATTGATACGTCAAGCACTTTAGATCTTGTTGGGATCTTCAAATAGTAGTCAAAATAATAAACATCTAATCTGACCACCACATTACCAACGATATCTTTTACTATCCTATTGAGGGAATAATAATACTTAACACACTTAAGAATAAATTTAGGAAGTTGTGCATAGCTTGGGAAAGCTGTAGCTTGAAGGATTCCACTATTTGTCATTACTTTCATGAGTGGTGTTTTGACCATGGCTTTAGATCTTTCCAATAACTCATTTATGGAAACATGTCCCATGTTAGTATCACTAATTTCAGATAACTTGGATGCAATGTAGGATTTAATGGGATATCCCTTGTATTCATACTTTATCTTTGATTCTTTTGGATTCTCAACTCTCTTTGATTTTGTCTTCCCTTTCCTACTTGGTCTTGTAACTTATTCAAGTGTAAGCTTAGGTACTTCTTCAATTAGAGTTGCTTCTTCTTCTAGTCCTAACATTTGTTGTGACTGACACTGGGAGGACTTGGTATATGTTATTAAAAGCTTAGTAAATGTTCCTGTTGGTTTTGAAAAGGTTGAAAAATTGAGTCAAGTTATTGTATTGAGTAATAATCCTATACAAGCTTTAGATATTAGGAACTTCTAATAGTATAAAGCATTGAAAACTCTAGGAAGCTGATTCTATTTCACAGGGTGTTGTAACTTCAGGAAGGTCTGGGTATTCTGCAAGTCTTCAATGTTGGCAACCCTGAGTAAGTGGCAAGCATTTACAACTTCAAGTTTCTTTGGGAAAGTTACTGGGTTTCTTTGAGCAAGTTAATTGGGTTAGAAAACCCAATGAAATAGAAGTAATAGGTAATTAGAACTCTGGGTAAATGAGTAGTTGTTCAAAATCTAGGCAAGCAATGCCCCTTGAGAGCTTTGGGTTTCTTAAGACCAGTTACTTGAGTTTGGGACTCTGAGTTGAGAAATAAGTCATAAATTTTTTGAGCAATACGATCTAGGTCAAACATTAAGGATTTGAAAAAAAAATTAATGTTTTGGGGATTTTGCTTAGGATTTTAACATGTCAAGTGTTTTTGAAGAATTTAATTTTTTTGACAATACCTATGCATGTAAAAATAACTTACAAAAATAAGAAATGACAGAAAATCACTCAAAATGGTGCATGAAAACTTACCAAAGGAAAAATCAGGTAAACACCCAAAATGGAAATTAGAAAACTAAGGGAAAACAATCTAAATACGTTGAATGCAAATGGGTTGTGAAGAAATTGCTCCAAAAGCTCAAACAGTGTCACTCAGGATTTGTAAGGACAACACCTCGGTTAGATAGTTTGAAAGCCAGGTAGGAAATGAGGTAGAATTTTCTAATATTTATATTAACCCATGTGATAATGACAACTAAGTAACATGTGTGATTAAATCCATGTAAACACTTTGATGACCATCGGGTTTCATGAACTACTTTGCTTATTTTGGTCTACAAAGTCAAGTAATTTTGAACCCTGATTTGGTCTAAGCTTGTGAATACTTTGGACTTGTGAAACTTGATTTTACTTATGACTTTGAGTAAGATAAAAAACATCAAAACCTTGAGTTATTTTAATTAGTGATTTGCAATTTAAAAAACTATTTTACTTCGTCTTTAATGAGAAGCAAAATCATTACTCAATTTTGGTTGAAACTAGATGGTGTAACTCAGGTTTACGAAGATAACTTACTTCACCCTTTTGAATAAGAAAAGCAATTTAGAGAACTTGATTTAGCCTAGAAATGAGTCCACACACTTATTTTTTTTTGAATCTCTTGGAAATATGGACAAATGAGTTTTATGGTGATGTCTAAAAAGCAATCATAGTGAAAACTACTAAAGTCTAAGTTTTATTTAGGGGATTGAGTTTTAACAAGGACAAATGACTCACATAGAATAAAATACAAAAATTCCAATAGGGGTAACCCAAAATTTCAAGTGTGAAAATTTTGGGGACACCAATATAGAAATGTAGGTCACAATGGTGATCCATGCACACCTAACCACCCCTTTATGCAAATTTTAATTGTAATTAGTTCCCTTATAGGCCAAAGGTGACAAAAACATAATATCCACTTATGACGAAGGTAAATGCAAATAATTCTAGGCACATTTGTTCACAATTGTGGTAATGTAAGTTACATTATGACCCTTGCACATCCAACCATAAATTTATGTTGATTTTACTTGCAAATATTTCCCTTATATTCTAAAATTGACACAACCACACTATATCCACTTATGACAAATGAAATGTAAATAAATTTAGACACATTTGTGCATGATCACCTCAATTCACTTCAAATTTAAGCCAAATGGTGAATAAGGTAATGTAGTCACATTAGTGACCCACACACACCCAACCACATGTTTATATTGGTTTCACTCATGATTGAGTCCCTCATATGCCAAAATACACACAATAAAAACATATCCACTTGTGACTAGGATAAATGCAAGTGATTTGGGGCTTATATATGTGTGATCACCCATATTCACTTTGAAATCAAGCCACAGTGGTATGATTTAAGAAATGTGGGTTGCATTGGTGATCCACACATAAAGCACCATCCATTTGTGTCATTTTAATTAAAATTATGGGGATTATAGGAAAACACCAACACAACAACCCTATATTAATTCCTATTTAAACTATGGGGATGTGAGATTCCCAAAGTCTATCTCATAAATTGACATGAGAAACTGACCCCCTATATCTATATGGCGCTACACTATAGGTAGTATGACTCTATCATGTCACTTCCATAAATGAGATACACACACATGAGATGAGTTGTCTGTAAGTAATGAGCCATGGTTGTTATCTTGAGATAAGAGATAGCTAGTTGGTTTACTTGGGTATTGGGACAACCTTGGTATTATATCAATTCCACAATTGATTTATTTGTATAGAAGTAATTTAGATTAGGTTAGTTGGTCTTAATGAGCCAAATCCCCTGATTCTCCCATATATATGGTTGTTGTTGATCACTAGTTAGATGGATGGTCCAATCGCATCATAGTATTCAATTTAACAAGGTAGTGGACACTAATATGATGGGCCACCAACACTACCACACTAAAATATATATTTCTATTCAATGGCATTAGAATATTCAATGGACCTACCACACCATTGCAACCCATACTTTAAAAAATATATTCAATGACATCAAGTGGTCAAAACCAAATATTGTATCAATCAGGAAAACATTATACATAAAACCATGTTACCCAAACCCATTCCATTATTCATCACATCAACATCATGTTACATATAGATATGAGTAATATATTATATGAAATGGATAAATACTACATCACACACATCATTCATGTCATACTATGGATCATCCATGTTGGGTCACTTTGGTCATACCATACATACTGTAGTCATATAAAATGTCAAAATTGGTAGCTTGAGTGTGGCTTATGACACCCAACCCATAGGTATTTTTTACACACTCTCATGACCCTTCTAGACACCTTTTTGATTATTCTTAGTCATCTTAAGATTTCCAAATGGTCATTCCACCTTAGCCAGGCAACATTTCCTAGGCCAATCCTATCTCCCTAGGGCCCACACCTGTAGGACAAGAGTGCCCAAATTAGACTATATCATTAGAAACTAAGGTGTCCTATTTTTATGCTCCTATTTAATTACATTTTTAGCTCTAATGGTTATTTCCTTTTGATTCCTATCCTTCATCTTGTCAACCTAGCATGAATACATTCGACCCATGACCAATAGATCTCTATAAAAACCCATTCAAAATTCATTTATAAGGAGGTTGGAAAATATTAAAAATCAAGAAAGAATATAAGCAAAACCACTGAGGAAAATCTTCATATTCTCTGCATACAACCATCTAATATAACTACAAGCATATCCAAATCCTCACACCAGTCCCTAGCCACCTCAAGCACACCTATTTCAACATTTTTGCATTTGTATTACACTATTGCAAAAAGAACATTAAGTGGGAGAGCTATATATGGATTGATCCCTCTTTGAAGTATTGGTATGTAGGCAACATGCCCACACAAGGGGTGTGTATACACATTTAGTGCATCTTACACATACTAACCCCCCCTTCTTTCTCAAGTTTTATCAAAGCACAATGAAGTCTAGGGTTTGAAGATTAAATCAGCTCTATAAGGAGTTTTATATAATTTCAATAGTTGATATTTCATAGGCAGGCTCATTTTGGGATAGTGAATAAAACTTAGAAAACTCAAGTCTCTACGAGTAGTTTAGACAATAGCAGTAGAAGAGGACAATAACACCAGACCCTAGGTGTCCTATTTTAGTGCTCCTATATTTTCATAAAATGAAAGCCATATCTTGATTTGTGACACTATCTCAATCTTGCACAACCAATATCAAACCCTAAAACAACTATTTTAATTCATTTTAAGCTATCTTATTTTCTCTATATTTATTACTATTTATAGAAAGGTTAAAAATACAAATAAATCATACAAATAAGTGGTTAAATTATTGCAATATTATTTACTAATTTAGTCAACCTAGACTCTTAAATAAATTAGGAATAAGACTCAAATATTCCAAAAATATTTAAATCATTTGGTGAACCCAACTTACTTTGAACAAATCTAAAACCCTAAATACCCTTAGGGTTTTTATTTCATATTTTTATGCAAAAAATTCAATTTCAAAATTTTGATTTTTTATAATTTTTTGTGCATATATTTTATTCAAATTTATTTTAAAATTTAAATTATTGTAATAATTTTCAAAAATTCTAAAACTCCAACCCAAAACCCTAGATTTTCAAACTAGGTCCTCAAACCCCAAACCTTCCTTCTTTACAATTTTTAGATAATTTTTTTGAAATTTTTGCAATTTTTTTAGTGTCAAAAATATTTTCAAAATCTCTATGATAGTAATTATTCTTTCATCTATTTACTTAATAGTAATTATATTCTCTTTGGTGAAAGAAATAAAATGGCCACTAAGGCACTTCTTCCCTCTCATCCCATAGATCAATTTCTAATTTTTTATCATAATTATGACAATGAATGGGCAAATTTAAAAAAATTCACATTAGCTAAAAATGTGGAAAATGATTTCATTTACAATGAAGATAATTACTATTGTTTTAATGATTAATATGACAATACATATGAAAGTGAGAGTGAAGAAAAAGTAGATGCATCTTCTTCTTCAAACCTTTCTCTATTCTTCCCTCTTCTAAAGAAAATAATTTTGATAAATAGAAAGGTACTTTTCACCTCATTATCCTATGCATAATGAATTAAATGAGAAAAATAATCATGCATTTCTAAGTGAACCTCTCATTGGTGATAACTTGCTTCTATTTAACCTAATCTCTCTCTCTCTCTCTCTCTCTCTCTCTCTCTCTCTCTCTCTCTCTCTCTCTCTCTCTCTCTACTTCTATGTTCATATTACAACAATATAAATTCAATAGAATCAAATTTCCATGCAAAGTTCAAATGATACATCTTATATTCTTAACTCTACTTTGTCATCTCAAACAATGGCAAACAAATGTTTAAATGATAACTCTCTTACTCTTATTTCTTCTATTGCAAATGAAAATAAGGCATACACTCCATTCAAGGATAACATAGATGCATATAATATTCCAATTTCACATGATACTTTATTTCATATTAGAAAATAAATAACATATTCTATTATTCCTCTCCATAGTGATGATGGAAGTGATAATGAGTATGATAGTGAACATGCAAATGAATATGAAAATGAGAATGACTATGAAAAAAACTTTGATTGTGATAATGCATGAAATAATGATGATTATTATGCACATAGTGAAGAAGGAAATGCATCTCATGTTTCTCAATCTTCTCTCACTCCTCTCAAGCAAAATGTATTACAAAATTTTGCTTCTAATTTTATACATGTTTCTATTTCAAATATGCACATGTTAATGATAACATAACATCCTCTACTCAATTATAATGTGACTCACTAACTAATAAAGATACCAATGAATCTCTCAAGCCACCCCCTACTATAGTAGCACCTATTTCTCACTCTTCACCCAAAGAGATTGATAGCCCACATACATCTACTAAGGTCGAAGTTACCATTCCTCCAAAGGTTTAAGTGAGCAAACCCCCTCTCTATGATCTAATTGCTAAATGTAGCGTTCCCATGGCTTAAACAAATGATCAAATTCAAGGATTAAATGAATCACTTCAAGATGCTAATATACCATCCAAAGAAATTATTTCTTTGATGCATGTAGTTTGTGAATTAAAACACCAAGTACATCTTCTTACTTTGTAAAACAAGGCTTATAAGTCTTGGATGGATGTCAATGATTTACATGGTAACTCTCTTCTGAAGACATTTGTCAAAGCTTCATTGCTTAAGAATTTCTAGATACCATCATTGCCTCAATTTGTTGGAACTGGAGATCCATTTATACACCTTCAAGCCTTTTAGAAGGCTTTGCCATCTCATGTGAGTCCTTTGATTCTACTCAAGTTGTTCTAGAAAACACAAGTGGGTAATACACAAAATTGGTTCTTTCATTTACTCCCTATTGGTTCCTTGCATACATATGATTATTTAGAGGAGGCATTTCTTATACATTACATAGAAAACATGGGCCCTCATGTTATATATGAAAAACTTGCCACATTACATCAGAATACTTTACAACCAGTTAGTGATTATATCTTATGATTTAAGACACACATGTTAGGATTGATCTATAAACTAGAAGATTTAGAGATTCAACATATCTTTATTAAGGGGCTTCACCAACCCCTCCTAGAGCATATATTATATCACACAAAGTCCTATTTCAAACACTTATGTTATATAGTTTTAGACTTGGAGAATAAATTAGGATTGATTAAGGCAGATTCAGTTGATCAAATTACTTTAGATTTAATAGCATTACCTCCATCTACAACTCCTATAACACAACATCCACTATGTCCTAAAAAATATAAAAGACCACAACTTGAAAAATAATTGGTTAAGAATAAAGAGCTAGTTTCTAAAGCACCACCTATAGTATGCACTATAGAGAATAATAACAAGGCATCACTATAGTTTGAATCAAAGCAAGATATCCCATATTTCATACTATCAACACTAATGGATAGGAGGTTAATCACTTTACATTCTACTCATCAATGATATCCACATCTCTTATATAGAAAACCACATCAGCCCTTTTATAACTAGCATTGTATCTATGAACACAAAGATAATGATTGTTATGGACTCAGGGATTTCATTAATAGATGTGTTGATAATGGTATCATAGAATTCACACAAGGGGCATTGATATCTCCTAAATCATGGATTCCCAGACCTCATTCCTCCATGAATGAGTCATCCCAAGACATTCCTTCATAGGAATCATTGATTACTCATTGTGAGAGTAATGTAATTTATAGGAAAAAGCCTCATAGGAAATATTCTATCCCACCTACTTAGAAGGTGTGGAGATGAGTACAATGAGAGAAACCTACATATAAAAGTGTAGTTTGAGGAGTACATAGTGTAGTTCCACATACATATCCAACATAGTCATAGGCACTGTAGTAGAGTACCATTCTAGACAAATATTCACTACATCCAAGTTTTTAGGGTCCTAACTCACATAACAACCCACTATGATTAAGATCAGATGAACCCATATTATAGATCACCATTTCAGATAGATATTCACTACAATTGAGTTTTTAGGGACCTATTTCATGTAGTAACCTGCTAGATTTGAGATTAGATGAGCCCCCATCATAGGTTACAATTCCATCTCAATCTATTGCTTAGTCATATACATCATATAGAGGCCACAAGGTGTTACTTCATGTAGCAATCCACTATGATTGTGGTTAGATGAGCCTCCTTCACAACACACATTTTTAGTTGCACATCCATTGAGATTGCATCTTACAAAATATCCATGTACAACTCTAATTAAAGCACCATAGAGAACATTGGATACAGGGCATGTTCCTACATAAATTGAGTAGTCTGGCCACTTGTTTAGTTGGCCATCAGGGTTCAAATAGTGATACAGACACATTTGAGGCCTCCCTCACTAACATAGAGAGTTCATACACTTCCATAAAGGCCTCTCTTAGCGAAACCACTACATTAGTGATAGTTTAAAGACTCTAGATAGTTTCTAGATATAATATTCACACTCAGGGCAATATCATTGATATCTCATGCCTATACAGATAAAGAAATTTTTTAGAGAGCTTATTATACTACCAAATGGGTCCCTAAGAGCCCAACAGTTACATCCACTTCTCAAAATTATAAAGGGATGCCATAATTGGTTTCCATTACAAAGATTTCAAAGCATTTATAACATATATAAATTTTAGAGTCACAATATTTACCCTTCCATCATGCTTCATGATCATGTGCACTCCCTCTCCTTGATACATGACACTATGATAGGGAGTCTCTCAGAAGACTCATCGGTTAGTATCATTTCTTCTTAGTCTTTCTTGTATATAGTCTACTTATGATTGATTGTACATAGCTTCTTTTCTAATTTTTGTACATGGTATACTTATGATTGATTGTACATAGCTTATTTTAAAAATACCAAAAACATTCAAAATTTAAAAATATAAAAACATTCAAATAACTCAAAATATCAAAAACATTCAAATATTTCAAAAACACCAAAAACATTCAAATATTTCAAAAATACAAAAAACATTCAAATGAATCAAAAATACCAAAAACATTTCAATTATATGCATTATCCATGATTTGCATTTCTACTACCATGCTAGACTTACATTTGTTGTTCTATGTTATTGTTTGTCAATTTATCTACATTACCATGCTTCAATTGATCTTCTTTGAGTGTGTGCAGTGACATCCAGGTCCTTGATTGCTTTACTCTACCCATTGAGGGGGCATCCTACTTCATACATTCAAGACACATATTGATATATCTACCCACTAGAGGCATCCTCTACATGACTACACCATCCAGGTTATGTCATTCCTACACCACACACTCTAGTTATCATGATGATGTACATTACTTACTAGCTTACATAAATTACTCTATCAACATTCAATAATATATATCACTTGCATATTTTTTTAGCATATACCTAATCTTATACTCCATATTTTACATACTTTAACCTCTTGCTTTGATTAGTTATATGCAATTGTACTTCCACCATTTACATGATTTCCTTTCTTATTTTCCACAGCTAGATATGATTACATTTCTTAGGTCCTATTCTATGTATTGTGTGTGCCTTAGGACATTTGCCAATGTCGTTTACTTGTACTCTCCTATATGCCTATGTCCCTTGTGCCAAACTTATTTAAATTATATGTGTATGTGGAATTTGAACATGCCTTGCATGATTTCTTTATAATTTGAGTTACATGTGCCCATGTCCCTTGTTTGCTTGGCCCCTTGACCACTTTTTTATGCTTCTTGCTCCTTGCCTTGCATGCTTGTTTGCTTATTTTTCAATTGTTTACAATGCCATGATCCACATCATACATTCTCTTGATTTCTTAGATTCCATGATGGACATCATGCTCTATCCCTCCTTGAAAACTAAAAACTAACAACTAACAACTAAAAACTAAAAACTAAAAACTAAAAACTAAAAACTAAAAACTAAAAAATAAAAACTAAAAACTAAAAACTAAAAACTAACAACTAATAACTAACCAGACTTCTAATTCTGGTTCACTATATTGTACATGGTCTTAAATTGTTATATCTATCTAGAGATACCCATGTTTATCTAAAAATATCCATTAAAAACTATGCCATATCTTGAGATATCTTGTCGATTATGATTACTATATCATATATTTTCATAGCATAACACACTTTCAGGGTTATTTCTTCTGAGGATAGTCATTATAGGGTCTCCATTCCTACCCTCATAAGAGAGGGAAATAAACAAGGTTTTTTTCATAGATATCAAAGCCTCTAACTTGTTAAAAATTGGTTTTTAGAACACCCTAAATAATTTTCGGACTTTAAACTAGGTAGAATAGACCAAATAAATAGTGATAATTACAAAATAGTCTTCAAAATCAACACAAGACAAGAGCACTAAGTTTGGACTAAAACATCAGATAATAGAGTTTCCTATTTTGACACTCCTATCTAAACAACATAAAAACTAGATTTTATAAAAATAAATAGAAAGGTAAGACCAATCATAATTTTGTTAGCAACAATTTAGTTTAGAATCAATAGTTTCTGTATAGTT